>OW121802.1:9086904-9526760 GCA_933228885.1 Leistus spinibarbis
TAGCTGTGTACCATCCTTTATACTTCCTGATTACTAAAAGAAAGTAAAAACCTAGAATTTCCCCTAGGGCCGTATTATCTATTGGTATTTGGTAACACTGATTTGGTAGTTTTATGAATCAATGTCAATTTCAAATTATGTATTTTGGTAAACTTGTATTAATTCAAGTACAATTAGGTACACATTGTTGTGTTATAGAATAGATCTAAGTGTATGAGTATATATATTGCGAGTTTTGTATATAAATTAAGGTTAATTTTGATTAAAAATGTGTACTCGTGAAATAGTCTCGTTGCAATTAGGGCATTATTCGAATTTTATTGGCACTCACTGGTGGAACTTGCAAGAAACAGCGTTTAATTATAATGGAGAAAATGCGTCCGAAATAAATCATGATGTTCTATTTCGCGAAGGGCTCACACATAAGGGCGAAGTAACGTTTACGCCCCGACTTTTACTAGCCGATCTGAAGGGCAGTTTAAAATCGCTTTCAGAACACGGTGATTTATATAATAAATTAGTTGAGCCCGGCGCGACTAATGTGCAATGGGCAGACGCTTCAGTCGAGGTGATCAAAGAAGAAACAGTGAAAAGTGAATTTCAATTAGCGTTAGAGCATCAAACACTAGAGAAAATAAACAGTGATTTCTTAAATAGTGATGTTAAAGTGTGGTCGGATTTTTTATATTCGCGCTTCCACCCCCGCAGCGTGAACATCATCAAACAATTCGAACACGAACATTCCGAAGTACCATTCGACGTTTACCAATTAGGCGCAACAATTTGGCGTACTACGAATTTCTCCGATGGATTCACTGACAAAATTCGCAACTATATCGAAGAATGCGACAATCCGCAAGGGTTTCACTTAACTGTAGACGCGACGAATGCCTTTGGAGGCTTAGCGACATCGTGCTTAGAATATTTAAGGGATGAATACGATAAAAAATCGGTATTAACGTTCGCAGCGATACCGTCCTGGTATTCGGATTACGGTTTTAGTAATGCGGATGAACGAGAAACGTCCACCAAAAAGGATTCGATCCGTTTGGTCAATTTGGCGCTTTGTCTACAAGGATTGAGCGAATTTAGTTCGCTCACTATACCGATTTGTACCGGAAGTAAGGGGTGGCGGCAACCAGGACCGATGCGGTTATTCAAACATGTTGACTATAATGTAGGTATTTTATATATTCATCAGTGAAACGGATTTTAGTCAGAGATGGGACGAGTACTCAAGAAAAGTAATGAGTACTTTTCAAATAGTACTTTAAGTACAAATTCTAGTAATACTTAAGGGGGTCTTACTGTATAATAACTGTTTTTGTTTGCTTTTTTCGATAGATTTTAGTCGGAGATGGGACGAGTACTCAAGAAAAGTAATGAGTACTTTAAGTACAAATTCTAGTAATACTTAAGGGGGTCTTACTGTATGATAGCTGTTTTTATTTGCTTTTTTCGATACATTTTAGTCGGAGATGGGACGAGTATTCAAGAAAAGTAATGAGTACTTTTCAAATAGTACTTAAAGTACAAATTCTAGTAATGCTTATTGGGGTCTTGCTGTATGATGGCTGTTTTTGTTTGCTTTTTTCGATACATTTCAGTCGGAGATGGGACGAGTACTCAAGAAAAGTAATGAGTACTTTAAGTACAAATTCTAGTAATACTTAAGGGGGTCTTACTGTATGATAGCTGTTTTTGTTTGCTTTTTTCGATACATTTCCTTGAAATTTTTACTACTTGTTTATTGATTGATTGAAACATACATTCAAAAAATGTTGAAGCCATAATAACTCTACAGCGCCCATATATTTCCCGAGTTATAAGGCCCCAAATTTTAGAGCCCCTTATAAAAATAATTAAAACACCCAAAAATTCTAAGATATTTTACCCAAAGGCCATAAAAAATTATTAAAGATTATAATTTTGAATTTTAAAATATGCACAATTATTTTTTAGTCAAAATAAAGACTTTTTATATCTATAAGATTTTTTCAAATTGTTAACCATAAGGCCATAATAATTAAAAACCGCGGCTCACATCGCATTTATTACTTATATAAGGCGAGCTGGATGCATAGGTGCGTTGTACCTAAGCTTGTTTTTTATCAAAATAATCTACAAAGAATTGTGCGACAATTTATTCCTATAACATTTTTTCAAATTGTTAACCAAAAGGCCATAATAATTAAAAACCGCTGCTTGCATCGCATATATTACTCATAAGGCGAGCTGGACGCACAGGTGCGTTGTACCTAAGCTTGTTTTTTATCAAAATAATCTACAAAGAATTGTGCGACTTTTTATATCTATAACATTTTTTCAAATTGTTAACCAAAAGGCCATAATAATTAAAAACCGCTGCTCGCATCGCATATAATACTTATAAGGCGAGCTGGACGCACAGGTGCGTTGTACCTAAGCTTGTTTTTTATTAAAATAATCTAGAAACAATTGTGCGACTTTTTATATCTATAACATATTTTCAAATTGTTAACCAAAAGGCCATAATAATTAAATATGGCTGCTCGGATCGCATTTATTACTCAAAAGGCGAGCTGGACGCATAGGTGCTTTGTATCTTGTTCTTTTAATTTATTTGACCCTATTTATTTTAATGCTAATTGATTCCCTAAAAACAGTTGTTTCAATATTGAAAGCGTATTTTAGATTTTGATTACGTTTTTATAAATGCATAATTAGAAAATGTACTTTAAGTACAATTACTTGAAAAAAGTACTTTAAGTACTTGTTGCAAAATTATTTTAAGTACAAAAATTCTTTAAGTATTTATACTTGAAGTACTTCCCAGCTCTGCTATTAGTCCCGGAGAATTCTGTAAATCCCAGTTATGCCCCATAACCTTCAAATCGTACTAAATATAATAAAATAACCGTGGTAATTTTCCAGCCAGATCTGTATTACCACACCAGTGCAATCTTAGCATCAGCATTGGACACATTAACAATGCCATACCGTTTAAAATCGTCGAAATTCTCATTAACCGATTTTTGCGCGGACATGAGCGGTTACGGCCGCAAAATATCGGCTGCCAGTGTCTGTTTGCCGTTCTCCCTGAACGAGAAAACCGATTTGATCGATTGTTTAGACAAGTGGGACGGCCCACTTTGGCAGACAATTACGCCGAATTGTACGATTGGCAGCGACAAAGTAATGCAGATAATTACCGCTCGCGGCATTGCGGAAAATCGGTTAAAACGGCCGCCGCACCAGGCGAAAAAGCAACGCGAAATGGCGGCTTATCGTTGCGAAAACGTGCAGGAAATGATCGAGCTGTATTTATCGTGTAATAATTACGCTAGTGCTAGTCATGTGACGACTTTAGCGCAGCCGTTATCGACTAGGACGCCGTTTCCGAATATTTTCGATGATTTCGTCGATGTTTATGGCGATATTCGCGATTTTTCCAGGGATACACACCAAGGTAATGCTTTTTAACATTTTGCCACATAAATCCTGCATAAATTTGTAACTTTTCTTAAGGGGTACGCATTCGGCAACTCTCCCCAATGTGTGTATAATATATATATATATGTATAAATAAGTGTTCTTTAGAGCATAAAGGTGATATATCCTATATTTCCTTAGAGCACAAAGCAAATATGTATAATTTTGTTTTTTGTGTAGTTGTGAAATCCGTCCCAGTGATTGCAGGTTGCCATGCTTGCCCACAAGTGGGCGAAATGTTGGAAACTCTCCATCGAGAAGCGTCTAGGATTAAAATTGCCCGTTTTCAACAGTTTAATACCGCTGGTTTAGAAACAGATGAATATACTGAGTCTTTATCTAAATTGTTGGACATTCGTGAATGCTATGAGGAATCTTTTGAGTTATAACCATTTTATATACTTTATTTATTAAAAAAAATAAAATATAGAAAACAAATTAAATTTTGTACTAAATACTTTGTGTATTATTAAACATGTTTAATCTATTAAATGAAAATTCAATGAAAAATAAACGTAAGAGCATTAATAGACTTGTCTGCCACCCCATTTTTAGGAAAGTATGTCTCATTTAAAATAAATAATACTAAAAGCATTCCCATGACAACATAAATAAGATTTTCTGTAGCTGGTACATTTTTTAATGAAACTTTACAACAAAAGTTGTGTGAAATATGAATATAACTATGCCATAAGTGCAGCCGTTTTAGTGATATTGGAAATACAACAATAAATGGATAGAGTAAACATGCAATTCCGGTTTGCATATTATTTTGTACACATTTAGACTAAAAGTCTTAAGTGTGAAGTTTCATAATTGTACGTTCGTTTTGGCCATAAGTGCAGCCGTTCTGGCGATATTACAGATAGAACCAAAAATGCATAGAGTAAACATGCATTTCTGGTTTGAATATCAGTTACAAAAATAGGGCATATAAAAGTTTTAAGTTAGAAGTTTCACAATTTTACGTTCGACAGTTTTGGCCATAAGTGCAGCCGTTCTGGCGATATTGGAGATAGAACCAATAATGCATAGAGTAAACATGCATTTCTGGTTTGAATATCCGTTTCAAAAATAGGGCATATAAAAGTTTTAAGTGTGAAGTTTCACAATTTTACGTTAGACAGTTTTGGCCATAAGTGCAGCTGTTCTGGTGATATTGGAGATAGAACCAATAATGCATAGAGTAAACATGCATTTCTGGTTTGAATATCCTTTTCAAAAATAGGAGGTGCACATGTAGACCATATACAAGTCTTAAGTTTCCATAGTTTCGGTCTCATTTGATTCAGGGAGGGTCACAAAACGTGTATATCTGTTCGATTTTTAAAAAGAAAGTAAATTAATACGTAATAAATGATGATATCGGTGATTAGAAAAATAAAATAGAACATGGATTTTTATTAGGAACTTTTATTACACATTCATTGCACATTATAATGTGTAAATCAAACAAAAAAGATCATATTCATATAATTTTAGAAAATATTATTTATAATTATAAGTTGTGATTGTTCTATATCTACAAATTGCTTATAAAATGAGGTAGGTCATTAAACTAAAACTAATATAACATGAGTCTATTGGTCATAAACTAAAATTAAAATTACATATATAATTGATATAGAAAATGATGTGAATGTAAATACTTCATTAGGTAAGTTGTGTATAAAACAAAATAATAATCATAATTATATAAATATAGGTACACAATTTTTCTATGTTTTTGCACCAGTAAAATTTTATTTTGCAGTTGCTTCATTTGAACTGTTTTATAAATTCTCCTAAAAAGTCTTTATTTTTGTTATAAAACCTCAAAAATTCTCTATTTTTATTTACTTATAATAATAAAATCACTGTCATGCATTTTAAAAATTCATGGCAGCTAAATTGCTAATAATATTATTACTATTACTAAATATAATCAGTCAGTACTGCTCGTTACTTCACCTTTACTAATTCGAGACAGTACTATATAAAATTATATTTAACATTCGAAACGAGCATTTTGGAGAGTTTATACAGATATTCGTTAGCATTAGTTATATTAAACTGATATTCTCTTATGTGTTAAGTTATTGAAAATTTTAAAAATCTGAGATAGTGACTAATTTAATGCCTAAAAGTAGTAGTCCCAGGACCACGCGTTGAGCGGGCTATTTTTCGTATTCCGCGGCCTGAAATAAACGGATGTCTACTCAAGCTCGAAAAAAAAAACCTACCTACTTTTTAAAGAAAAAAAAATATATATCAGTAAATTCGTAGTTGCATAAATAATGCCTGGTAAAAATGATATTCATTTTGTATGTACAGTTTCAGAGATAAAAAATAAAAACCGCCAAAATAGGTCATTTATTATAGTTTTCATTTTTTATCTCCGAAACTGTAAATACAAAATGAATATCATTTTTACCAAGCATTATTTATGCAATTCCGAATTTACTGATATTTTTTTTTTCTTTAAAAAGTAGGTAGGTTTTTGCGTAATCGAGGTTTGTTTAATCATGATAGGTTTTGAGTAGTTTTATGTAATTAAGCAATATAACTTTGACACCAAAAGTGTAACAATGTGTCCATGTAATGCCTTTATATTCAATAAACAGTCATTATTCGATGGAATATCTTTGATTATAGCGTAAAAATAGCTCATTTCTAATACTGTGCGTGCATGGTTGCTTGAACATTCAAAGTCGATGGTAGCGCCACTATCTAAAATAGCCGAGAGCGGAGCGGCATTACTTCGAACTAGATGGACCTGGTTTTTCTTAAATGGCGCATTCACACTAACGAATCTGTATAAACTCGGCATTTGATTGTTACCTTAAAACTTACCATAAATATTACAGTAATAAAAATGGAATAATTATATTACACATTATAAAATATTTATTTAAGGAACTTTGGACGTTACTTAAAAATATTGGTTTATATTCTAAAGCGTTCGAAGTTCTATTGGCCGGAAACAACACATTACGGATATAGTAAATTGAAGCAATAACGTTTAAATATCAACTTTAAACCTAATTGTACTAATTTACTATGCCTAAATAATAATTTGTTGACATATATATAAGTTTTAGTTATGGTTTATACAGAATTGTTTCCACACCAAGAAAACTGCAAACGTATTAAATATCCTAACGTAAAAATTGATAAAGTCGCCATATTTAATTTAGTTTAGAATTAAAAATCATGTAGAATGAGAGTTCTACATTTTGTAGATAAAATTAAAATGTACATTTCATAGTTTTAAAAACACTGGAACTTTTTTCTTGTCAATAACATTTTTATAAAAGTTTTATAAAACCCAGTTAAATTTTAAATCATGTCATGATTAAGCACTGGCATCATTTTATATTTTAAAATTTAAACAAAAAGCACAGTAATATCTATTAATAATTTCACAAAATTTGCAATTACATAAATATAGATTTTGGTTACCTTAAAAACAGCCGCAAAAAAAATCGCCTTCGGGGAGAAATTCAAATATATTTTGGTAACTTATCTATTTAGGGCAGTCTTAAATATTTCAATAATTCAGTCTTTATCTTAGTTGCGTTTCATTTATGGATGGATTAACACAAAAAAAAAACACCAAATTGCATTTAAAATTATTGCAGTCTTCAATATCACAACCGTGTTTCATTTAAATATATTTACTGAGTGTTTTACACAGTTAGTAAAAAAAAGTCTGCGCATTGCATTTAATGCCCTTTAATCTGAACTAACTTGAAACAAAAATAAAATTGTTTGCATTTGTTCGAATTATGGCACTAAAAATTATTCGATCAAATTACGTATATGCTAATTACTACACGTTAAGTACTATTTGTGGTTCAGTCTTATTCTTGATACAAATTTGTGGCTTTTGTGATAAATTGTGCAAAATAAACGATTTAAAATTAAATATTTATATATATATACAAAATTAAAATACCAAATTCACAAAATATAAATAAATCAAACAGGTAAAATAATTGCAAAAAAATATAAATATGAATTTGGTAAAATTGGCACAATAAAACATTTTTAATGTATACCTGAGATGTGTGTGTGTATGTGTTGCCATATCCCGACAAAACCCTGAGAATATTTACAAAAATAGTTAAAAAAAATGGTAACCAAAGTAAAATGAATAAAAAGACGGACCTCAAAACAATTGTATACGATTATTCCCGAAATCAACAACAACAATCCTACCCTCAGGGCTCAAACAAATACCACTGGGTCTATCCAGCTCACCAGGGCCCTTACCATGTTGACCAATCCGCCACAAAAAGTTACCATTCGCCTCAAACACTTGAATCCGATTATTGCGTGAATCCGCCACAATAATATGGCCATCATCATCGCAAATAATCCCTTGCGGCCGCAAAAACTGTTTCATCCCCGCCCCCTCACACCCTAAGAACTGAGCGTTCATCAGCGAAGGGTCAATCACCACCAGGCGATGATTATTAAAATCGGTGACAATTATATCCCCGACCGGGTTGAAAGATACCCCGCGGGGGGAATCAAAATGTTTCCACATTGCTGCCGTCCCCTCAAAACCGTATTTATTTAAAAATTGCCCTTCGGGCGTAAATAACTGAATGCGATGATTGCGAGTATCCGAAACGACGATTTGTCCGCGCGAATTCGCTGCGACATCCCATGGATAATTGAATTGACCATTACGGCATCCCTTTTCCCCAAACGTTAACAAAAATTTGCCTTCTATTGTAAACATTTGTACCCGATGGTTGTCTTTATCAGCGACAATGATTCTAGATAATGAATCGCATGTAATACCGGCAGGACGATCGAACTCCCCGGGAGCGGTTCCTTGATCGCCGAATTTGTGCGAAAATGAGCCATCGGGGTGAAAGACTTGGATGCGATTGTTGCTTCGGTCCGCGACGATTATAAACCCGGTTTTGTCGCAACATACCCCCCACGGCCGACATAGCTCCCCGTTCGCTTCACCTTCGGTGCCGAACATAAGCGTGGGGGTTCCCCGAGGTGAGCGCACTACTACCGGCGGCACACACCCGTAAATAGGCCGGCCTCGGAGACTCCCATTCACCGGCACCGTACCATTCAAAGGCGGTAATTGTGTCGAGGTCGACACTCGTTCTTTAGCGAATCGTGTCGGCCGCACAATTGTGTTACTTTGCGACGACGTTCCAATTGAACCCATATTCACCAAAGCCCTAATTATACTATTATCTGGCTGAATAAAGCTAATATGCGCTTCTTCGCACGGTTTTAAATTCGTTCGAATGATTTTCAACTGTTTTAAAGCAGTCGCAGCCTTTTCGTTCGCCGCTAATAGTTCTAAGCTTGTCGCTGAGTTTAATGTTTCAGTTAATAAATTCGATATACGCATTAGTTTGCCTAATGCTAAGCGTAACTCATCCATTTGTAACATTAACGATTTACCTTTTGTATGCCGTATTTGGTCGACGCGTGATAATAGTTCGCGTTCGCGGTCTTCCATCGCGGCCATGAGGCTGCGGATGAGGGTTCGGATTTCGGTGGCTGCTTGTGTTGCGCGAAGCTCGACGTTTTCAGACATGCGTTGGACGGCTTCGATGCCCTCGCGGACAGCTTGGCTGCCGGCGCGTGCGTCGCCTAGTAATTGAAGACTTTGGGCTCGAGCGCCTTCCAAGGCGTCCTGTAAGTAGATCATTTGGTGGCCGCGGTGCTCGCGCAAGGCGCACTCCCCGCAGATGGCGCCCAGGCATGTTTCACAGTAGAGGCGTTGCGGTTCATGGTGTAAGTCGCAGAAGATGCCGGGGCTGTGCCCCTGCCCCGAACTGCAAGGGCTGCCGCTTGCCTATATTGAGGGAAATTAGATCAATGTTGCAAATCCAACAAATAAATACAGGCCGAAAATAGTTACATTCGATTCAGAGGTCAAAACGTGTATATCCGTTGAAATCACGAGTTCGAGACTTACTTATTACTTTGTAAAAGAAAGTAAAAACACTTATTTGCTAATTAACAATTGCAAAAATAACAAGCTTAGCTACAACGCACCTGTGCGTCCAGCTCGCCTTATAAGTAATGCGATGCGAGCAGCGATTATTAATTATGATCTAGCCATCAATGGATGGCATTACAATTAATGCTCGCATTGCGAACTGGACGCATCGGTGCGTTGTACGTACCAAATCTTGTTTTAATCTAAGAAAGTCTCAAATCGCCATAAATATTTAAAATCGTGAATACGTAACTAAAATGTAGAAACATTATAATGACTCGTTTCATTAACAAAATTTGGTCACATAATTACTGAATGTGTGTTTGCAATAGGGAATGTTAAATTACCTGTGAGCTATGCGACCCGCAAATCGAGCCCCCTGCCGACGTTTCGTCGTTGAACCTCAGGATCCGATGATCTTTCGTCAACCGGACTCTTTGGTGGGCTCGGACGCAAGGATCGCATAATAGTTCGCTGCAATCGCGACATCGCGATGTCGCTGTTGCGCCTTCTTCACAGCTAGTGCATAGGACTGGTTCGTCGCCGGTGACCGCCTGCAGGAGATCGCTGATGAAGGCGTCCACTGATCTCAGTTCAGGGGATCCTTGCGCCAACGGCAATGGCGAACTGTTATAATTTGGCGCTAGCGTACACATGATACTGCCTCGGTTCAAGATTGTTACAGCTGTTGATATTGGAGTTGGTGTCATTCTGGATAAACAATATATACATTTTTTTTTACTTTTAATATTTTAAAATTCAAAATTATAATTTTCATTAATTTTTTTCGGGGTTTGAGTTAACAATATGATAAAATCTTGTAGATATAAAATATCTTAGAATTTCTTGTAGAATTTTTGGGCACTTTAATTATTTTTATAAAAGCAGTATTAAGGGGGGCTTTAAATTATGATTTTCAATAATTTTTTATGGCCTATAAGTTTACAATATGAAAAAATCTTGTAGATATAAAATATCTTAGAATTTTTAGTAGAAGTTTTGGATATTTTTATTATTTTTATTAAAGCAGTATTAAGGGGGGCTTTAAATTATCATTTTCAATAATTATTTATGGCCTATAGGTTAACAATATGAAAAAATCTTGTAGATATAAAATATCTTAGAAATTTTTGTAGAATTTTTGGGTATTTTAATTTTTTTTATAAAAGCAGTATTAAGGGGGGTTCCAAATTATCGTTTTTAATAATTTTTTATGTCCTTTAGGTTAACAATATGAAAAAATCTTGTAGACATAAAATATCTTAGAATTAATAGTAGAATTTTTGAGGGTTTTAATTATTTTTGTAAGGGCAGTATTAAGGGGGTTGCAAATTTCGGGGCCTTATAACTCGGGAAGTATAGGGGTGGTTCGATTTAAACTGCGAGGGGGTTCAAATGGGGTGCTAAATAATATGTGTAGCAAATTTGGTGTAAATCGCTCCGGTACCTTCAGAGTAGAGGGTACAAATTATGTGCATTATATGTTTGGTCTAACAAGCTTTTTGTTAAGGATTTTTTTTGATCCGAGAATGCTACAGACACACGACCGCATGTTTTAGCTTTTTTGGCCTTACAGTTTCAAATAAAAAATAAAAAATTAGTAATTTATTATAGGTTTTATTTTTTATCTCTGAAACTGTAAATTCAAAAATAAAAATAAAATTGTCAGGCATTATTTATGCACTTACGAATCGACTGATATTTTTTTTATAATGTTCAATTCGGAGTTTTTTGCGTTATCGAGTTTTATTCCATTATGACAAATGTTAATGTACTTGAATTACCAAATTATTATTGTATTTTAAAAAATTGCAAATAAAACTCTACTGTATATAACTAAAATATTTTTATTATAAGTAAATGCGGAAAAGTTTTTGTAATTCCGAAAATGTTCACGATTAAAATGCTTGGTCCGGTTTTTTTCCACAAGCCTCTTCAAAGATAATCTAAGAGCGCGGCTACCCTTAAGCTTAAAAGAAAACGAAAAAAAAAAAAAAAAAAACGCCGATTTACTGTTAGGCGGTCGAATATTTGTGAAACGAAACATAAGCAACGGGTCCTAAGCAAATGTAGGAGGATGCGCTGCAGCAAGGGGGGCATTCGGGGTAAATTCTGGCGAAACCAACCCTCAGAGGCCGGGTAGCAGGTAATTTTCGGTCAGATGACCCATAAGGGTACACAAAGGCAACAATGACCTTCGCCAAGGGCAAACGCATTATTTTCAAACATTTCCCGCATTCGACATTTTATTACTCAGTTATTTTACAATTGCGACAAATATTTAAACATAAAATTGTAAAAGTTGGGTTTATGGGGCGATAGGTTATAAAATATTTAGGGAATGGCTTCCAGATGTTTCGAGAATTCCTTTGCTATTTCTAGGTTTTAGACGTTGTGTTTATTTTTGCGAGCATTTCTTTTCAATTGCATATACCTGCTTTTACAATAAGTAAAAACAGGTAAACATTTTAACAATGCAAATACGACATTTGCTACCTGCTTCGTGTATATCTATATTCAGAACGCTTTATTTATTGCAAGGTTAAAATCTATTCACAGCGAACCAAAATTACAAATAATAATTAAGTTTGTATTATTACAAGCAATACTATTTGTTATAACACAAACTTGATGTGTATTAATTGTAATTTCTAAGCCAAATTACTAATGGTTTCGCTGTTTTATGAAAATCGCTGCCGCCATTTTAAGCAAAACAAAACGAATTTATGCATTAAAAATAGAATAATATGACTACAAATTGAATATAACTGAGTGTGTTTCATCTAGAATAGGGGTGCAAAATTAATTAAATACTAGTAAAATTATGGGGTAACAAAGTTCGTGTTAAAATAAGGGCGGTGTCTCTGCGCATGCGTAGCCCGTTCATGGCCTACCCTGTTAGCGGCACATTGCGTAGGTCAGTACGGTGCTACGCTGCGAAATAGTTCCCCTATACACTACAGCACGCATGCACAATACACATGCACGTCTCACCTAATTTTCACCTGGGTGTAAAAAAAAAAAACATTTTTTTAACACCAAACGGAATTCTAATTTCAAAACATATAAAAACACTATTCAGAATGTTTAGTTCGAAATTAATTTCATAATGTATTAGTAATTATGGCATAAAAGTTGTTTAAATTATAAATACGATGGATAATGTATATAAAAAAGTAGAAAATAGTGTAATAGTAAAAATAAAATGGTTTGCAAACATTTAAAATGATATATTTGTGGGGTAAAGAAAAACCAGTTGTACCCGCCTATGTGTATAGAAGCACACTGGGATCGATTTTCAAAAATCTAGCCCTAGCCCTATACAACCCTCTCAAAGCCTGCTATATTATAAATAAACAATTATATTTGTACATAAACACAGAAAAATGAACCTAATATTTAAAAATAATGCAAATTTCATTCATAATATCAAAATATTATTATTCTACAACGTTATTTTTGTTTATATGTCACAAAATAAACGATTGTAAACACAGTAATCACAAAAATATATTTGCACTAAAAACTACACTGTAAATAATATTTGCAATGTAATACTTGTTGGTATAATTAACAATTTGTTTATTCGATTTAAATATATATATATATATATTAAGGTTATAATTGTATAAACATGTTACCTTTAGTTTAGCTCCATGAATGTTTATTTATCGCGCATGGGGCATTTTCTGTTTATATTTGCGGCACTTTTAAACCTCGAAATGTCACACTCTTGTCACTACCCTAACTCAACTGAACTGCAACCCTCCCGTCCAGCGTCCACCCAAAGAGAGTATATGCGCTCTTCGATCTGAAGTTCTGAAGGGACGTGATCACTTATCTCTGTTATAACCGTTATATTCACGCTAAAACTAGTTAATTTGCGTATATTTCCGTTTAAAATCGTAATATTTTAATAAAAAAAACTATTTCTGATATTTTCCAATCGCCTAGTTGTATATTTCAGTTGTATTCATATAAGATTTAATACAATTTAATACTTTATAAACGAGATATGAGAATGGAAGATTTGAATGAATGGAAAATTCCTACATCTATTTCCCTAATTCATGTTTTAAATAGGTTTTTGTGTTATAAATGTATGGTTTAAGGGTGTTTTTATGCAAATATATATATATATAATATTGTTTATTTTAATTTTGCACTTTTTGTGAACTTTATATGTATATTTGAAAATTACGCCTACTACTTATGCAACCTATATTACATTTAAGCATTTAGTGCAGCCTACATTACACCGAATACAAACACATGTATTAAAATGCAAATATGTAGGGATATCATGATGAAAAGGTGTTATTTGTTTAGATAATGTTTAAAACTTATGATTAGAGCAGAGTTATATGTAAAAGCCTGATAATATGCGCTTTTATATACATTTTATTAAATTATGCAGCAGTTTCGTAAAAATATGCAACAATTTTCTTAAATATGCTGAATAGAACTAAAATATGTATTTGTATTATTAATAATAATTTTTTTATAGTATTGTAAATATTAACAATCATAAATTTTCAACCAGAAATCTCTTCGTTCAGTTAACAAATTTTTAAATATAGAAAAACTTCTTTCTACTTCAGATGATGGGTGAAAATTAAAATTTGCATACTTTGGCATTCATTGAAATAGATTTAAAATATTAGAAATACTTGTAAGTTCATTGAATCTTGTTATTATTTAATACGTGTAGAGAAAATAGGGGAATCCTAGTTATTACGATGCGGTTTGTAAAATGTAGGGGAACCCCAATTCTCAAATTGCAATTTGCGCAATATTTGCTTAATTTAAAAATGTATTTATGCATAATTTCCAAAAATATGCAGGATGAACGCAGCCTTAAGGATTTTATAATGAATAATCTTGCCTGGTTGTATTAAATATAAAAAATCGGCTTTTCTTAACGCAGTTTTAATTCGAAATATATTAACAAACTGTCAATACTACACAGTAATACTCAGAAATTGTACCAATTAGTTTATTATGTTATCAAATATTGTTTCAATATGAAACATAGATGTTGATTCTTTAAAATTCACCGTTTCAGTCAAACTATTGGTGTTAAACAGTACAAAATGACATACAATATTTATATTTTGTTAATTTGACAATATAAATAAGAATTTTAAGATTTTCTATAACGGTTTTCCCGTAACTATTTTTGTCATAAGTGCGGCCGTTCTAGTGATATTGGAAATAGAAGAAAATATGCTTAGAGTAAACATGCACTTCTGGTTTGGATATCTAGAGTTTGAATAGTTCGCCATTTTCGGGTCACAGACGTTATATTCGATTCAGGGAGGGTCAAAACGTGTATATCCGTTAAAATCTAATACTTATTAAGTCGTATAAGTAAAAATGATGAAAAATCAGATAATTTTACAGTTTATTATTAGTACGTATATCTATTACAATTCATTTGTTGATATTCTAGGATATATTTAATTGTAAAAAAGCAATTTTTTTATAAGCTATCAATCGATACATAAATATATATATATATATATTTAAATCAACAATGGATTAACATTTATCTAAGAGTATTATGGTTAAAATATAGCAAATCCATTTACAACCAAGCCTTATGTGTACATTTGCAGTTGTTACTTCATAAAATAAAACTATACAATTACAAATTTGTTATAAACAAGTAATTCTTATTCGTATGTCGGTAACACCCATATATCCCAATTCTCTTCAATTATTGATAGATCTAAAATTGCCTAGTACATACTTACATATAATACAATGCATATTTAAAAAATATAAAAACTAATCGAACAAATTTTATATTTGTATAATGGGCAATAATTACGTTAAAAATGCATAGAATTTGGTTCGAGGCAAATTAACAATTATAACAGTCAAATTTCGGACAGAATTTATATTCAAATATCCATCCAGAATTTTGATTAACAAATATCAGCACTCAACAACAAAAACATCAAATCAGCGATTTTAAAGTTCTCTCTGTGCTAAGAGAATTTCGCAGCATTTTAACAGACAAACTATATATATATATATAGATATATAAATGTATATTCAAAATATTTGATTATTCATTCATCAATCATAATAATATGAACAAAGTTTGTAAATTGGATATTTATTGGCCGTATTGTCAACAATACTTTCAAAATGCACCTACGCTAGCGGAAATATACTAGATTTTAAGTTATACTTCTTCGTCTATGCTGGCCTCGTTCTCAGGATCACCACTCGATGTTTCGCTCCCAGACGCTTCTGCTAATGTACCATCTTTTTTAAAAACAAATATACATGTTTCTATTATTTTATCTTCAACCACTTAGCAACAATGCGCAATTGACATGCGCAAGTGTCGTTTTTAATTTTGTGTTTGCAAATTAAGGATTGTTCACAGTTAAAGAATTAGAAATTAAGCTTAGAAATTATAAGTAATAATTTCAGTTTGTTGTATGACATACAAGGTTAACGTTCACAGCAACAAAATTTATCATACATTGTGTTAATTTTGTTGCTTGGAATGCTAGCATTGCTTGTCATAATACAAACTAGTTTATTATTTGTAATTTTCTAAGCTTAATTACTGATTGTTTCGCTGTGAACAATCATTAAAGCTAGTTTATTATTTTTAATTTTCTAAGCGTAATTACTAATTGTTTCGCTGTGGACGCACAAAGTTACAACATTGACGAATTTTTAGCGTTTTTAATACTTTTCATACATTTTTGACATGAATATAGTGAATAAAAGTGGAAATAGTGATCGATTTCGGAAAAAGTGGAAATAGTGAATGCGGGGAACCACATAGTGTAAAATTTCAAATGTGAATAAATATTTAAAGTAATTTTCTCTTTTCGCCATAGCAAAACTATGCGAAAATGGCAAACTTACCAGAATTCTGAAGAGGACATGGAGGCCCTTTGACCCTGCACGTGTTATAAGAACCACAATGTGAACACTTCAACCCGATTACATGAAATATAACATTGCTAACCTGAAATGATCCAAATAGTAAAAATAAGCAATTTATTACACTTTTTTTATTTTAAATCCTTACTTTATGGCAATCTTTACACAAGATATCAACCATATAATTGCGGTACTCTTGCGGCATTGGAGTCATAGAGACTTCGCTATCCAAATATTTCCACAATTGGGTCATGTCCATCAAAGATGTCTGACATATTGGGCACGCATAGTGCCCCGAATGTAACAATTGTTCGAAACAAGTCCGATGTAATAAATGACCACAATCGGGAATGTGACACGGAATACGAGACGTGTGAATATCTTCAAGGCAAACGGGGCAATTTGCCCGCGAGATATTTTCCACACACTAAAAAAAGGATTTCGTTCATTACAAAATGCACAGAACTCGAAAGAAAAACCAACCTAAGTATAACGCACCTGTGCGTCTAGTTCGCCTTATAATATAAGCGAATCGAAAAAATGATATAATTAATATTTAATACAAATAAATACATTTAAAACAATAATAATAATCACTCGGAGCCGAATCGGAACCAAACTGATATATTTATTAAATGAACCGGAACGAAAAAATCAGGGCTTGGAATCGGAACTGAACCGCCAACCAGAAAAAAAACTGTTATTTCTGTTGGAACGACAGCCGGAGGTGAATCGGTTAATTTCGGTTAGGAGCAATTAATTACACTGTCGGAAACCGGTAGAAACCGTTATTTGTTTCGAAACGAAAATCGGAATCGAACTGATATTTCTTTAAAATGAACCGGAACGAAAAAATCAGGGCTTCCAATCGGAACTGAAACGAAAACCGGAAAAAAACGTTATTTCTGTAGAAACAAAAACCGGAGGTGAACCGAAAAAAAAACAATTAATTTCGAGCTGATCCGAAAACCGGTAGAAAGCGTTATTAATTTCGGAACGAAAACCGGAACCGAACTAACATATATATATATATATATATTTTTAATTGAACCGGAACGAAAACCGAACCAAAATTACGGTTCGAAGCCCTGGTTTAAATAATTGGTTCCAAAATTTGGGGCCCTATAACTGCGAGCGGATGTAGAAATAATATAGTGTGTTTAGTTAATCTAGCCAGCAATAGATGGCACTATATTGATTTAACATTTTTAGGGATTTTGCGCTTAAAATATGAATAATTGTTTTTTGCTGATTCTATCCAATTAAAAACGGGTTGGACGCATAGGTGCGTTGGACCTAAGCTTGTTTTATGTTCGGAAATGTGTTTCTTACCCTATGGCCGTCTTTCAGCTGAATAGGCAAACACATATTACATTTTTCGCAATGAAAAAATTTGTGAGCCCCTCCAATCCGGCAAATGCCGCATCCATCACAATGATACTGATTCTTATCCTCGTCGTCAAATAAATTACATTCTAAACAAGTATACTGCACAAAACACACAAAAATCAACCATTTTTCTAGCAAAAAAAAAAACACAAAAAATTAAAAAAAAAACTTACTCTTCCAAATCGTGTACCGCAATTTTCGCACTCGGCTTGCACTTTTTGTCGAGTTTCACAATTCGTGCAAATTAATTCGGTTACTTCTTTGCGATTTACAGTGTGATCCTCATTTTCGTCATGACAAAATCTACATGTATACACTTTGTTACAGCACGGAGTCTGCAACAATGTTTTTTTAATAGTTTTGTTTCAGAGATTTGAATTTTGAAGGAATTCGCGCCAAAAAATAGCGATTTTATGCTCTTTTGGTATATTTTATATGGAGTTAAGGGGGTTATTATTAAGTGATGGCGCACTTTTGTATGCGCCATTACTGTTTTGTTGTCTGATCTGTCATTTGACATACGTTTTAATATTTCCAAGCAGTCTTTTTCAAGACTACTGTGTATCAATTGTGTTTATGAAAAATGAAGCAATTTACCGTAGTTTAAAAAAAAATTAAATCAATTTACCGTTTGTAACAATCGAAATTAATTAATTAATGATGTAATATTGATTTATCTCGTACTAAATCCAAATAAAAAGTTAGGTTAATTATAAATGACAATTAAACAAAGAGATTTGCTAAACTAATTTTAAATATAGTTAAGTACTAAATCGATATTTGTTGAATAAAAACGTAAACGATTTGATAAATCGCGCAAATAAATAATAACTTACAACAAATTTCGATTTTCTTTTATAATGTACACATCCAGCTTGTTTTTCTTTGGTTTCGGGTGGTTCTATGTCGACTTCAGAGGTAGCTGCTATATCCATTATAATTATTTACAAACTAGAATTTAATTTAAAGTGCGTATAATGACCGAAATTAACATAGTACTTGCAAAAAATGTTAGTTGCAAGATGGCCTCTATAAATTGTCAACGTCTTCAATGCTAACTGCACACAGAGTGCTAAAAGCGGAATTTATTCAAAAATTAATAAAACGGCATTTGCTTATATATAAATGCTATTTTATTATTAAAAAAATTCTTAATACAAAGTAAAAACATGATTATAATAAATTTTCTGAAAGATTTACGGGTTCAAGAGTAAATCTTGGCATATGGGACATGCATATATCCCTGATTCTAAAAGCTGCTTGTAGCATTTGTCATGCAAATAATGGCCGCAATCAGGAATATGTAATTGTATCGTAGAAGTGTGCATATCCTCCACGCATATTGGACAATTTCGCCTAGATGCATTTTCGACGCACTGAAACCACACATTTATTACAATCATTTGAAAAGAATAGCGAATGCCGCCATTCAATAAAGCATCCCATTCTTTCAGCCACAGTAGGGAACTATTTCCGGCCGCGAAATTCGAAAATTAAAAAATATTGATTTCACATATTTTACGCTTAAAATCAGAAAATATGTAATTATTTGTAGTTTTTTTTCATATGCAAATTGAAAAATACATAAATTATAATTTTCAATAATTTTTTATGGCATTTGTGTTACCAATATGAAGAAATTTTGTAGACATAAAATATCTTAGAATTTATAGTAGAATTTTTGGGCGTTTTAATTATTTTTATAAGGGCAGTATTAAGGGGGGCTCCACATTTTGGGGGCTTATAACTCGGGAAGTATACGGGCGATTGGGTTTAAATTGTAAACGGATTCAAATGCGATGCCAATTTATATGTGTAGCAAATTTGGTGTAAATCGCTCCGGTACCTTCAATTTGGTCGAGCGAGCGACGATATATTATATATATATTTGGATTCAGGGCGACGAGACGAAACACCTTTTGTTAAGGACGTTATTTGATCCGAGAATGCTTTAGCATCTTCGGTACGACGAGCTAAGAATATCAGTCGATTCGTATTTGCATAGATAATGCCTGGTAAAATATTAAAAAAATTCAAAATAGGTCATTTATTATAGGTTTTATTTTTTATCTCTGAAACTGTAAGTTCAAAAATTGAAATAAAATTATCACACATTATTTAAGCAATTACGAATCGACTGATATTTTTTTTATAATGTTCAAATCGGAATTTTTTTGAGTTATCGAGGTTTGTTTTACATCATGATAGGTTTTAAGTAGTTTTATGTAATTAAGAAATATAAATTAGATAATTTACATAATGTAATCGCATATAAATTCTGCGAAAAAAGTGCATTACGATTTTACATAGAGCAACCGGATATAAAAATTCATTTTAGTTCCCTGTTTACATAGTTTACAAAATGGCGGTTCAGAATGGAATTGCTGTAATGGCGGCTGATTAGAGTAAACTTACACGATGTTTGCCAAACATACCAACAGCTAAACAAATATTACATTTGTCGCAATGGAAAAATTTTGCGGCACCGCCAACTCGGCAAATGCCACATTTTTCACAATGAAATTGGCCCTTATCATCATTATCAAAGAATTTACATGTTAAACAAGCGTACTGCTACAAAATTTCAAAATAAATATATGTTTTCGATGCGTATCAGGCATAAAAACTTACACTCCCGAAAAGTATACCGCAATTATCGCATTTAGTCGTTACTTTTTGTAGTTTATTACACTTTTTGCAACATAGTGTTGTTATGTTTGTTCTGTTCACTTTATGAGATTCATTTGCGTCGTGACACAATCTACATACGTATAGTTTTTTACAACAAGGAGCCTAAATGAAACAAAATTGTCTCTTATATAACATATTTTGTTGAAATGGCGTAACTTACCACAAATAATGACTCTCTTTTGTAATGTTTGCACTCTGGGATGTTCATTTTGCACTAAACACTTATAAGATAAATGAAAATAATAAACCTAACGGCTGACTCATACGCCAAACATAAATAAATAATATTTATCTAAACACGATATGCAAGTTGGCAAAACAGATAATAATTGTATCAAATTTCATCCGTTTTATTAAAGCTGGGATTCCCAATTCCGCATAACCTTGAAACCAGTGGGGGCGCTACGCTTTAAAATTTAGGGGGGCGGCAAGGACCACGAAAAACACCTATATTTAATATATATATATATATAAGTAATACTCGTATTTACGTAACGTAAACCCATTTTTTTACATAAATATAATTCTAGAAAAAAAAATGGATATTTTACGTAACGTAATGGAATTAACAGATCGTTTTGAGGGAAGTGTGCCCGGTAGCTAGCGCCGCCACTGCTTAAAACCTAACAGGAACTAAAATAACTATAAATTTAAAATATATATTATAAACATTTTATTCCCAAAAAATTGTCAATCGTTAAAAATACTACATATGTATTTTTACGGCAATTCTTTCGTAATCATAAATGAAATAAATTAAAATAACAATTAAATTATCGACAAAATATACTTAAAAAATAAAAAAAGCTTAACACAACCATTATAAATCTGATTTATAATCGTTAAAATAGTTAGAAATTTAGCGGCGGAAAATGCTACGACGTTTTCCGCGGGGCGTACTTGATAGATTCTGTAAAAAAATTCATTATATCATTTTTGAAAAAACTATACATGCACAACAGAGCCGTACATATATTTTTTTTCATAAACTACTACCACAGATCACACATATAATAGATACACGGTCACATGATATAAAATGGAAGAAAAAAAGTATAGGTTCATCTCCCTCCGCTAGGAGCAGCACTATATTTTAGAGCTAACTTCAACTACTAGATAGCACTATTGGCGCTTTGCAATTGACAACATTTTAGCGATTCTAGTTATTCGTAGTTATCACAACATCAACAGAGTTTAAATTTAGAACGGTTACAATTATTTGTACTGTAATAAATAATCTGCTTCGCCATCGTTAGCAAAGACACGAACCACAGCCCGGTTCGCAGCAAATCCGCTGACTAGCGACATCTTTTATGCATTTTGTGAACATAAAATTGTTCTTCCAAAAGCATATATTAGCCGTATTCTTTTTACACAAAATCTCAGCTAGGTTCAATTAAATGTAATGCTTTTGCTCTGTCTGCCCCATGTGTAGACATAGCGAGAAGATGAGTTTTAACGGAAACAAGCTGAGATTGTCTGTAAAAAGAATACGGTTATTGAATAGCGTATCTGTTAGTCATTTGTGATCTGGGCTACTA
Organism: Leistus spinibarbis; assembly: GCA_933228885.1. NCBI lineage: Eukaryota > Metazoa > Arthropoda > Insecta > Coleoptera > Carabidae > Leistus > Leistus spinibarbis. The sequence continues at coordinate 9,108,874 of OW121802.1, forward strand.
CTACTAATTTTGAACATTATATAAAAAAAAAAAAATGATAAATGTAAAATTAAAGGAAATAAAAAAAGAATCCACCACCAATTGTATTAAATTTAAATAAATTTCAAATAATTCTCTAGAAGCATTTTTCGAAATATGACTATAAAATGTATTTTTAGTAGATAATCCTGTTAAATAATTGCAAGTTAAAAGTACAATGTAGCCGTAAATTTTGAAAATAGTTCTTTAATTCATAATAAAGCTCTTATAAAAATCATCCATTTTTGTTGGAAAATGATTCATTTTCTTTATATATTTAAAATACTTAGATTTTGGAAAATGGCGCCTGTATACATGTTGCAATAAGCGACATATATTTTAATTTAGGATCAAAAAACGTTAAGAACGTAAAATACATAGATTCATATATTTTGATTTAGGATCAGAAAACGTTAAGAACGGAACGTTGAATTTTGTTTTTACGCTACTGGTATTAGAGTTAGTTAGATGGAACGTTGTCACCGTAAAAACAACTAACGTTGCCGCCGTTACAGGTTTTGGGAATCAATAATCTTGTGATTAGTTAACAGTTAATCAAAACATATAACGGTGTTAACGTCGAACGTTTCTACGGTGACAACGTGGCATTTCTATACGGCAACCGCATCTTATGTGAACGATACAACTAAGGTATAAAAACTCTGTCTGCTGGAGTTAAGGTCAGGTTTAAGCAAATAACTACACCTAAAATCAAAGACTAGTTATAAACTTTGGTATATATATTTACACTTATTAAGAGATTACAAGGTTATAATAAAAAAAAAGAGTAGTGATTATCACAAAAACTGCGAGCCGGACTAATTCAAATTGAGCAATGGGTAAAGTATCGGGATAAGTATACCGAGTAATAGCATAAATAGGGGTGCTGCAATTGTGTATTTAATTGTAATTGGGTCGCCCCGAAAATTATTTAGGGGACGGGTCAGGATAGCGTTTTGGGCGGGTTGAGAGGCGCGCTGGTGTCTTAGCAAAGGAACTAGAGAGTGGTGACACGTATTAAATCTACGTTGATGGTGTATATTGTTGTTTACCTCTGTGTTGTTGCTAGTGCTCGACCGTGTAAACAACGCTTTTATACGACTTGGTGTGCTCACCGATTTGCCCACTCTTGGATCTACTGCCCGGAGGTTTTCGTTCTGTTCGCGTAATATATCGCGCGGGTGCATTTCGTTACCCTAAAAAAATTGTTGCATATTTGTTGGCATATTTAAGTAAATTAAATTAAATATTAAAGAGGAAAGGTTTGAAATAGAAAAATTATAGAAGAATTAAAAGTAATAGATTTATTGAAGTACAGAAAAAATAGTATAAGAAATAGAAAAATATATCGTCTTGTACCTTGTTTGTTATAAAACTACACACGTATAGTTTATATGTATATTGTTATAATGTTTGTTTTAATTAAGAATATAAATTAGATTCAACAATAGAAAACAATATGGCTACTAATATATAACCACCATTTTGAATTAAATTCCAGAAACTATATTTCAATTCAACAATATAACCACCATTTTGAATTAAATTCCGTCAAGTATATTTCAATTCAACAATATGGCTACTATTATATAACCACAATATTGAATTAAATGCCGCAAACTATATTTCAATTCAACAATATTGCTATTATTATATAACCACCATTTTGAATTAAATTCCGTCAATTATATTTCAATTCAACAATATGGCTTATATAACCACCATTTTGAATTAAATTCCAGAAACTATATTTCAATTCAACAATATGGCTATTATTATATAACCACCATTTTGAATTAAATTCTGGAAACTATATTTCAATTCAACAAATGGCTACTATTATATAACCACCATTTTAAATTAAATTCCGCAAACTATATTTCAATTCAACAATATGGCTATTATTATATAACCACCATTTTGAATTAAATTCTGGAAACTATATTTCAATTCAACAAATGGCTACTATTATATAACCACCATTTTAAATTAAATTCCGCAAACTATATTTCAATTCAACAATATGGCTATTATTATATAACCACCATTTTGAATTAAATTCCGCAAACTATATTTCAATTCAACAATATAACCCCACCATTTTGTATTAAATTCCAGAAACTATATTTCAATTCAACAATATGGCTACTATTATATATCCACCATTTTGAATTAAATTCCAGAAACTATATTTCAATTCAACAATATGGCTACTATTATATAAGCACCATTTTGAATTAAATTCCGTCAAATATATTTCAATTCATCAAATTGGGATTAGATGAAACACAATCGGATTTTAATTATTAAGCCCTTTTGGTTAACAATTTGGAAAAATGTTATAGATATAAAAAGTTTTACAATTTTTTCTAGATTATTTTGATATAAAACAAGTTTAGGTACAACGCACCTATGCGTCCAGCTCGCCTTATATAAGTAATATATGCGATGCGAGCAACGGTTTTTAATTATTAAGCCGTTTTGGTTCACAATTTGAAGAAATGTTATAGATATAAAAAGTTTTACAATTTTTTCTAGATTATTTTGATATAAAACAAGTTTAGGTACAACGCACCTATGCGTCCATTTCGCCTTATATAAGTAATATATACGATGCGAGCAATGGTTTTTAATTATTAAGCCCTATTGGTTAACAATTTGAAAAAATGTTATGGATATAAAAAGTTTTACAGTTTTTTGTAGATTATTTTGATGTAGAACAAGTTTAGGTACAATGCACCTATGCGTACCGCTCGCCTTATATAAGTAATATATGCAATGCGAGCAACGGTTTTTAATTATTAAGCCGTTTTGGTTAACAATTTGAAAAAATGTTATAGCTATAAAAAGTTTTACAATTTTTTCTAGATTATTTTTATATAAAACAAGCTTAGGTACAACGCACCTATGCATCCATTTCGCCTTATATAATATATGTGATGCGAGGTTTTTAATTATTAAGTCCGTTTGGTTAACAATTTGAAAAAATGTAATAGATATAAAAAGTTTTACAATTTTTTGTAGATTATTTTAATATAAAACAAGTTTAGGTCCAACGCACTTATGCGTCCAGCTCGCCTTATATATATGTATAATATATTATACCCTCAAAAAAAAAAACCAAAGTAAAATAATAAACTATTATATTAGTTGTCTAAATGTATATAAAAATTCAGCTTAAATAAAAACAATACATTATATAAAATATTTACAAAACAATAATCGAAATAACGGTATTATAAAAATTTGGACCCGTCAGCCCCCTGTAAAAATGGATGATTCAATCAATTTTCCGTCGAATTATTAATGTTAGAATCCCACAAAGTTTATAACAAACAAGGTACAGACAACGAAACAAGAAACCGACACACGTGCGCACTACACTAACCTGTAATGAGAGGCGGCCGCCATTTTTGCTCGGCGTTGGGGGACCCGGCTTTTTGTACATTGTTTGGCCGCGATCTTTCCGCATACGGGGCTTCTGCCCCGGCAACAGACTGCTACTCATACTATCATCTAAATCTACAGTGATCGCCTGTACAAAACACACACAAAACAACCAAAACACATAAAAAACCATTTCTACGTCCTCCAATTTTCATTTTAGAAAATATATAAAACCCACAATAAACACAAAATATTGTACATTTTCTGTATTTACCTTAACATCATCTTCTTTGAATTGGCCCGGACTCACAAATTGAGTTTCTATCGGATATGATGACTTTAAATGTGGCATGCACAATGAATTGCGATATTGCAATTCGGATAAACGAGAATCATTCGATGCCATCGGCTCACAGCGTCCAACCATTAAATCCGCTAAATTTAAATTGCTGAACACTTCGCCTTGCTCATCCTCCATACGTAAACCGTGATCTACAAGAATTGTGTTCAAACCAATAAATATAATCATAAAAAACAAGATTTGGTGCGCGTATGCGTCCAGCTCGCCTTATATAAGTAATATATGCGATGCGAGCAACGGTTTTTAATTATTATGCCGTTTTGGTGTTAACAATTTGAGAAATTCGAATTACCTGTAACTGCCGCAATGGATGTACGGCGCGAGAAAGTCACCGATTCTTCAATTTCAGTGATATTAGGCGCAGGTGGTAACATATTGGTGGCGGATGAGGATCGTTTCTCATTTGGAAGCGTGTTTACGCGTCTTTCGTCGTTTCGATTTCGATTCATGCAACGTGGTTCACGTAAACTGTTGATCGACTCACGCGATCCCTGTATATCGTATCTGGACACCTCTAATCGATTGTAATTTTGGGATTGTGATTGCATGCGTTTTATTTTCTCCAGCAATTTTTCGTTGCCGATTTTCATCTCTAAATATTTATTTGCTGTTATTTCCTGCTGTGATTTCAGGCATGCGATTTTTTCTTCCAATTGTTCCTAATTTTTGGAAATATTGTTTAAAAATGGCGATTGTATTTGTTAGAATTGAAATAATTCGAACAAAATTACACATATATGTATTAAACACCTAGATCCGCAACGCTTTATTTATATGTTATATCTATGGTTACACTTGCGAAATTATTTTATGAACAATCGTAGCGTTTTTGAATATCAACATTTGTAACAAAAGTAAACAATTATTTGATAATGTACGCATTTACTTTATATTTTGTATATGTTAGTTTGTAAGATTTACATAACGTTCCAGATAGAAAGCTAGATACAAAGACAGATTTATATTATTATTATTATAATATCAGAGAATAGTAAATGTATATGATATGGGCTCATTTAGCCCACGCGTGCACCTAATCGAAATAATAAAATAACAAAATTGCAACAAAACAACAACAAACAAAAAGTTAATAATGCAAAATAAAATTAACACTCACATGATCTCGTTGTCTCTTCTTATCCTTTTTATTCAGTTCTTCTTTGTACATTTTCGCCTTAAACACAACCATAATAAGCAAAAACGTCTTCTACAATTAAAATAAACTCACCATTTGTTCCTTCATTTTCTTCAATTTCTCTTCATACTCATTGCGCAGTTCTTGGATGTGCACATTGCATTTTTCATTCGCATTACTTTGCTCTTCAAGCAACAATCTTTTATATTCCTCTTTATCTCGCCGTTTATTATACCTCAAAGTATCTAACTCAATCTTATTTTTATTGTTTTCCTCAAATAATTTGTTCGATTTATCTTTGACTAACGATAATTCCATCATTTGCGCGTTGCAATCATCTAACGATTGCCGCACCACTGCAAACTCAATTTGTAATTGCGATTTATCAGCTTTTAGCTGTGAAAGTTTTGTAAGCTCTTTGATGTGTGCCTGATTCGATTTTTCAATAAGCTGTTGATGCTGTTCCGATAAATCTTCGTGTTTTTTCGATAATACTTTATTCATAATTTGGCAATCTTCATACATTTGCAAATGTTTCTTCGATTTTTGCTGATTTCCATCCAATTTTCTTTGTAATTCCTTAATATGTTTGTTTAATTCTTCAGTGTCTCCATCCTTCTGCTGGATTAATTTCTCAAAGTCGATTATTTTATGCTCAAAATTTACGATTAAATTCTGTAAGCTTAAATTCGAATGTTGCACCCGTTTCAATTCCTTCTCTTGCTTCAATAACTCTTCATTTTTCGTTTCGCAAGCTTTTTTCATGAATGCTACTTCTTCATCCAGTTTATTCTTCTTCATTATATCTTCTTTCTGCACTAATTGTGTATCCGAAAGTTCTCTCTGGCATTTAAGATTCTCGAGGTGCAAATCAGATAACTGGTTTTCATATTCTGAAACTTTCTTCACTGCAATCAAATTGTATTTGATTTTCAGTGCTTCATAATTGTGTTCAATTAATTCATATTTGGGCACTTTATCTAATAATTCGGTGAGTTTATTAGAGATTTGTAGGCATTCTTCATCAACTAAATCCTTTTCAGCGTGCAGCAATTGCAGTTTGTTTTCGATTTCGGATTCGCGATCTTTAAGCCGACAAATCCGTTGGCAAATCATTTTCTTTTTGTCGTTTTCAATGAGTAACGAATGCAGTTTATGGATATGCTGATTACTTTCGGAGCAAAGTGATATAGATTGCTCACGCTCATTCGTTAAATCAACAATACGCTTTTCTAGAAATTCGATTTGTCTTTGTTGGCAGTTTATAAACTTTTCTAACGGTTTCTTTATATTAATTTCTTGTGTTTGTTGATCATCAACCATCTTTAATCGTTTAATAAAATCAAATTTAAGATCATCAATTGATTCATGACCCCGCAAAATATGTAATTCCATCTCTTTTCGCAACGTTTGTTGAGATGCGCTCAATAAATTCCGTTGTTGTTTTAACTCTACGAGTTGTAAGCGAATCCGGTTGAAATTCTCAACTAGTTGAGTTTTTTCGCTTTCCAAATGTTCACAATTTTGAATTGTTTGTGTAAGGCGTAAGTTTAAATTGGAGATTTCAGCTAGTTTTGAGTCTACAATAGAGTCTTTTCGCATTAAATTTTGCTCCAATTGTAAAATTGCCTCTTTGTTTGCTTGCTCTAATAAACGGTAGTTTTGGTCATGTTGAAGCTGAACTGCATCTAATTTAATTTCGTAACTTTTAGCTTCTAAATCTTTTTTGACCACTAACTCATTATATTTCTCATTAATCAATAACAACTTTGCTTCAATTTGTGATTTCGCATATACTAAATCAGCAATATGTTGTTTTAAGTTCGATACTTCATTTTGTATTTTAACTGTGATGTTTTCTTTAATTAATAACTCATTGTTTAAATGCTCTTTTGAGTTGTTTAAAGTTTGAGTTTCATTAGTGATTTTATCACTAGCATTTTCTAGTTCTTGTTGTAGAATTTCCGTTACATTTTCAACCATAATTAGTACATGAGCTAATTTATCCTTTGTATCCATAATTTCAGTTTCTTGGGCATTGAATTTCAAATTGTTCTCATCACTAAATGATTTTAAAGTTTTTAAATCAACTGTTAACTCATCCAACTTTGCTTGAATCAAACTCTTATCAGCTAATATTAAATTTAAATTTTGTTTTAAACACTGAATCTCTAATTGCAGCTCTTCAATATTATTCTCTTTCTCTTGAATTATAGACCTTGTTTCTTGTTTTAAAACATCTTTGCTAATTTCTAAATCGCTTAATAATTGTTTTGTCTCCTTTAGTTTAGCATTTAAACCCATAATTTCAGTTTCGGATGATTTTAGTTTCAATTCATGGTCTGATATAACTTCACATAGTTTCATGTTATTATTTAGGTCTGAATGCTTCTTTTCAGTTTCAGCTATTACAAGTTTTGATGTCAAATCAGTTATTTCTGCTTTTAATGTTAATTTTTCATTGTTAAAGTCTTCCAATTTCTCTTGTAGCTCATTTTTCGATTCGGTTATTTGTTGTTTTAAATTCTGGTTTAGTTCCTTCATTCCTTGTAGTTGTGAACATATTTGTATGGATGCAGCTTTTAAATCCTCTTTTTCATTCAGTAACTGATCGATTTGTGATTGTAGTTTAGTGTTTAAGTTACTATTTTCCATATGTAATCCAGAGATTAATTGCTCTAATTCGGAGGAGTGATTCTTCTCGATTTCAGTGAGATTAATCGTTTGTTCTAATTTCAGAACAGTTTCGGATTGAGTACGTTGCAGTTCTGCATACGATTTAGTTAAATGATCTAATTTATTGTTTAATGTTACAATTTCAATTTCGCATTTATGTTTAGAGGCCTCTTCTGTGTTAACAATTGACTTATAATCACTTATTGATTGTTCTAATTGACTTTTAATATTTATTAATTCAATATTTAAATCTTTCTCCAACGTTTTAAAGTTTAATATCTCGGATTCAAAATCAGAACATTGTTTATTTAAGTTAGTTATTTTTTGCTCATAATTGTCGATGTCCATTTGACGATTTTCCGAAAGGTTCGTCATTCTGTCTTGTAGGTCTAAAAGCGATGCATGTGAGACATCGATTTCATTTCGGTAGCTTTCGATTTTTTGTTTTAAGATAATATTATCTTGTTTATAGTTTAAACAAACGGAGTTTAAATTATCTTGCTCATTTATTGCTTGCGTTTCCAAATCGTTTTGAATCTTTTTCAAAATGACAATTTGATCTTTATACGAGATTATTTCGGAATCTGCTCGGATTTTCTCAAGTAATAACCCACTGATATTTGTGTGTAACTTATCGATTATCTCCGAAAAATCTCCTAGTGTATCTTTATCGTATCTTAACAATGAGTTATGATTGACTTCCAATCGCTTTAAAGTGTGTAATTCTTTGAAATTAATTAATCCATCTGTAGTTTCAATATCGATTTGACGAGTTAAGTTTGTGATTAGTTCCTCGATTTTTTTAATAATCTCATCTTGTAGTTCAATGTAGTTTTCTTTGATTTTCTGTAAATCTTGCGCTAACGCAGTTGATTCCTCCAAAGCTTCCTCTTTTTCCGTTGTTGCTAGTTCCAATTGTTGTTTTAATTGCAATAAATGTGTTTGTAATTTATTTATAATTATTATTGTAGAATCGTCTTCAGAAGAATCGAACATTTCTAAATTAATTACATTGATATGTGTTCGAACTGTTTGTATTTCGTTTTGTAACTTTTCCACCAACATTTTTTGCTCACATTTATAGTTTTCTGCTGTTGTGATTTTATTCAACAAAAGTAAATCATAATGTTCTTGCAGTTGTAAACATTTCTTTTCGGATGCGTTTCTAAGTTTCATTTCATTATCAATATCCGATTCATACCCTTGTAATTTATTATTTAATTGAACCGTTTGATTATTCATATCCGTAATTTTCAATTGTAATAATTGAATTTGTTCATTTTTACTAGTTAAAGTTTTGGACATATCAGCCCTTACATCATCTAATTCCTGTTTAATTTCTTTATTATTCCACAATTCTTCTTCTAACGTTTCTAATTGTGTCTTCAAATCAATATTATAATCTTCTAAATGTATCATTTTCGCTTCTTTATCAATCAATTCGTTTTGAACTTCACACAATTTAGTTTCAATTTCTTCTTTGAAGATATTTGTATTAATCAATTCACAATCCAATATTTCAAATTGTTTATTCATATTAAGTTTTTCTAATTCCAAATCAGCGATTGTAACATCTTTCGCAACAATGATCTCTTTTATTTGTTCGTAATCGTGTTCTAATTCTTCTTTATCCTTTTGTTCTTCCTGTAATTGTTTTCTTGTATCTACGATTGTTTTATCTTTCGTACTTATTATATCAGATAATTGTTGATGTTTCATTTCTAATTCAATTTTATTTTCTTGCATTTCTTTCAATTGTTTATTTAAATTTGTTATAATGTTATCTCCTGTATTCATTAATTCTGTTATGTGTTGCACATTCCGTTCTGATTCTAATTTCTCTTCTTGTGCTATGCACAATTGTTTATTTAAATCTGTTATAATATTATCTTTAATTATAACAATTTGTTCTAATTGCTCTTGTGCTTCAATTAGTTGTTTATTCAAATTTGCTATAATATTATCTTTCGCAATTATCAATTCTGTATTAAGTTTATATTCTCGTTCTAATTCTTCTTTATGTGTTTGTGCTACGCTTAATTGTTGCGTTAAATCGTTTATGGTAGCTTCAAGTTTATTACAAAAATATTTCAATTCGCTTTTATTTACTACTTCTTTCTTCAATTCTATTATAGTATTATCTTTCTCAATTATTTCTTCTTTTAAAGTTTCGCATTCTTGCATCAATGCCGCTTTACTGTTTTGTTCATCGCTTAATTCCTTTGCCAATTCTTGTCGTCTTTCTTCCAAATCGGATTTCGATTCCTTTACATCGTTTATTATATCTTCATTATCTTGTTTTATTTGTTCTAGATCTTGTAGTTGTAATTGTAATACTTCTAAATCAATAATACGCTTTTCCAAATCTGTGTTTAAATCAAATAATTCTGATTGTAAATTCAATTTCTCTGATTTTAAATTTTTTATGGATTGGTCGCGTTCTTTGATAATTCCTTCTAATGAATTGCGTATTTCTTCAAGTGCTAACTTAGAATGTTGTTCTTTAGTTAATTCTTCAGTTAAATCCTCTAATTTAAGATCAAGTTGTAATTTATTCTCTTCCGAAATTTGTAAGTGTTTATTTCGACTTAACGCTTCAGTATTTAATTCATGGATGACTTGATTCTTTTCTTCGATTATAAATGTGTATTTATCAATTAATTGGTCGTAATTCACAATTGTAACAGTTTCGAATGTTTGGACCTTTTGCTCCGCTTTTTCCAAACAATCCTTTACACTCAGAACTGTAGTATGCAAATTTATGTTATCAGCATTTAAACGCGTAATTTCTGTATTAAATTTAACGATGTTCGCTGATAAAGTAGCGCAATTTTGTTGTAAATCAAATAGATGTTTCGAATGTTCGCAATTTTTAATCCGTATATCCGATATTAACATTTTCAGAATATCAATACCGCGTTCTTGATCATTTAAATCAACAGTACTTTCGATTTCTTGCGCAAGTTCAACTAAACAGATTTGAAGATCTTGTTGGAAATTAACTAAAGTCATGTTTATAAAATGATTCTCCTTTTCGAATGTTAAACATTTTGCGATTGAATTGTTTAGTTTTGTTTCTAATTCGGATTTGCTTGTTAATATTTGGTCGTATTTGTCGGTTGTGATGGCGAGTTCGGAAGTAAGATTGTTGTTTTGATCGGTGTAGTTTCGCAGATCGATTAAGAGTTGTTCGTTTTGTTGTTGCGATTCGTTGAGGGCGATTTCGTTTGTGGCGAGTTTTGTGTATAAGTCTTCGATTGCAGAGTCGAGGGTCTTTTTGAGGTCGGAGGATTCTTTTAGTTTGAGTTCTGTGGTTTTTAGTTGCTGTTGCGTCTCCATTAGGATTGATACCTGATTTGTTTAGAATGGAGTGGTTTTATATCAACAAAATTTGTTATAATAGCATAAAAACTAAATAAAAGAATATAATATCAAGCATAGGTGGCAGGCACCAATGCCTTCGGCTAGCCGTATATTATACTGATTTATTAACACATTTTTTAAAGCACTGATGTTCTTAAAGCAGAAATCCTATTTATAACTACATATTTTTGAACAGATAAACGATAGCAATTATTTGAGTACAAAATGTATTGTTGCAATCATCCAACAACATTAAATTGTGAACTATATTATAAAATGTAAGAAAATAATTATAATAACATATTTTAAAAGCATAAAAATCTAAATAAATACAAAAATAAAAGAATATAGCATCAAGCATAGGTAGCACCAATGCCTTCGGCGTATATTCTACTGATTTTTATTAACACACTTTATTAAGCACTAATATTTTTAAAGCAGAAAACCTATTTATAACTACATATTTTTAAACAGATAAAATGATGAAAACGATAGCAATTATTTGAATACAAAATTAATTGTTGCAATCATTTAACAATCAATCAAAAACATTAGATTGTTAACTTATATTATAAAATGTGAGAAAATTATTATAATACCGTATTTTAAAAGCATAAAAACAAAAATAACATAATATAATATCAAGCATAGGTGGCAAGCACCAATGCCTTCGGTTAGCCGTATATTCTACTGTTTGGATTTCTTTGAACACAATTTTTAAAGCATTTCTTTGAACAGATAAAATGATGAAAACGATAGCAATTATTTGAGTACAACATTTTTGTTGCAATCAATTAACATTTTAAATTTCAATATTATGATTAATTATTTTTTTTGCCCCTATAGATATAATTTTTTAAGATCTTTTTGATATAATTAAAAATATATATATAATTTTCTGTAAAATTATTTTTTTATAGCCCCAGAGCAGGTTATTTTGACTCGAGAATGTTACAGACACACGACCAACCACTGTTTTGTACTATCGCCGAGGTAAATATAGCGTTAAGGTACAACAATGCGACAAAAATGATTATATTAAACAAGTTGGCACAGTTTTAAAGTTGCAAAATTCATTTTTAAGGATAGATACGACTATTTAAATTACAAATACAAAAAAAATCGTACCTTTTCGTTTAAAGTTGCGGTGGACGCGTGTAAAGCTGTATTCTCGCTTAATACTTTCTCGATTCGCGTTTGAAGTTCACTGACTTGACTCGTTAAATCGGAACTGTTCACTTCCAACTCGGTTAACTGTTTACGCAAACTTTTATTTTCTTCTTGTGCATCAACTAGTTGCACATCCACTACAGTTTGGGCTAAACTCTCTAAATCAATCGAACCTGCAATCAAATACACGTGCAAAACACAGAAATAATTAAAAAAAAAAACAAAAAAGAACCAAGATTATACTTGAAAAATTAGTGCTAATTATTTAAAATAATGGTTAAAACATGTTATAATTAACCCCAAGGTCAATAAATTATTTTTTGTATATGTACTTCCTTATATATATATAAAAATATCTGGAGTGGCCTGCACTCAACGCAGTATATATATATATATATATATATATATATATATATATATAACCAAAACCAGCTATCAACCTAACCAATACTCTACAGAAATATTCTGAAATGTCATTTATCTAATTGAGTCTATTTTGTTTTCCTGTCAAAATAACAAATGATCCGATTTTATAAGCTACATGCGAATCCATGGCAATGTAAACAACATATTTATAATGTTTCGTAGCATTTTTCTTGCAACTGGTACATTTTTTGAAGAATAGTTTCAAACAAAAGTTGTGCGAAATATTAATATCTTTCATTATGAACATAACTATTTTTGCCGTAAGTGTAGCCGTTCTAGTGATATTGGAGATAGAACAAAAAATGCATAGAGTAAACATGCACTACCGGTTTGACTATTCATTTCAAAATAGGAGGTGCACATCTAGGGCATATACAAGTTTTAAGTTTCATAATTTTTCGTTCGACAGTTTTGACACAGACGTTATTCCGAAAATAGTCATATTCGATTCAGGGAAGGTTAAAACGTGTATATCCGTTCGAAATTTTTCATGATTACACAATACTTATTTATTACTTTGTAAAAGAAAGTAATAATGGGACAAATCACTTTTGTGTTCTAAGGATAATCAAATATTTTATATTATTATTCAGGACAAGTTATTATTGTCCCTTATATAATGAAAATTTTAATGAAAGTCGAGTGAATTCCACTCCCGCTTTATTATTCATAGTAATAAAAATAGTAAGTGAAAAGAAAGTAATAAAAAATAGTAAAATAATTAATATAAAACAATATTTTGAAGTAAATGAGACATTGAACGCCATCTATAAGTGAAACGAGGAAGGAATTGGTTGGATTGATCCAGTCGGCTCTGTGAGTATAATGTCGTACACTCAGAAACTCATTTATTTCATATTAAAGTAACAAAAAATATTAAGTAAACAACAAACCAGATTTGTTATGGTGTAAAAAGTCGGATTGCGATATATCCATTTCGTAACTTTCATCCGCGGAATTCCGTTGCCGAAATTCCGACAAAATGGTTGTTAATTCTTCGCAACGTTCCCTCAAGTAGCATAACTCTTGAAGATGCTCTTGTTTTTCTTCCGATAACTTTGAACAGTGCCGTTCGGTATGTAGATTCTTGCCTTGAAGATCACTGTATTGATCCTCCACTTTTTGCAACTTTAAATCAAGTATAAAAAAATAATTTATTTTATTAATTTTAATAATAATTATAAATAAATTACTCTGGTTCGAGCATTATCGCGTTCGGCTTGTAAATTCTCCTGTTCTTTGTGCAGAATTTCGATGTATTTCTCCAAACTTGAAATTTCATCTCTTAATCGCTTGGTTTCTAGTTTTCCCTCGGATTTTTTGCTAGATGGCGGAGGTTTTGATTCCAGCGATAATAATTCACTGCGAAGTCGACTCAGTTCCGAGTGTTTTGCTGCTACTTTTTTATCTTTTCATAAATAATAAATGCACATTTGTATTTTATTCAATTAAAATTAACTTTAAGCTCGAAAAAAAAAACCTATCGACGAATCTTTAAAAAAAATATATCAGTGGATTCGTAATTGCATAAATAATGTCTGGTAAAAATGTTAATATTTTTGAACCTACAGTTTCGAAGATAAAAAATAAAAATCCCCAAAATATGCAATTTTTTATCTTCGAAACTGTACGTTCAAAAAAATTAACATTATTACCAGGCATTATTTATGCAATTACGAATTCACTGATATTATTTTAATAAAAATTAGCCGGTAGGTTTTTGCGTAATCGAGGTTTGTTTAATCATGATAGGTTTTGAGTAGTTTTATGTAATTTGACCAAAAGTGTGTAACAATGTGTCCGTAATGCCTTTATACATCAATAAACAGTCATTATTCGATGGAATATTTTTGATTTTAGCGTAAAAATAGCTCATTTCTAATACTGTGCTAGCATGAACATTCAAAGTCGATGGTTGCGCCACCATCTAACGTGGCATTACTTCGAACTAGATGAACCTGATGGTTTGTCTTAAACTACGAAAACTCCGATTCGATCTTTATAAAAACAAGCTTAGGTCCAACCTATGCGTCCAGCTCGCCTTATTAGTAATATATGCGATGCGAGCAAATTTTAATAGGTATCTAGCCATCAATGGATGGCATTACAGTTTATTATTATGCTCGCTACATGTTTTTGACAATAAGAAAATTACTTTTTGTTTAAATAATCAAATTGTGAACCCATAGGCCATAATAATTTAAAACAATCGCCAAGCGTGAAGTAGGAGGTTTAGTTTAGCTATAAATGGTTAACACAGATACAAGTATCGGGTCCACGCCAGTCGGAAGTTTCACGTACTCAAGTACAAAATGTAGTGTTTTAAATGTTTTTAAGTGAATATTTGTGGAATTAAAATCGCTATTGGATTGGTTCAGCCGGCTCTGTGAGTATAATGTCGATTTAATCCACATCCGATGTAAATAGGGGCCGGATTTTTGCAAAATACTAACCCAAATCCTTATTTTTTTCGTACTGCAATTTCAATTCTTCCTGCAAATCGGCCTTTTCGAACCGTTCCAAGTCCAATTGAGCGATCAACGTTTTTATTTCTTTTTTATGTAAATCAAAATTCAATTGGTATTTTTTTAACGGCGTTTTGAAAAAATCCAACAATGGTGCATCAGTCGACTTTTTCTGGGGTGAAACATACGGCGAAGCTTGATAGGATTTAACCGGAGAAGTCGATAATTTTTCTAAAATTTCCAACGTTATAAAAATTGTACTCAGTAAAAGTAGCAAGAATAAACGTACGTATATTAAGAATAGATTCCTTTAAAACATCGCGGCTGATGTCTCGACCCTCCAAATCTTGCAAAAATGTTTTTACATAAAATTGCGAGTTTATTGGTAAATTTTCGCACAACGGCTTAATGAAATCCGGCCTACGATCGATCATAGAACAGTAATACACAAGTAACGAACACACATAAGTCACTTCAATCTTATCCTCAGATTGAGTGCATTCGCTATCTAAACTATAACTCGGAAAATATTCTGAAAATAACCGCAATTTAGAAGCTAACCATAAATAAATACAACACAATTACTTTTTAAAAACTCAGTAATCCCACTGTTTGGAATGTTGCACGATCCAGTATCATTATTTTGTAAACTACAACACACCACAAAACAATCAACCACATATTTCAAACAACACTAACACAAAAACTCACATTTCATACAATAAAACATTGAAAAACTTCCCGTTTTTCAATTCAGTAACACAATTAATTGTTTTACATAAATTTAAACAATTCACCTAGTCGAAAAACCGTATCATTATAATCCACTTTTCACTTTTATTTACATGAAAATTACTTACCCATTCAACAATAATCGCTTGCCACTTTGTTAAAACCATTTTACAATGTTTCTAAACGAATTTACATTTAATTCCCGTAAAAATAACACAATTCACGTTTAGAATAACACTTTTTCGGTGTTACTCGTCACTACATAACACACAGGTTACAACGTAAATATGAGTTCAAATTGTAATCGTTACAATTTGATGCGTTTCCATTGGTCACATTGACACTACTTCTTCTTTTCATTTGTTTTATTTGTGACAGATGTTTGCTACTTCCGGCGCGTAGTTTTACCGCTCATTCATTTGAAATTGCCATAAATATGAATCAATTCAATTTGAAATAGCTTTTTAAAAATTGATTACACGCTCAAAACCGATTCTAAACTCAGTTATTTTCACTTTCAAACTCATATACACAACAAACATAATTGTCTATATCCGGGCGCGAAATTTGAATTTTTTTTTACTATACATACATTTATTTGAAACTTTTTTGTCCTATTCCATAAATATAACAATTAATTGCGATATTCCTGTAACCGCTAACGAATAAAATATCGATATTTTCGAACTTGCAAAGCATTTTGACGATAAATTAGCAGTAAAATCGTTTATATTCGCTTATACTATCGAAATCATATTATTTTAGCTCTTTAAAGTCAATTAGAAACGAAATAAATTTGTAACCGGTTACTGTGATTCAAATTCGGAATATTTTATAAAATCTATGAATTAGTTGCAGTTTCGCGGCCGGATATAGAAACTGTAAACAAAAAATATACAGTATTGGAGCTATTAAATTATATTTAACAATTACCAAACGTAATAATGTATATAAAAATTATTTATAAAATAGTTTTCACACACCTTTTAGTCTAAAATCAACTAATTTGGATCATTTTCACGGGTTTTTATGGCGCGATTTTTGAATATTGTTATTCTAACTTAGCAAATTTCGATTAACGAATTAATTTCCTAATACATTTTTGAGTATTTGAGAACAGTTATAATCGGAATAAATGTTATTTTTAATTAAAATTTATCACCAATGCATTTCCACGACGATATAAGAATTTTATGATTTTCTTTAGTCGATTTTCTCGTAACTGGTGCACTTTTTAAAGAAACTTTTCAAACAAAAGTTGAACACTTTACTATCTTTGCCATAAGTGCAGCCGTTCTAGTGATATTGGAGATAGAGCAATGCATAGAGTAAACATGCAATTCCGGTTTAGTAAAAACGAATTATTTAGTTGAAAACATCATTTAAACTGTTACATAAATAAATTTTATTCAGTTATAAATATTGTTGTAAGACAATATCTACTATTAAAACATACATTTAACAAACAACAAAAGAATCGTTTTGTTTCTCCATGAAAAATGCCTAGTTGTTAGCGCTAGTTGTCACTATATTAAATATTATGTAGGAAATAGTATATAAATATTAAAATTAGTTGTGGTTATGATGAACATCGGCACGAATCACCGTTTGTGACGATCCCCGTTTACGTAACGTCTCGTCAAGGCGCAGCTGTTCTTGTTGTAATTGTAAACGTATTGCACCCAATTGCGTTAAAATGCCATTGCTGTTGTATTGACCGGGTTTCCGTTCTGGAGTACTTTTTATTATGTTTCTTTGGACTGCTGGAATCTGTTCACAATTTCACCAATCATTATATATATATATATATATATATATATATATATATATATATAACCAAAACCAGCTATCAACCTAACCAATACTCTACAGAAATATTCTGAAATGGCATTTATCTAATTGAGTCTATTTTGTTTTCCTGTCAAAATAGCAGATGATCAGATTTTATAAGCTAGATGCGAATCCATGGCAACGTAAACAACATATTTAAATGTTTCGTAGCTATTTTCTCGCAACTGGTACATTTTTCGAAGAAATGTTTCAAACAAAAGTTGTCCGAAATATTAATATCTTTCATTATGTACATAACTATTTTTGCCGTAAGTGTAGTCGTTCTAGTGATATTGGAGATAGAACAAAAAATGCATAGAGTAAACATGCACTACCGGTTTGACTATTCTTTTCAAAAATAGGAGATGCACAACTAGGGCATATACAAGGCTTAAGTTCGACAGTTTTGGCCCACACACAGCATTCCGAAAATAGGTAAAAACGTGTATATCCGTTGAAATCTTGAATACTTACTTATGATGAAGTAAAAAGACGTACCTGCCATTTATCCTCCAGTTTGCGCATAGCGTCGGACGTGGTCGAGTGGACAACAACAGCATTCTTAAGTTCTTTGGCAACGGGATATTGCGTTTTTAAAACGGGTATAGGCAATGAGTCGTCTAGTAATTTGTTATTGGTGTTATTCGCGTTTAATAATTGTAGCATCCGTTTCTGATAAATGTCGTTGTTCATTGTTTGTTTAGTAAGTTGTTTCGAATGTAACTGTTTTGTGTTATCTTTGACCGGAATTGAATTGGCAAAGACAGAATTAGGGGCGATATTGAATGAGTACGGTTTGTGTTGTTCGCGCCGATGTAGCGGCGGCGACGACGAATTTAGACTATGTTTAGAGGTAGTAAATTTGTTATCGGTTGGGTCTGAATGATGAGTTAAACTACTATCTAGCATACGGGATACGTATCTATTATCCGTATGCCAGCGCGGTGTCGTCGACGGATGTTTACTGAAAGTTCTTTCGGGTTTGTTCGTTCTCTCTCTCGCGCTGAGCTGCAAATTTCACAAACGGTTACATCATTTTGTTTATGCGACTCACTGCCGACACATTGCATAACTGGTGACCCAATGCGCTGGATGAGTGTGATCATGCAATGAGTCTAGTAAGAGCTTATACGCACTCAGGATTTTCAAAAACTCGATTCTTTTTAAAATGCATTTTTCTCAAAACTATGTTTTTAATGTCGATGAGCAAGATATCTCGGAAACGGCTCAAAGCTTAATAAATATATTTTTTAGTGATTGATCGAAGGTTTTTCTCGCCGATAAATAATTTTCCTTTTATAAACAAAGGACAAAAAGGTGTAGCGGCAGAAACCGCCATTTATTTTAAGTAGGGAAACCAGAAATATACTCTAAAAAATATCTATTTTAAGCGCGTTAAAAATGCTCTATAATTAAAATATCCTGTAGAGCAAAACAAAATATGCTCATTAAACATTTAATTATTTCGCCAAGACGTTACAGATATACACTAGAATATCTGAAAAATTATATAAAACTAACGGAATATCGTATTTTTAACTAAGTATTATTGCAATATTGCCAATATATGCACTTAAAATATGCAAATATTAAGAAAATTGTCATATCAACTTAAATATGCAAAAATATGTCAGAACAATTTCGGCCCAAATTTCGTAATGTCGCTTAAAACAGATTTAAGTATTCTCAATAATCTATTAATATTAGGAAAAATGTTATATCAACCTAAATATGCAATGATATGCAAAAATATGCCCTAACAATTACGGCCCAAAATTAGTAATATCGCCTAAAACATATTTAAGTATTCTCAATAATCTAATCATTATAGGAAAAATGGCATATCTACCTAAATATGCAGATATGCAAAAATATGCCCTAACAAATACGGCCCAAAATTCGTAATGTCGCCTAAAACAGATTCATGTACTGTCAATAATCTAATCATATTAAGAAAAATGTCATATCAACCTAAATATGCAAATATTAAGAAATTTGCTATATCAACCTAAATATGCAAAGATAAACAAAAATATGCCCAAACAAATAAGACCCAAAATTCGTAATGTCGCCTAAAACAGATTTATGTATTGTTAATAATCTAACCATATTAGGAAAAATGCAATATTGTCAATATATGCACTAAAAATATGCAAATATTTAGAAAAATATGCAAATATTAGGAAAAATGTCATAACTTAAATATGCAAATATTAAAAAAAATGTCATTTCAACCTAAATATGCAAATATTAAGAAAAATATCATCAACCTAAATTTGCAAAGATAAGCAAAAATATGCCCTAACAAATACGGCCCAAAAGTCGTAATTTCGCCTAAAACAGATTTATGTGTTGTCAATAATCTAATAATATAAATGCAATTACATCAATAAATTAAAATATGTATCCAGGAAAAATCGCTTATTTTCGGCCTCCAAAGTGCGTATAAGCCCTTAAGCCCGCCTAACACGGTACAAATAACTGAATATTTTTACCGTATCGGACGGGCTTCCGGATGAAAAAGTAGATACAAAATATACATACATACCGGAGTATCGCTTGAATATGAACGACGGCCGTAACCGTGCTTCTCATCATTATTAATATCTCTTAACTGATTTTCAAGTTCAAGTTTGCGGTCTTCTTGACGCTCCTCTTGTTTGTGACGCGCGACCAGACGCTGCTTTTCCTCGATTTGCTGCCGCAACTCGTCCTGATATTTCTCCTGGCGACGTTGTTTCTCAGCCTTTTCCTTATTAGCGAAAACATATTTATATATTGGTATATTGCTATTCAATTTTTAAGGAATAGTTAGTAAAATAAGAGGTGCAATATTAAAATAATTTTTATATATATATATTATTATTAATTTTGAAACGTTTGAATAATAAAATTAATTAAATTAAAAATAAAAGTATTTTTAATGAATGTGTGTCTACCTGAGCATCTGTATTAACATATGGGCACCCTTGAATTTTTGGAAAACATGAACTTTGCAAATCGGCCATATGTCTAGCTAAAATACAAAGCACAATAATAGTTGAATAAAATCGCAATCGCAATCGCAATAAAAAAAAAAAAAGAATCGCAGGCGAAATATGTAATTGCAAAACTAACCTCGGGGACTACTGACTGTGTCTATAGCATTGCCATACGCGTCCATACTAGAGTGCCCGTATTTACTATTGCTCGGCGTATTATGATTATTGTGCTTGTCTATGTGACGGGTGTCATTGTTATTACGAGCAGCAGCAGCTTTTTCTACTGTATGGGGACGATATTCATATTGCACCTATCAATTTGTTAATATATATATATATATATAAAGTGTAAAAATAAGTAATTTTTTTTTTTTAAATTAAATGTTAAACCTAATTACCAAGTGACTTTGAACGTTTTGTATATCAGTTTGAGATGCTTTCTCTCTGATACTAGAACTACTATTAGAAACTGCTCGGCTACCTATAAAATTGCTTCGTAACATTTTATTCTCGTGATCTGTCGCGGATTTTACCTAAAATATTAATTCATACACCAGTTAATATATTAATTATTATATATTATATATATGTTGTTTTTACTTATAATCATTACAATTAGGGTTTTATAAATAAGCTACGTTCATAGAAAACTTATTAGTGTTTACAATTATCAATCAGAGCGGCTTAAAGGCGTGTTCACAGCGAACCAAATAGTAATTAAGATTAGAAAATTACAAATAATAAACTAGTTTGTATTATGACAAGCAATGCTAGCATTCCAAGCAACATAATTAACACAATGTATGATAAATTTTGTTGCTGTGAACGTTAACCTTGTAGGTCATACAAGAAACTGGAATTATTACTTATAATTTCTAAGCGTAAATACTGATTGTTTCGCTGTGAATGCAGCATTAGGGCGTGTTCAGAGCGAACCAAATAGTACTTAAGATTAGAAAATTACAAATAATAATCTAGTTTGTATGATGACAAGCAATGCTAGCATTCCAAGCAACAAAATTAACACAATGTATGATAAATTTTGTTGCTGTGAACGTTAACCTTGTAGGTCATACAACAAACTGGAATTATTACTTATAATCCCTAAGCTTAATTACGATTAATTATTCACAGCGAACCAAATAGTAATTACGATTACTTATTATAAAGTATTGTTCACAGCGAAACAATCAGTATTTAAGCTTAGAAATTATAAGTAATCATTCCAGTTTGTTGTATGACATACAAAGTTAACGTTCACAGCAACAAAATTAATCATACATTGTGTTAATTTTGTTGCTTGGAATGCTAGCATTGCTTGTCATAATACAAACTAGATTGTTATTTGTAATTTTCTAAGCTTAATTACTGATTGTTTCGCTGTGAACAATCCTTAAAGCTGCATTCACAGCGAACCAAATAGTAATTAAAATTAGAAAACTATAAATAATAATCTAGTTTTATAAATATACTACGTTCACAGAGAACTTATTATTGATTACAATTATCAATCAGTTGTAGCGGTTTGAGCTGCATTCACAGCAAACTTATTAGTAATTGCGATTAGTTATTATAAAACCGTAAATAGTAATTAAAATTAGAAAATTGTAAATAATAATCTAGTTTTATAAATAAGCAACGTTCACACAGATTACAATTATCAATTAGTTGCAGCGGCTTAAACTGCGTTCGCAGCGAACCAATTAGTTATTATGAAGCTGCATTCACAGCGAACTAAATAGTAATTATGATCAGAAAAATACAGAAAATAATCTAGTTTGTATTATAACAAGCAATGCTAGCATTCACAGCAACAAAATTAACACTATTAATTATAAATTTTATTTCTATGAACGTTAGTATTGTATATGATATAACAAACTGAAATTTTTACTAGTAATTTCTAAACTTAATTACTAATTGTTTCGCTGTGAATAAACCTAATTTTCAATATATTGGAGGGTCTTAAAATGAAAGGTTCAAAATAGTTGAACTAAATTAGAAATACACACTTAATACTTATAAATAATGCGTTAATTGGGTAGATGTGAATGCTAGCATCGTTTGGGTATTAATTGTAATTGCTAATAGTAATTATTAATTGACTAGCTGTAAATTCGGGATACAATTATTTTTAGTATTAAATATTGAAGGTAAGCTGTTTTTTAATTGCATAAGCCATACACAAATAACAAATGATATATATTTTGAAGTGAAATAAAACGAACTTTTTCTGTGTATTGATGTTGCGCATATTCCGCCTTTCTCTGGTTCATCAACATCTCTCGCCTGTGGTCGTATTCGCCTAAGCCGAGAAACGGTTGTGTTGTTACTCGCATCGCTGGATTATTAGGGCTGAACTCCCCATATCTTTGGTTCATTGGTTCATTTTCCTAAATTGAATGCATATTTGTATTTGTTTTTTTTTTAAATTTGCTATTATCATTCAATTGTTTGTTTTTATATAATACCTACGTAGCAACACTTAAATAAATAAATAAAATAGATCCTAATCTATTATCGGATCATACCTATTTTTAGAACATAATCTATGCTAATTGAATAAAATGCAATCATTTTCATTTTATACATATATTATATTAATACACAAAACGCACCCTTCTTAGCAACCGATCAAAATGGTTACGGAAACAAAAATAATTAGTTGTTATAACCATGGAAACAGAATTAGTCATTCGGAACCAAATAGGGGTTCTTCCCTAAACGTGTAGCGGCAGAAACCGTTATGTATTTGTTTTCCATTTATTATAAGTAGCGTAACCAGAAATATACTCTAAAAAATATCTAATTACTCTATAATTAAAATATGTTGTAGAGCAAAACAAAATATGCTCTTAAACATTTAATTCTTTCGCCAAAACGTTACAGATATACACTAGAATATCTAAAGAAATATATAAAACTATCGTATTATTGCAATACTGCATAAATATGCACTAAAACTATGCAAATATTAAGAAAAATGTCATATCAACCTAAATATGCAAAGATATGCAAAAATATGCCCTAACAAATACGGCCCAAAATACGTAATGACGCCTAAAACAGATTTATGTATTGTAAATAATCTAATTACATTAGGAAAAATATCATATAAACCTAAATATGCAGATATGCAAAAATATGCCCTAACAAATACGGCCCAAAATTCGTAATGTATTGTCAATAATCCAATAATATTTGGAAAAATGGCATATCAACCTAAATATGCAAAAATATGCCCTAACAAATACGGCCCAAAATTCGTAATTTCGCCTAAAACCGATTTATGTATTGTCAATAATCTAATCATATTTGGAAAAATGGCATATCAACCTAAATATGCAGATATGCAAAAATATGCCCTAATAAATACGGCCCAAAATGCGTAATGTCGCCTAAAACAGATTTATGTCCTGTCAATAACCTAATCAGTTGCATGAAAAAAAAATATGCAAGAGCATATTTCTTTTTGCCCTAATTATAAGCTTGCAGTATTACAAAATTAATTTAATTAAGAGAATTCCATTTTAAACGTCGATTTATAATATTGCCTCTAAAGCGCGGATAGTCAAAACGTGTATTCCCGTTATAATCGCCAGTAGATTCGTATAAGTAAAAGCGAACATACCTTAAAAAAAACATTTGCGTTCGTTCTAAGAGGCATTATTTTGTGAATTTTCTTGAAAATACAATGTTAACCGAATAAAAACGCACGATTTTAGAAAAATAGATAAACGACGATTAGTCAGTGAAAATATTTAGTGTCATCCCTCGCAAAAAATCAATAGAAACAGAAGCACTGCTAAACCGAACGGAAAATAACAGAGTGGCTATATCGATTTTATCATAAATTAAAATTTCATATGACTAATACAATAGGTTATCAAACTTTCTTAAACAATTATAAAAAATGCGATAAATCGCTATAAAATATGTATCGAACATTGACCTTTCCCTAAACGTATCCATTATATATGAATACTATTAAATTAAAGTAGATAATAAGCTGAAAATACATAAAATATCGACCATCTGTCCTAATGTAGGCGTAAAAATATTCTAGAACTTTTCCCAACACCATATACGTTTAGCTTACGTAGGTTATGTCACATATACCGTATTGTAAAAACATAGTAAAACACTAATAAACACATATATACACAAGCAAAAATAGTAAAAGCGTATCAAAAATAACAATCAAATAAATAAAATCGCTTACAGTGCTCTCGCAAATATACAGTTTCTGTTTTTCCGCCATCAGTTTTCGTCGCTGCAAATTAATAAATTCTTCAATATCTCTACTAAACATTACATATATTCATAACAAATATACAAAATTAACACTTATAACAACAATATTGAAACTTAACGTACATGAAACAATTAAATAAAAAACACGTCCACAACGGCTAATGTCAAATTTGAAAGAGCGTCGTGCAGGTGCGTTTTTTTGTCTAGCACAGCAAGTCTCCCAATTTCATTAACCAATCAGAAGACAGAGCCCAAGACCACATTTACTACAATTGAACTGATTTTAAGTGTGTGGTTTAAAAGAACGCGAGTCTGATTGGTTGTGCAACATGTGGTACAAGTGTTGCCACTGCAATGTTTCATAAAACTTTGTCCAATCACAATGTAGTTAATAGGTGTGGCTTATGTAGGAGGAAGATGTGTATTATTCAACTAGGTGATGAAGTGTTGCCACTGCAATGTTTCATAAACTCTGTCCAATCACAATGTAGTTACAAGGTGTGGCTTATTTAGGAGGAAGGTGTGTCTTATTTAACTAGGTGATGGGCTGTCTCTGTAGGTTATATGTATATATGTTAGATAGGGAATTTTCAAATACTGTATTTATTTATCATAAAAATAATCACAAAATGATTCGTACAGACAGACAGATCAAAATGAAAAATGCGAGTAATAACAAATAATTACGCTATGTTATTTGTTAGCATTTATATATATATACACATCTTCCTATGAAATTTACACAGCACACAACGTAAAAAAATCTAAATCAATTATACAAAATTATTCTATTAGCGGAATGATTTTTTTTCTTAGCTACCCGAATAGCTAAAACTCAATGTTTTCGTTAATATTTACAATTTTTAATATAAAATTGTTTAATAAACAAACAAATCATTTATATTAAAATGGAAGATTTAACTTCGAAATGAAAAATGAATTTCACTAAGTAATAAATGATATATGAACAACAGAATACACACACAAATTAATAATAATAACATCAATGGTAAACTGTATGAAAATCACAGATTATAAATTAATATTATAAATAATAAATTTACAAAAATGAAAGTTTTACCATTTTACTGGAACAGTCTTTAAGAACACACAACAAAAAACTTAAAAATTACTAAATTGCATATTACGTTTTATATAATATATAATTTTTTAAAACAATATTACGTTCACTTGGGCCTATTTTTATAGAATAATATTAGTATCAAAAACAAGTAAATTTTACAATTCAGCCAAATTTTCTTTACTTGTTCATTGATATTAATATTTGGGCACAAATTTCACCACGAAAAGTATTTAACAACTTAAAAACAACAACTTAAACATATTTTGTGTTCATTCGAAATTGTCAATTAGCCCAGACGATTCATTGTTACATATTCGTTTCACAAAAACTTGTCCTTATAAAATATCACTTTTAATAAATTGAACTAAAACGAAAAACGGGGAGAAATTATTGAATCAATAACACTTTTTATATAAGTAGATTTAGTATTCAGTCAAAAGCTACTAAAAGGTCAATTATTACGATTTGTTTAACAGTCAGTTGTCACTATGCCAGAGGTAGCTTCAAAATGGCGATGGGGGCGGAGCCCTACGCGTTAATTGTGGAATAACAGCTGACGAACGCTCTAGCTTGGTCGACTGTTCATTTGTTTTACACACTTTGCTCACTTTTAAACTATTCTAGTATTAAATATAAAAAGAAATTCACAAGAAAACTAACTGAAAGTTTTATATAATTAAATTCATTAACTTAAGAGCAAATTAGGGCAACACAAACGAACAGAACTCATATCACTGTTTTGTACTTATTGATATACTGTGTTTTTTTTTGTTTTGTTAAATAATTTTTGTTTTATATTATACATAAGGAAGCATGTTACCTTATTCAGGTTTTCAAAAATTACCGATAAAGTCCAGAAAAATTGCCTATTAGACGAATGCCAACCCCACTTTTACAGGGAAGCCATTTTGTTTAACCACTGATAAATAAAATGTAGCTTCCATTATAAAAATGGAGTCTGTAGTCTCGTTTATACATATTTTACTGATCATCCTTATTTTTTTGAATATTTAATGAAGGAATCAAGTAAAATATGTTCTGTTTAGGTTTATATGTGATCCAGTAATATAATTTTGATTAACTTTAAATAATTATTAGTGAGTATATGTTTTAGAAATAGCTTTCGCAACATTTGAGGTTAGGGTACTTTTCTGAACTTTAGTTAGGTTATGTCGAATAGTGACGAGAATTTGAGAAATTGTTCGTCTTTTAGGTATATGTACATTTAATACTTTACATACAACAATCTTTGGTTAAAACAAAATAATAAGCAACACCAAATTCAGCGAAGAACCTGAATTGTAATGATACCAACATACAAAATAAAAAATTAACATGAATTGGCTAATTGGGATTTTAGGATATGGGAATGGGATACATATTATTTTTGTATCTATATTACGGCATTATTAATTATTAAAAATAATACTTATCTATATAATATGTAGTTGCCATTTTTATTTTCAATTTTTACTTCATTTTTTTTGGCATGAGATCGTGAATACTATGTACAGTTAAACTTAAAACAATAAACATAAATAAAAATAATACCGGTTTTTCATTTTATTTTACTTTAGTCAGAATGAATTATTTTTAATAAATATTTGCTGGCACATGATCAAGGTACGACAAAATACCTTTTTAACAAAGAAATGCGCAAACTATTTCTTCGTTAGTCAAAGTAAATACCCACATATTTGTTACAAATACTGTCGACCATTACCTGGGGGAATCACACTAAACCAAAATTCTCCAATCATTGTTGCCATTGCTATTAAATAATAAATTAATGATATGAATGATAATTGAAATAAATAAATAAATTTTAGAATGTATTCGATTAATACTGAGACGGTTTCGATCAAAACTACTTTCACGCTAAAATCACCCTGAGAACTCTAAAAGTCACACATTAAAATTAAAAACTCAAGTGCACTAAGTCCACAAAATTTACAAATAATATAAGTAATTCAAAATGTTTCTGTGGAATTAATAATACGAAATGAATAAATACAATAAAATAAAATAAATAGAGTTAAAATCGGGAATTATATTGCCTAAAACAATGCTAAAAAGTAAATGTTGAAATGAATACATGCGCCATTTTGATTAGGCCACGCCTACTGCAAGTACGGCCATTATTTGTAACAAAGATGCAGGCACGTTTGAAGTTCTATATTATCAACGTATTATCATTAATTAATAATTGCATTATTATTATTATAATTATTAGTTTTTATTACACTCAATTCGTACTCCAATGTTTTAGTATTACAACCAAAACATAAAAATATATCAGCCGAACCTCTCTTTAACAAGGAACATCAGTTTCTTCTTACCTTTGTACGCCACCTTCATGTTTTCAATCAGCTGCGTGAACTGCGCATGCCCGTCGTGCGCAAGTATAAACGTGTCGCGCGCCTTCGTTAGGAAATCTATGAAATCGCCATAATGTCTGGGCGATATATGCGTCAGGCGAGAATGCGTCGTGTTTATATACGCAGCGACCGCTGCTTCAAGTAGCTGCCGTAATGGCGGCCTATCATAGGACAGGGGTTTGATAGGGGCGGGGCATCCGCCGGTGCCGCCTCGTCCGCTTCGATGGGGGTGCGAGTGGTGTTTGGACGATTCCAGTGAGGCGGGGTGTGGACACGACATGCCCGGGGCGGTCATGCTGCAACGGCGCAGTATATCCGATAGCACAGTGGCACATTGGACGTTCTTCACCAACAATGGAATCATGTTGGTTAGCTCAGACTTGCCCAGAGAGTGACTCAACGCGCACGCCCAATGGATATCGTTGATTGCAGGATGAGTATCCTGATAAAACGAAATATTTAGTAAAAAGAAATAACATTTAGGTATATTTCAAATACCTGATTGTACGCCAAATGTACATTTTTCATCGCTAACATCGCCAATTTATAGGCCCTAGTTGGGTATCCCCTATGTTCCATATATCTAGCAATTGTGAATAACTGCGACGACGTCATTATCTGCGAAGCAGCTTCGATCACAATCTGGTACGCGGTTTCAAACGCTAACGCTTCATTCTCACACAATGTCAGAGCATTCAAGGCACAGTTTGGAGGATCCTAAACAATCGAACAAACCCATGTATAAGAAATATAAAAATAGAAACAGCAATTTTGTATACAAAAAAGTGCAATAGTATAGTTTTTAAAGGATAAAAATGCAATAAGTGACTGAAAAAAGTGAATAAAATATTCATTTTGTAGACGCCATTTTGTTTCTAGACTAGATTCGTAATTTGCGACCCCAAAAAAACCTTGTGTTATCAAATTTCAGGCGATTAAATAAATAAAATAGTTATACATATTTTAATTAAGAGTGTATTAAAAAAATCTAGAGTGGACTGCACTCGACTTTCTTCTAAGTAGTTTTTACTAGATATAATCATAATATTTAACTATATGCAAATACATGGCAACATAAATAAGATATTTTCCGTAGCAGTTTTCTCGTAACTGGTACATTTTTTGAAAAAACTTTTAAAACAAAAATTCTGTGAAATATCTATCATTATGAATATAACTATGCCATAAGTGCAGCCGTTCTAGTGATATTGGAAATAGATTAAAAAAAATGCATAGAATAAACATGCACTTCCGGTTTCTTAAGTTTGAAATTTCACAATTTAACGTTTCGACAGTATTTGCTCTAGAGCGTTCACAGACAAACATTCCGAAATTAGTTACATTCGATTCAGGGAAGGTCAAAACGTGTATATCCGGTTCGACATTTTTCATGATTACAAGACTTACTTATTACTTTGTAAAAGAAAGTAGAACACACATAATTGCTAATTGACAATTGAAAAAATAAAAAGCACAAGGTGTTGTTCTTACCTATGGGGGAACTTTTCTATAAACATTTCGCGAAAAAAAAAAGTTAAAAAGTTAGAACATTGACGAATTTTTAGCGTCTTTAATACTTTTCATACATTTAGAACATGAATATTGTGAATAAAATTTTAAAATAGTGATCGATTTCGGAAATAGTGAATGCGTGGAAGCCCTGCAAATGTAAGGGTCAGTAAAATCCTTACTTTTGTTGCACATTGTAAAGCCAAGGTTCGCGCACACCCCGATAATTCTTCCTGTTGCGAAAACGACAAGTTCAGTCTCATAATCGTGCTGTGCGACATGATTGTTGTCGCTACTGGGCCGGTAGCTTCGGTAGCTGTGAAAAACTGGTACCAGTTTTGCATGATGGACATGAGAGCTTCAACGCCCACTTCCGTCGCGCACGTCACCAGCCAGCGCACCATTTCCCGCCGTCGCCAATTCAGTGACGACAACGTCATTCGCATTACCTATACACATTACACCAATTAATAAATCCGCCGCCATTTTGTTGACCAAATTCAGAGGAGTTGGAACTAAGTTAGGATTATATGTACCTGTAGGCCCAATTCGAACGCAACGCTGAGTAGGGTGGGATGTCTGGGGCCGTTTTCTGGTGTGGCGAAACGAAAGGCATCCTGTGCAAGTTTAAACAAGTGCGAGGAACTATGGATATGTCTTTGTGACGATTCGAGAACGGTACGCAATCGCATCACTTCTCCCTTAGCGGCGCTGAGCATCGTCGACGATAACGCACATTGTTGCGTTTCGATATGACCAAGCGTAAACCATCTGGGGTATCGACTGATTATCAACGACGACGACGGATTACCATTACCCATTGGGTCATCCGAGTCTTCATGCTCTTCCAACACTGGCAGTCTCATTGCTCTCAAACCGACCTCGTACGCCAAATCGGGATAATAGTTCAATAACGACAAGAATAAAAACCTGCCGATACATTTACAATAGATTTCGAATTATATAATTAGTAATAAAACTCACCGAGCAAACGTATGCATAGGTATACTTTCAGGATGAATCCCTAATCCCAATCCACTGGAAGGACCTCCTTCAAGGAGAACAATAGCTTGTCGCCGTAACACCGCCACCAAACTATTATCCAAATCAATTTCTTGCAACTTGGCAATTAAACAATCCTCCTGTTTGCAAGCCTTCTCCTGGGCGTACAGACCCACAGGCATGATCCGTTGTTGACCCAAACCGATCAGTGCGACCTCAAATGCGAGCGTTAGATAAGTCTCGGAACGATCTCGCGACCCAACCACAGGAACATGATGATACCTAGGTCGTATATTGTTGTGTTGTTCTTCTAATCCTATAAGATCTACACAAATTACAGGATTTGTTTGAATGCCACTTAATCGGGAAATTTACCGAAATATGTCGGGGTTCTGGGTCGTTGATCGTCTGGGATGATGGAAGCATCTGCTAACGTATCGAATAAACATCCAATTGGGTCTAACGGATGGCCGACCCAACCGTCAGTGGTTGCTATACTTGTTAGAGGACAGGAACTAGAGCCTTAAGATGAAATCAGTGCAATTAGTTGCGAATTGTGGTTTCGTCCAGAATGTTAATTATTTGAAATTAAAATGTTAGAAAAAGTTGCATACAGAAATGGCATCTACCTTGGCCGATACATCTGGAGGTGCAAGGCGTGGGCATCGTGCGACTTGAACCGCCGCACGAAGTGGAAGAATTCGTTGTGCCGCAACTGCCGCTTTGTTGGCTTTCGTGCCATTTCCGTTGTGCGGCCAACTGTTGTTGTTTCATTGTTCGCACGACGGCCACCGCTAGCCGCAGCGCCGCCTCGGTATGGCCGTGCGAACGCAGCGAGTCCACTCGGGCCGCACACAGCGATAAAGATTCTGCAATTACATATTTCATTTTAATTTAATATATTTGCACTAAATTGAAGTTAGAAACGCACCATGCCACAATGGTTGGCCCTGAGAGTTAAAGCTGCCCGAACTGGAACTGTCTGGAATATGTGAACAATATGCATCACTGGACAGTATATGTTTTAAGTGCATGTTGTCCCAGGACATTTCAACTGCGTCTAACGCTCTGTGAACAATATAATAACCATTTGCTATAAGAACATATTCACATAATTATATTGTACTATTAGTGATGGGGTACTCGAGTACAAAGAATCGATATGTACTCGAGTACACGCTGCTGAGAATCTGAGCAGGGGTGAGCACGGTAATACGCGTACTCACCCGATCTGTCCGATTCCACTGCGTGCACTACATTCAACGGGTACTCGTGTGTCTTTATCGTGTATCTGTATTCATCCGAGTACCTGAGTACTCGATTCTTGAAAGTACTCGAATACCGAGTATTCGATTCTAACTATACTAATAAATATTTGAGTATATGTGGACAAACCTATGAAACACCGTCCGGGGTAAAACGGGTGCCCCAGCTTTGTACTGACATCTAGAAAGGCGCATTCGTTTCGCGCTGCGATGACTGCTGTAACTATTGCTGTCGCCATCGTCGTCATCGCTCGAATCAGAGGTGGTGTCGTAGGCAGCGTTCACACGCTGTTCCCGCTCCCGTTCACGTTCCCTCTCACGTTCGCGTTCGCGTTCACGCTCATTCCGTGCGGCCGCCCGATCCCGGTCACGGTCTCGCATCCTATTGTGATCCCGATCACGGTCTCGATCATAATACCGATCGCGATCCCTGTCGCGGTCTCTATTATAATACTACAATACAAAAACAAACAAAAACAATTCGATTAAGAATCAAAAATGATGTTTCAATTAAAACCTACTGAGTCCCTTTGAGCGCCATGTTGTTGCGGCCGGAAATCCGGATCTTCTAATGGACACACGTCGATTTTCGTCCATTTTTCCAGCAGGGTTTTCCATTGTTGTTTTTCGTTTTGGTTGCATTGTGGGTTTAAAACTATACATACCCATAACGCACCTGCAATTTGACTTTGTTGTAGTTATTATTACTAATATAATTACCCAGAAATGTGAGTGTGTAAGTGTGTGTAGAACGCTTTTTTTGTAAAAATACAAGTTGGCATAGACGGGGATCGAACTCACGACCTCCAGGGTGAAAGACTCTTAACCAGTGCGCTATGGCGACTGCTAATAATGTTATACCAAATTAAATCAAATAGTTTATACTGAAATAAAACAATCACTACTCTTCTGAAGTACAGTCTGCTTTGAAATAAACAAAAACTAATCAAACGTCAGAATGAAATCAGTCAAAAAAGTTTTTGTGATAAATCTTCAATTAATTTGATGATTTGAAGTGTATTTTGTGTGTTGTGTACTTTACACATAGTGGCATTTGTTATATTATATTGATATTGTATGTCAATGAGAAATATAAATAATTGTTAGTTAATAAAATTAAGTTTTAAGTTTGTGAGTCGCTATTAAGCATTTATGTTAAAATGACCGAGCAAAGAACAAATATAAATAAAAGTGCTACCACACGTGAGCGTCAAAAACAGTATTTCAATGTGCATTAGTGACGTACGAGTTACGGAAACATTGTTTCAATTGTAAATCTTAAGTTTAGGGGACGTAATATGTTATTATTCAATTTTTAAGTATTTAATATGTAATAAGTGTACATATTATTGCCTAATTTGCATATATTTTTAAGCAAATACGTGAAATTCCGTCCATTTATTTTAATTCATAGTTAATATTTTCACTTCAAAATGGCCAAAAAGCAGTGTATTTTGAAAATATGAGTTGCGGTAAGTTATAGTTGGTCAAATTATAATAACTGCAAGTAAGTAAATTTATGATTCTGATTATTAGAGAAAACAAAAAAGGAGTCGATTTTTTCTTTATTATTATTTGCGATGTAGAAATTTGTATTACGATACAAACTGAAGAAAAACCGTGTAATTATTCATCAGTCAAAACTGACCTATGTTCTGTGCCCACGGGTGACCCTAGTTGATTAATATGGACTTACCCAATTGATCCCATAGTTGTCGACATTTGTCCGTCATCGGGGTGCCTTGATTTCGCCACATTTGCAGCCGGGGATCGGAGAGGAACTGTTCCGTTATAAACGTAAGCATTCGGGCCCCATTAGAATCTTGGGCCCTTAACATTTCTCGTACCTAACACACACACATATAATTAAACCATAATGAAATTTGATTGATGATGATGAAAAATACCTTCGAAAACAATGAATTTAGTTGTTTGTTGGCGTTGTAGTAGGTGCCTTGTGATAGGTACGATTTGACTTGCTCGCATACTTGTTCGACGTCCAGGTGCCACGTGTGGTCGTCGTCTGCGGAGGCGCCGGCGGTGGGATCGGGTGCACCGGGTATCTGGTTGATTTCGGAGCGCTGCTGAAGGATTTCGTCGGCGAGCTTTTGCGCGGTTGGCAACACTTCCGTGTGGTGTTCTGAGATCAGGTACTGGACGAACTTCTGCAGCTGCTGCCGGTCCATCTGCAGAAGCGTTTCTACGAAAATAAGACTCTCTTATTCACAATTCTAACAGATTGACCAATGAACTACTGCTTTTTCAAAATCTTACTGATTCTCCTTATCTCCTCCTTATTCTATAGGTCTATAAGGAGAATCAGTAAGATTTTGAAAATGTTGTAGTTCTTTAATGGAGACATATTTTAGTATTATGTTCGATATATCTTAAAGAATCAGTTTAGAAATGATTTGCAATTCAATTTCAATATTTTACGGATTGTATTTATAGATGCAAAAAAGTATCGTCCACTAATCTTATTTTGAGCGTAGCTTTATTATTAACCACTACTTATATATTCCAATTAGATCATTCATTTTTGATGTGTTCTATAATGAACAAAGGATTATATAAATAATTCCAGGAATAGTTTGAACAGTGTACGAAAGTTGTGGGTAAATAAAACCGTATGGCCTTTCCGTTTATCTATATTTTAGTTGCGCTGTGTGTGTGTGTGTGTTTATATTGTAAATAAAATATATACATATATACATTTTTTGTTGATTCTTCGAAACAGATAACTTCTAGTTAAATGCTTACAAATTATATATGTCCATAAATAAAATAAACTATTTATACAAGTATAATCCTCATAGTCGGTTTTACACCGTAATATTAAGCACTTTGTGCCCATATCATAGTCCACATCCCACCAATATTATTATAAAATACATTTCAGGGTTTTCACAGCAATTTTGTATAAAAAATAGTGAAATGGAATAAAAGTGAAATAATTTGCGACCCCAAAAACCTTGTGTTATCAAATTTCAGGCGATTAAATAAATAAAAGAGTACATATTTTAATTAAGTGTATTAAAAACAGCTGGAGTGGCCTGCAGTCGACTTTCTGTTACGTAGTTTTAATTAAATATTAAATGTTTCAGTGATATGAGTGAAATTGTTTTCGCAGTTGGAGCGGAAGAAGACGTTATCAAATTTGGTGTGTTATGTTACATCCGTAGTATAAATATAAGTCTATCAGCTTTAATAAACAGGTAATGTCTTTTCAAGCGTACTAGAATAATACAACTAAACACACACACAGACATACATACAACTATTTATGTATTGTAAACTGTACTCTATCAAAACAATAAAAATAAACAATACCATATTACATTACATTACATTACATTACATTACAGCCATTTTGTTATTATAATCATTGTTCTATATTTATACATCTATAATGAAACAAGGATAAAACGTTTGAT
Organism: Leistus spinibarbis; assembly: GCA_933228885.1. Classification (NCBI taxonomy): domain Eukaryota; kingdom Metazoa; phylum Arthropoda; class Insecta; order Coleoptera; family Carabidae; genus Leistus; species Leistus spinibarbis. Next base: position 9,144,344 of record OW121802.1, read on the forward strand.
GCTTAACAAAAGGGACCTAAATCATAAAGATATTGTATAAACGTTGCAAAATAAATATAACAAGCATTTATATTTATTTTAAAGCTGATAGCTGCCTTTAAATCCGATTTTTGCAACCTCATTCACTTTTTCACTAAAAAAAAAAAAAAAACTCTACATTTACGTTACGATCTTTAAAACAAAATAAAGCACAATTATTAATATATTATACGTACTTTTCACTATATATTGTAAACATTTCGTACATATAAGTCGAGTATAGGCCACTCCAGTTTTTACTTTCTCGGACTTGCAATTTTAACGGAAATACACGTTTTGAAAATCCCTAAATTCGAAATTACGTGTGTGTGTGTGAACGCGCTAGGAAAAATTTTAAACTTAAGATTTGTATTTAATCCGAGGGCTTTAAAACAATATTTTAACCGGAAGTTAAGGAGAACTCGCTACATTTTGCGCGACTTCAGGCCTTGAGATAAACGTAGTATATACACATATATATATATATATATATATATATATATATATATATATATATATATATATATAATTGAATCGGAACAAAAACCGGAACCAAACTGCTATATATATATATATATATATATATATATATATATATTTTTTTTAATTGAACCGGAATGAAAACCGGAACCGAACTGATATATATATATATATATATATATATATATATATATATATATATATATATATATATATATATATATATTTGATTGAATCGGAACGAAAACCGGAACCGAAAGGATATATATATATATATATATATATATATATATATATATATATTTAATTGAATCGGAACAAAAACCAGAACCGAACTGCTATATATATATATTTTTTTTTTAATTGAACTGGAACGAAAACCGGAACAGAACTGATATATATATATATATATATATATATATATATATATATATATTTAATTGAATCGAAACAAAAACCGGAACCGAATTGCTATATATATATATTTAATTGAACCGGAACGAAAACCGGAACCAAATATGACTTCTCTGAGATATAACCGAGACGTAACATATGCATGTTAAGTCACTGCAACATCACATAGATGTCACAAGATTCAAATTGTTTGCTAGGGTGAACATCAAATCTGCCATTTTCCTCCAAATTCCATGCAACAATTATACATATATATATACACATATATATATATATATATATATATATATATATATATATATATATATATATATATATATATATATATATATATATATATGTATGTATATATTTATATGTATATATACTAAAGCTGGACCCCTAAGGTGTGCGCGGGCCGTGGTTCAAAGCCTGAATCGATATTATTATACGAAGAACGAAGGCAGTCCTCCATTTGCAACCTTTGTAGTGTTATATTACAATTTTATGGGCAAAAGTTTATAGTTTTTTTTTGCGCAGAAAAAACTCGACGAGTATAATATAAAATCGTTACAGCCGCGGCCTACCCTGCCTGCTGCCTGATCAGAGAGGACCGACTTCAAAGGCAACGCAGAAGACACAACTACGCAAGCGTCATGCACCTAATTCAATCACGCTCAACGTTCACGTTTCTACACAATTACACCACGGAATTCTACCATTTTTAATATATATATAACTATACCCTATAGCAATAAACATTAAAATATTCCCCAATAAGTTCCTTAAATAAAATAATACCATCTATGCAAAATAAAACAGAAAAATCGCTCTGCGCATCTCTTGCACCAGGGGTGCCTAAAACACAGGCCCGGCTTCAGAAGATTCACCAAATATCTTCATAAGATACTAAATATTTAATTATTAAATATATAACGTAAAAATGGGGTTGGCAACACTGTCCTTTCTTCACACGCATCTTCTAGATCATAGATAATATATATAATAAATGTGACACTGCCTCGTGAAATATGAAGTTGCTTTCTTGTGTTTTACGAAATAAAATACAGGTTTTTTTAGCGGAACCAGATTTGACCTCTTCGGGTGACACGCCCGATGACCTACCGGACGGCGACGAAGAGGTCGTTTACTTATTCACACGTGGTTTCGGAATTTAGACAATATATCATATATTATTATAATATCGGGAATCCTGTATATGATATGGGCATACTATTAAAATTATAAAAATATTACCTAATTTTATTTGATTTGTGTTCAAAATGAAAGTTAAAATGTTAAAATTTTAGAAATTTCACCACAAAACCGCATTATATTATTTAAAGTAGCGAATTTCACTAAAAATGTGTTTTAACCGGTATTTTTTCACTAATAAATACACAAATTTCCTGTTCCTGTTTACGCGATTTTTTATTACGTTGGGTAAAGTTAATTATCCGAATTTTAATTGATGGATCATTGATTTGAATGACTCACCTGATATGGGCACTCTGAGTCGGACACTTTCGGCATTTCGTATCCGGTACAGTGATAACGCCACGACATGTTGACACCAAAAAATGTCTTTCGTTTCGCAACTGCATGTTACCGATGTTATTTTACACCTAAACACAAAAAAAAATTACATTCGTAAACACTCATCTAAAATTTGTGAACGCTAACAATTATGTATTTTGAGTCAAATTTTACTCAAAACTATAGCAAAATAATAAAAAAAAAAGAGCGCAAAATATGGCTAATGTTTCGGACTAATAGTAATTTAGAAATTAATTCCTTGTTAAAAATTGTTCAGTAGTACAAATAAGTCTAAAAATGACAATAACAAGTGCGAAAAATGTGTGAAATTAAATGTAAAACGAAAATTGGAGTCGCTTTTTGATAACAGAAATTACTGTGTTTGGCCCGCACCCCTTTCCTTTACGTTAAGAATGCAAAGAATGTGTGATTAGATTTATACTTGATGGCAGCTGCCGCGGCTGCAGCAGCTGAAAAATGTGTAATTTAAAATCGGTAAAGAGAACCACACACACACCGAATACTGTATAAAGTATTCAAGTGTATATATACAATGTACGCGCAGTACCAACCTGTCGAAGCTGACGGATACTTTGAACTTTTGGTGCGGCGTGTCTGCAGTTCCGCACGGCAGCGATGTCGTACTGGTTGCCGACGCTACAGGCGCGGGACTCCGGCTCGTCGTCACCTCCCCGCTCAGGTGAAAACCTACACAAATCACACAAGAAACACACATTAAAAACAATTTAAGACAATAGTTAACAGTGCATTTAAAATGTATTACTGCTATTCGGGATGCGAGCAATTAATCCCGATCGGGGGCATTGTAAAAATTATTCCCAATTTTGTGCGACTAGTTCACCGAATTGCCACAGCAACCAAACAAGGACGGCATTGGCATCTGTTTCTTTCTGCGGACCTCAACCATACGCGCTCCTTTTGGTCATCACCTATTGACTGGCCGACCTTGAACGACCGTCGTCTCAGTAACCCCACATTCATCCACACAAAAAAACACCGGACATATTTGTTAAGACAAAGAGAGCTACCTAATCCACCAATCAGACCATTGACATACGGAATTTCCTGCACGAAAACAAAATGGCGGACATATCGGCGATTCTTTTAATTCATATTAATCAGGATAGGGGACTGGGGGGTTGGATTACACTTGGTTGCATCAAAATCGGGAGCTAATTTCATTTGGCGCGACTACCCCTTCGAAAACATTATATTACCATAACAGGAGCGCAGGGGAGTTACTGTGAGTCAGACAGAGACAGTGTTTTGAGGCCTTATACCCCTAGCTGTAGTTTAATACGCGGGTAGAATAGTCTTAGCTGAGAGAGTTAGGTTCAAAATCAAGGTCAAATGTGTTCCTTTGGCGAATTAGGAGAATCTGCGAGTCCAAGTGCATGCCTCGCTGAACTACTTGAACACCGTGACAATTACCGAGATTTATATAAACAAATATAACCTTGAGGAAAGACTGCAAGCAGCCCACCTCTCCTCACTTCTCCTTGAGGGGCAAGCGGTTCTCGGCTACAGGTTGTGGCTGGCTTCGTTCGGGTGAGTTCGGCCGGTTCGGCTGGCACCGGGAAAGTGAGTAGGAGTAACATTCAACAACGGGTTCTGGTAACGGATCGGTTGTTCGGTTCGCACTAGCAACTGAGTGAGAGAGAGAGAAAGAGGGTAGCGGTCTATCTGGCTGCTGCTGGTTGCATTTCTCAGACATCCTATATGTTTATACGGTCGTAGTCTATAGCCGCGGCTCGGGGACTCGGAGTTCACATGAAATTTGACCATGAACTGCCTGAGTTTGTTTCCTCTCTTTTCTACCTGAACGAAAAATGTAACCACCTTCTAGTTCCTTTATGCTGCTACAACGGAGATCATATAACAACCAATTGCAACAATGCCAAAATCTTTTCAATTCCAATTCTACAACAATTCCTTTTACGAATTGTTTGCCGCAGATGCACTACCACAGTAGTTAAAACCTTCGATGTTCCTTAGCAAAAATATGTTATTTTCAATTCCCCTGATGCATATTTTTATTATTATGTCTATTTTTATTGTGTCTCGAATTGAAGTTCGAATAAGACAAACGAAAGGTTTAAAGATAAGTGTAGTTCAGCCAAGAAAATGTAGGAAAGTATATGCGGAGCCGCGCTGGGCGTGGCGGCTCGGTCGGTGCGGCACTTCCCCTTTAATTTGCGTCCGCGGGGCGCCGGGTCGGGTCGGGCGTGTAGCGTGCTCTGACCGCCGCCGCCGCCGCTGTTGCCCGCCGCCGTCGCCGTCGTCTGCATCCGACCACCGCGGCACACCGTGTTTGTGTCTGTCTGGGTCGAGGTCGTCCCTATGTTACCTCTTCTTCTTTATCCGAATCTTTTTCGACCTTATGTTCCTCTTTAATTGCATCTTTTGAATTTCCCGCGTGTTTACGGCACAATAATGGTTCGTAGCTGGAATATAATCAATCATTTGCCCACTCCTTAAGCTGTGCCTGCGTAGATTAAGAAAACACGTGGAGTCCAAAACCCAAATTGGTTTGTTGGGTTTTGTTCCCTTTTTTTCAGGTCTCAGAAATACGTCCAATGATTTATGTGGAACAGACCGTATAATCATGTCTAATGCGGTTGCATTTTTTAATGAATTTCCTACAAATAAATAATAGATTCGACTTGATTGTTGCCCAGAGAGATCAACCCTCTATATTTTCCAGAATTTAAATGTTTTATTTTATTATACATATTAGGATTCATGTCAGTTTCGTTTCTCGTAATAAATTAATAAAAACGACCACTGCCTAAAAACAGTTTTTAAAATAATCGATTTCTTCAACTTGAATACAAATTCACATTGCAATTTATACGTAAATAGTTTATATTTCAAGTAAAAATGTATTCACATCGACCAAAAACAAAAATTAAAATTAGAAAATTACAAATAATAATCTTGTTTGTATTATGACAAGCAATGCTAGCATTCACAGCAACAAAATTAATTATAAATGTTGTTGCTGTTAGCATTATGTGTACAACAAACAGGAATTATTATTAGTAATTTTTAAGCTAAATTACTAATTGTTTCACTGTAGATAATCCTAATTTTCAATATATTAAGCATATATTACTTATAAGGTGCGAGCTGGACGCATAGGTGCATTGTACCTAAGCTTGTTTTATATTAAAATAATCTAGAAACAATTGTGCGACTTTTTATATCTATAACATTTTTTCAAATTGTTAACACCAAAACGGCATAATAATAAAAACCGTTGCTCGTATCGCATATATTACTTATAAGGTGCGAGCTGGACGCATAGGTGCATTATACCTAAGCTTGTTTTATATTAAAATAAACTAGAAACAATTGTGCGACTTTTTATATCTATAACATTTTTTCAAATTGTTAACACCAAAAGAGCATAATAATAAAAACCGTTGCTCGCATAGCATATATTACTTATAAGGTGCGAGCTGGACGCATAGGTGCTATGTACCTAAGCTTGTTTTATATTAAAATAATCTAGAAACAATTGTGCGACTTTTTATATCTATAACATTTTTTCAAATTGTTAACGAAAAGGCCATAATAATAAAAACCGTTGCTCGCATTAGCATATATTACTTATAAGGTGCGAGCTGGACGCATAGGTGCTATGTACCTAAACTTGTTTTATATTAAAATAATCTAGAAACAATTGTGCAACTTTTTATATCTATAAGATTTTTTCAAATTGTTAACGAAAAGGGCATAAATAATTAAAAATTGCTGTATGCATCGCATATACTTATTAGGCGAACAGGAACCAACGTGTCTATACTTGTATAAGAACTATGGTTATTACAAAATGGAGTATTTAAATGAGCAAATCGGTAAAAATGAAAAATAATTATAAGTTTGAAATGGAGCCGAGGCATTCTAAGTATGTGTCGGCACTCGGTAGTGTCTTCATGTATAGGCCTTGCCAAAATCAATATAGCCACATGCCTGATAGAATATTCCTTGGCCAAACTAGCAATTCAGGGCCGTATTAGCATAAATCAGTGTTTGCATTTTAACAAGGGCTGACTATTCGAAAATCTTAGCCCAAATTGTCTATAGACGACGATTCAATGAACATAAACAAATGTTGCGGGGAAAAAAAAAGAAGTGATATTATGAGCAAAACGGTGCTTAAAGGTGATATATCATAATTAAAGGGAGATTCTAAAGTCAGACGACAAATCGTAACGGCAGTTCCCCTTCAATACCACGTTCCCGGACCAAATGAAATGATCGTGCTTTAGGTGCAACAGAGACAACACCGTCGACAAATACACTTGTCCGACAAGGATAACTGCCACACACCAGGTTGTTGAGAGATAGCAAGCAGCAAGGCAAGACTTGTTGTTGGACCATTGACTGTTTACAGCTGTCGATGAGGTCTGCTACTTTGCGCATTCGGCCAGAAACCTTGCGAAAAAGCTAAAGCATTCGGTAGTGTGTCTGTAGCATTCTCAAATAAAAAAAAATCTTAACAAAAGTGTTAATTTTGTCGCCCTGAATCCAAAAATATTTATAACTGGATGTTAGTCCTGACTCGTAAGACCAAATTTGTGCCCTCTATTCCTCTGAAGGTACCGAAGCGATTTACACCAAATTTGGTACACATATTCTTAGGTATCCCATTTAAATCCGTACGTAGTTTAAATCCAATCGCCCGTATACTTCCCGAGTTATAGGGCCCCAAAATTTGGAGCCCCCCTTAATACTGCCCTTATAAAAATAATTAAAACACACAAAAATTCTACTAGTAATTCTAAGATACTTTATGCCTACAAGATTTCTTCATATTGTTAACCTAAAGGCCATAAAAAAATATTAAATATATTTTTAAATAATCTACTTTTTTTTTAAATTGTTAACCAAAAGGCCATAATAATTAAAAATCGCTGCTTGCACGCATAAGTGCGTTGCACCTAAGCTTGTTTAACCACTAATATTATATATCGTTTCGTATTACTTATCAGGGGAGCAGAACGCATAGGGGTGTTCGGGATATATATATTTCTAATGTACTTTACGTACAAGAAAGTCGAGTGCAGGGCACACTTAATTATATTTTTTAATTATTATTAAACAATGACCATGTAGGCTTTTTTAATTTTGTTTCTAAGAATATGTTTTATACAAAATTCCAAAAATTAGGCACAAAAAAACGGTGTTAAAATTCTAGAGAAACAAGTTTGTATTAAAGGCAGCCGAAATACGAATAGGTATTTCCGGATGTGACCGCAAAAACAAAGTGGCGTACCTACAAATGTATGTAAATATACGGGGGGCGGCATTTTAGATTATGTGTGGAACGCATTATTTATTGTTGTGTGTTCACACGAAAGCAAACCAGCGAAACTTCCTATGACGTGTATATAACGTTGACCGCGAATGAAACAAAAGGTGTTTTCCTTTCAAATAACTGAACTAGTTCTCTTGCCCCCCCCCGTGCCCCCCCACGAAACCGGTGATATAATTTGTTTTCTCTGTTTGGTACTGTTTATTATCAAAAGATGAGTTTAAACCGTCTTTATTATTTCTTTGTTGTTCTAATCGCAATTATACTAGTTTTACTGCTAGTGTGGCCTTCACTCGACCTTTTTCGAACTGCGAGGTCAATTTTTATTTTATTTTACCAACTAATAAGTAAGTATAAAGAACCACAAAAAAAAACAACCCCGATTTTTTAATTGTACTATGCCAACATAAATAAGAATTTTCCGTAGCAGTTAACTCGTAACTGGTGCACTTTTTAAATAAACTTTTCAAACAAAAATTGTGCGAAATATTAATATCTTTCATTATGCAAATTACTATTTTTGCCATAAGTGCAGCCGTTCTAGTGATATTGGGGATAAAACAAAAAATGCATGTGACAAACTTACTAATAATATATATATATAACATTTTCTCGCAACTGGTACATTTTCTAAATAAATTTTTCAAACAAAAGTTGTGCAAAATATTATTATGTTCCATTATGAACATAACTATTTTTGCTATAAGTGCAGCCGTTCTAGTGATATTGGCGATAGAACACAAAATGCATGTGACAATCTTACTAATAATATAATTAAGATTTTCCGTAGCAGTTTTCTCGTAACTGGTACATTTTCTAAATAAACTTTTCAAACAAAAGTTGTGTGGAATATTAATATGTTTCATTATGTACATAACTATTTTTGCCAAAAGTGCAGCCGTTATAGTGAAATTGGGGATAGAACACAAAATCGCATGTGACAAACTTACTAATAATATATTTAAGATTTTCCGTAGCAGTTTTCTCGTAACTGGTGCACTTTTTAAAGAAATTTTTCAAACAAAAGTTGTGCGAAATATTAATATCTTTCATTATGTACATTACTATTTTTGCCATAAGTGCAGCCGTTCTAGTGATATTGGAGATAGAACAAAGAAATGCATAGAGTAAACATGCATTTCTGGATTGAATATTCTTTTCAAAAATACGAGTCTTAAGTTTCGACAGTTTCGGCTTTAGAGCATTTACAAACAGACAGACAGACGTTATTCCGAAAAGGGAAGGTCAAAACTTGATTACAATACTTATTTTTTCGTAAAAAAATTCAATGTGAAACATAAAATAGATTGTAAAAATTTAATGTGAATTTGAATTCAAGTAGAAATGTCGTAGTTTTACTAGAAGTATAAAGTATCCTTCATATTCTGTGTTACTCATTAAAGTATACTTGCATTAAAATTTAATATATTTTTATGTCCAAATTAAATTTTAATTAGAATATTATTTATTTTATATGTTAAACATAAATGTTTTTTATTGCAAATTATATTTGAAGGAACACGTAGTACATAAATAAATATTTTATTAACTTTCATAAAATATTAATTCTTATGCGGGTTTTCGTAAATAATAATATAAATATATATTTTACAAAACAAGAAAACTAGTAATATTTCTATGAGCTATTTTAATATTATTATAAGACCCTCTTGTAAGACATAAGTTCTGTGACCGTTACAAAAGAGGCTTCTGCCACCTGCCACTGCCCACCTGCGCCCTTTACACTCTACAGACACCAATTGTAATTAATGCCATTTATTGTGGTATTTGTTGTAATCTGTAATTACCTAGAATGTAACATACAGATAACGAACAAAGTGATATTTTATGTTGTAAATAATTGTCTTTTATTTCTTATTATTTAATTTCTTTGTTGAAATCGTTTTGCCATGTGCGAAACATGTTAATTATTAATTGGACCTAATGTTTTTTCCGTTAATGTCTTTTAAATTGTTGTAACAGACATTTTGCACTCCAATTAGCTTACTTGACTCAAAGACAGGTTTACACTACCCAAATCAAACATCAGCTGTATTTTTACATTCTTTTACGAAGCCCTAAATCCAAATATATATATATATACTTGGATGTAAACCGTCGCTCGTAAGACAAAAAGTTGTGCCCTTTACTCCTCTAAAGGTACCGGAGCGATTTACACCAAATTTGCTACATATATTATTTAACATCCCATTTGAATCCATTCCCAGTTTAAATCAAATCGCTCGTATACTTCCAGAGTTATAGGGCCCCAAAATTTAGAGCCCCCCTTAATACTGCCCTTATTAAAATAATTAAAACGCCCACAAATTCTACTAAATATTCTAAGATATTTTGTATCTACAAGATTTGTTCATATTGTTAACCCAAAGGCCATAAAATATTATTAAATATTATAATTTTGAAATATGAATCAGGCGAACAGGATGCATAGGTACGGTGTACCTAAGGTTGTGTGTGTGTGTGTAAAAAGAATACATAAACGATAACCAATTGTAGAAAAATATATGTATAATTGCTAAATTTATAATTAAACTATTGTTAGTTTAGACTTAAATAATCAATTAGGGAAAGAGTGTGTTCGTGTATAATCGGCAAAGTTCGTGAATTAATTCAACAACAATTGTTCTTATTGTTCGTCAAATAAACACTTTATTTTATATCTATAGAAGTGCGATTGTGTGTATAAATGCATGTGTGTGTGTGAATAGGATATGTGTGTGTGTAAAGTTGATCATTCATAACTGCCGGTGACGTCACACGGATCAATACGCTTATACACGAACTAACACGAGCGATATGTGCGCGTGCGCACTACGAATTATTATTGCATACACATGTGTCTTGATTTAATTATTTATTTTTGGGAAATTTTGCATTATGACACGAAATTATATGTTCTGAGAACATTTGCCCAATGTGATTATTGTGTACTTTATGTATTTTGTAATCCAATAATTTCCCTGATACGAGATATTCACCAAAAACTGATACAATCCGAAAAGCGATATTTCAATTTTCAAATTTATGTAACCACTCCGCTCGGATTTGATAACATTTTATAAATATGAGTTATGAGTTATGTGTGTTTTGGCAACACTGATTCAATGCATGTTTAACAGTTGAGTGAATTAGTATTTACGGGTTATGCTCAATCGCCGATTTTCACTATTAAAAAATTCTACCCTCTATTCCTCTGAAGGTACCCAAGCGATTTACACCAAATTTGCTACATATATTATTTGGTATCCTATTTAAATCCGTACGCGGTTTAAATCCAATCGCTCGTATACTTCCCGAGTTATAGTGCCCCAAAATTTAGAGCCCCCCTTAATACTGCCCTTATACAAATAATTTAAAATTCCAAATATTCTATTAATAATTCTAAGATATTTTATATCTACATGATTTTTTCAAATTGTTAACCCAAAAGCCATAAAAAATTATTGAATTTTAATATATGCACTAAATTCTTAATTTTATCAAAATAATCTAGAAAAAATTGTAAGACTTTTTACATCTATAACATTTTTTCAAATTGTTAACCAAAAGGCTATAATAATTAAATACGACTGCTCGCAACGCATATACAGGCGAACAGGACGCATAGGGGCGTTTACCAAACATATCTATGTCGTAAATGTATAGGAAAGTGTAACAAAAACCGGAAAATAGTTTAAATTTTCCATTTCCTCTATAAACTATAAGGCTATTGTTTGTAAATTTGGCTAAAATTTATATAACAATACAACATTTTGCATAAATACATACAAAACATAAATATTAGGTACTTTCGTATTACAAATTGGTACACCTGCATTTATTAGACCACCTGACACCTTGCTAATTTACTATTCTTGTATTTTTTAATTTGGTACTCATGGAATAACACTTATTTTAACTGTATATTTTATATAAATGCTATAATTTAAGTTGCTTTCAAAACATTATTAATTCCTAATTATATTTTCGTAATTTACTATATATATAAATATTTATTGAAAATTTAAAAGTATAATTTTTGTATCCTATGGTCTAAACATCTAATTACATATGAATGTGCCCTTCCGTAGACGGGCGCCCCTGCCACGTCGTCATCATCGACCCGCGGGTTAACATATTATGCACAAAATTAATAAGGAAACGGTATTTAAAGTATTTAGTACGGAGAGCGTTGCTAGGTGACCGTGGTCGGCTATATTCGGGTACGATTGACGAACATACCCGAGCTAGTCTTATGCGGGTATGGCGCCACATAAAACACATGTCGTTTGGGATAAGATTGGAAAAAAATGTTAATTTGAATTTTTGTCGGAAATTTCTCAGATAGTTACGTTATTTTTCAGTTTTTATTGCTATTTTATTGCCGGCCACTGCCAAATAAAGATATTTTACGATATAGCTGTTTTTATAAATAAAATATTTAATTTATTGTTGATATGGAGAACTATTATTATTTCAATTATTTTGTTTCGCTACAGTTGGCAACATAGATTTTTGTCTATGTTTACATACGCATTTTAGACTGTTTACATGAGCCTAGACAATTTAAATGATACCCAACGCATAATAAACCTAAATATATTAATAAGAAATCAACAAATTACAATAAAATAACAAAAAAAAGCTAGAAATGTATAAAACACCTGATGACACAAACAGTTGAAAAGGAACAAAAGAAAACAAGGACGACCATAGACAAAACAGGAGTAAAAGTGACAAAGATCACACAATACAAACAATAATGCGTTAGAAAGAGACACACACACACACCCATACAGAGGAACTTTATGAGCACGCTGACTTACAAAACTGAGAGTGAATGGTGGGGATAGGAGAGGAGGGCGGGCAGGGGAAATAGTTGGAGTGTAAAGAGCGGGTGGGGAGGTAAGGGGGGAGAGCTATTATCCGCAGACACTGTGGAGGGTTGTTGCTGTATGTCTTTAAAGCGGATAGAACGACTGTTCCATATCCGTGAGTGTAGCTTTTATTGCGTGATGGTTATTTTAAAGAGTACATCCGCTTTAAATATGTCTAATTTTAATCCGAAGTGTGAACTGTAGGTCAATTTAGGTATTTAAAGGTCGACAATGGAGATGATCTCGAAGCTAAAAAAAATCTTTGTCATTTAGGGCATTATTTTTTAGTTTCTAAACGCGATTTTAATTGTTTTGACTTTGTTTAATTAAAGTGCGATGTACTTTAACAATAATTATAGAATGTTTGAATACTTACACAGCCCTATGCCCTATATTTGTTTATTAAATCATTTGAAAATAATAAAACAATAACTTAAATTTTTATAAAGTACAGTAAAACTCCGGTTAACTGAACTCGGGTCAACCGAAACACTACACAAATATTATTATTTAGCTAGCCGTATAAGCTAAAATAATCGGTCGTATCAAAAAAATTTCTTAACAAAAAGTGTTTGTCTGGTCGCCCTGAATCCAAAAAAATATATAACTTATATACTTGAATGTTAGGCGTCGCACGCTCGTAAGAACAAATTAGTGCCCTCTATTCCTCTAAAGGTACCGGAGCGATTTACACCAAATTTGCTACACATATTATTTGGCATCCCATTTGTATCCGTACGCAGTTTAAATCTAATCGCCCGTGTATTTCCCGAGTTATAGGCCCCCAAAATTTGAAGCCCACCTTAATACTGCCCTTAGAAAATTTATTAAAATACCCAAAAATTCTACTAATAATTTTAAGATATTTTATGTCTACAAGATATTTTCATATTGATAACTTAAAGGCCATAAAAAATTATTAAAAAGGTGATTTGGAGCCCCCCTTAATACTGCTTTTATAAAAATAATTAAAATACCCAATTATTTTACAAGAAATTCTAAGATATTTTATATATACAAGATTATTTCATATTGTTAACCTAAAGGCCATAAAAAAATATTGAAAATGATAATTTTGAGCCCCCCTTAAAAATGCTTTTATAAAAATAATTAAAATACCGAATTATTCTACAAAAAATTCTAAGACATTTTATATCTACAAGATTTTTTTATATTGTTAATCTAAACGCCATAAAAAATATTAAAAATGATGTATTCAATTTTAAAATATGCGCTATTTTTTTTTAATCAAAATACTTTTCAAAAAATTGTATAATTGCTACACATATTATTTGGCATCCCAATTAAATCCATTTACAATTTAAACACAATCGCCTGTATACTTCCCGAGTTATAGGGCCCCAAAATTTGGGGGGCCCCTTAATACTGCTTTTATAAAAATAATTAAAATACCCAAATATTCTACAAGAAATATTAAGATATTTTATATCTACAAGATTTATTCATATTGTTAACCTAAAGGCCATAAAAAAATATTGAAAATTATAATTTTAAATAATAATTAAAAACAATTATTTTTTAATTTAAAAAGCGCGAGCTGAACGCATAAGTGCGTTGTATACCTAAACTTGTTATTTTAGAAACTCGAAAATAAAAACAAAAGTGAAATTGTCGAAAAATGTAACGAATTATTAAAGGAACAATTAAACATCATGTAACGGTAACAAAAGAAAGTTATTTCTTTTGTTTAGAAGTTAAAAAAAAGTGAACTTAGAAAAATAAAAACGATGCACTTTTAAACGTTCGTCGAAAAAATTTGGGGGGCAAATATGGGCAAACAGCAGTGCAGATCGTGGGCAAAAACCATTGTGGGAATATTTGCGTGAGAACTTCAAGTTCACAAGGGCAATTACATCACTTACACGAGTTACAGTTCAAGAAATAGTATGTAATTTTTGTGTTTATGTCTCAAATGGTTCCCGTTCGCGTTCCCTGAATTTTAATCTAAAAGTAATCTTAATCTTAACCGTAAAACCGGGCTTACTGCTTATCCTATTTATTGATCCGCAAGTTAACTTTAGCCAAGAAGTCTTAAATTCGAAATAACGGGCGCGCTTTTACGAGCACAATTTCGAACTTAAGCTCTCGCCGACCAATCGGCGTGCGGCATGTGCGACCCTGGAACCAATCTACGCGGGTTATTACCCATAAGCTACCCTCTAGCTACCCTCTAGCTGCCCCAAAACTGCGCGAATCGGCGACGCACAAGAAAAAGTTGGTTTTCGCTATAGTTGCACAATTATCTTACATTGTCGGAACTTTGCTCTTTGTCTATTATATAATTTGGTTTTATTATATGCCCGTACAGTGGCGTACACCAAAATTATTTTTAAATAATCGATGAATCTTTAGATAATTGGTTCAAAAATAAACACATGCAGTTGTCGTTATAGGAATTGTTACTAATACGATTATAATCGATTTGCGCGATAAGATACATGTTTTCCAATGAATCCAAGTAATATTATAACATGATTAAATTTAATTGTAATTCTCAAAAGTATATATAATATAGTGTGGATTCATTTTACAAATTTAAATAAAAATAACCGATTCAATTTATCGTAATGATATATTTATGCGTGATTAGACTAAATTGTAATTTCCGTTTCAAATGTACAATTAAAATAACACAACTGAAATTGGTCAAACAAAATCGACAAATTTAGGTATTAGTGTGCGAAATTAATCATGCGACTGTCATTATTTGCGCTAAGCCGTTAATGGTAAATTTCGATAATAATTTATATTTGTGTCAATATTCTCTAATAATCAATCTAAAGTTGAGGTCAAATACCACAGGAATGATTAAATCTAGTTTTTTCTGGTAAACTAATTAAAATATAATTGTAGTTTTTAATTCAGCCTCTAGTTTCGGAGATATGCATTTTTAAAGTATTCGCGCTAAGTAATTATGACCCTGTGTGTGTCTGTAGCATTCTCGAATCAAAACATTTCTTAAACAAAAAGCGTTTATCTCGTCGCCCTAAATCCAAAAATATATATAACTTATATACTTGAATGTTAGTCGTAAGACCAAATTTATGCCTCTACTCTTCTGAAGGTACCGGAGCGATTTACACCAAATTTACTACAAATATAATTTAACATCCCATTTGGATCCGCTCGCAGTTTAAATCCAATCGCCTGTATACTTCTCGAGTTTGACGGCCCCAAAATGTATAGCCCCCCTTAATACTGCCCTTATAAAAATAATTAAAACACCCAAAAATTCTACTATAACTTCTAAGATATTTTATATCTACAAGATTTTTTCAAATTGTTAACCAAAAGGCCATAATAATTAAAAACCTCTGCTCGCATCGCATATATTACTTATAAGGTGCGAGGTGGACGCATAGGTACATTGTACCTACGCTTGTTTTTTTATTAAAATAATCTAGAAACAATTGTGCGACTTTTTATATCTATAACATTTTTTCAATTTGTTAACCAAAACGGCATAATAATTAAAAACCTCTGCTCGCATCACATATATTACTTATAAGGTGCGAGCTGGACGCATAAGTGCGTTGTACCTAACCTTGTTTTTTATCAAAATAATCTAGAAACAATTGTGCGACTTTTTATATCTATAACATTTTTTCAAATTGTAAACGAAAAGGCCATAATAATTAAAAACCGTTGCTCGCATAGCAAATATTACTTATAAAGTGCGAGCTGGACGCATAGGTACATTGTACCTAAACTTGTTTTATATTAAAATAATCTAGAAACAATTGTGCGACTTTTTATATCTATAACATTTTTTCAATTTGTTAACCAAAACGGCATAATAATTAAAAACCTCTGCTCGCATCACATATATTACTTATAAGGTGCGAGCTGGACGCATAGGTGCGTTGTACCTACGCTTGTTTTTAATCAAAATAATCTAGAAACAATTGTGCAACTTTTTATATCTATAAGATTTTTTCAATTTGTTAACCAAAAGGCCATAATAATTAAAAACCGCTGCTCGCATCGCACATACCTATCAGGCGAACAGGACGCATAGGTGCGTTGTACCTAAGCTTATTGTTACTTTAAAATCAGTTAGTTGGTCAACATATAAATTTAGTATATTGTCATATAATTGGAAAAAACATGTCACATAGTTATTATAGAGCAACGAATCTAAAAGGCCTGAAATGTAATAGTCATATTTTGAAGTAAATTTGATAAAAATTAATATATAAATTAAAGTTAGTAATAAAAGCAAAATGGGGCCGTTTTTTTTTTTGATAAATATTGCAATTACAATAGTAGCAGCAGATGATTTGTTTTTTAAAAGCCCAGATGTTAAGATGTGTCCCATGTGACCAAAGAATTGATACCGGGGAGGTCGCAGTAAAATTATATGGTGTATGCAGGGGGTATATCCACATGAGTTGAGCGCTAGCCGGGCTACACGTTTTAAATTATAATTTTATCACAATGGCTATCAGGCGAGCAGCGAGCAGTGAGCGTGCACCGCCAAGGCCCAACGCAGATATTATAAAACATTCAGAGGACGTCTGGTTTCGCGGGGCCATCCCCCATACGCCCGGCACCCCTATTTTTTATTTATTTCATCCAGTGCCGTACGCGGTGCGCGATTGATAACGTAAACAATTATTACAACAACAAAATGAAATACGGGAATTTAAACAGTCAATTTTTTTTAAATATTTGTAAATTCAGTGCTACAAAAATAAATGTACAACTATTTTAACAAATAAAAGCGATTTAAGCATTCTTTGTAGATTATTTTGATATAAAACAAGTTTAGGTACAACGCACCTATGCGTCCAGCTCGCTTTATAAGCAATATATGCGATGCGAGTAGCGGTTTTTAATTATTATGGCCTTTCGGTTAACAATTTGAAAATATGTTATAAATATAAAAAGTTGCACAATTGTTTCTAGTTTATTTTAATATAAAACAAGCTTAGGTCCAACGCACCTATGCGTCCAGCTCGCACCTTTTTGATAATAAAGACAATTTAGTGCATAATTCAAAATTATATTATTTAATAATTTATTATGGCCGTTGGGTTAACAATATGAAAAAATCTATTAGATATAAAATATCTTAGAATTTTTAGTAGAATTTTTGGATGTTTTAATTATTTTTATAAGAGCAGTATTAAGCGGGGCTCAACATGTTGGGGCCCTATAACTCGGGAAATATACGGGCGATTGGATTTAAACTAAGAACAGATTCAAATAGGATGTTAAATAATATGTGTACCAAATTTGGTGTAAATCGCATCGGTACCTTCAGAGAAGTAGAGGGCACAAATTATGTGAATTATATGTTTTGGGTTCAGGGACTTTTTGTTAATGTGTTATTTAAACTGTTCAGATTCTGATTCATTTTAAGGCTTGTTATGGTAACGGCTAAACCAGTGGTACCAATTTAGGTAATAACTATTTGTGTTATAAATAATTGAAATGAAACTGTTCTGTTTTAGTAATTTGACCAAATACGAAATTTTAAAATTGTTTCATTTCTAGGTATAAAATAATTATGCTAATAAGAAATCTGAATAATTCTATGTAAATTGTAGGTACATATACATGAATTTTAACTTGAAATTGTCGAGAAAAATGCTTGAGTCTAAGGTACCAAATGCATTATTTATATTTGGATAATTCCTTTTCGGGACTGAGATCCAAGCGGCGAGGTCATCGAACTATTTATCTAATTCTGGCGTCCCTTAGAGCAGGTTGCACCCTTTTCCATATATTCATGCCCGCGTTCTCACATACACACACACATACACACATATATGCAAACTTCAATGGATAAACTAGTGTGATATCAATGTACGATCTTTTGTCTGAGCTCGCTCCCCTGTCCCCCCCAGCCCCCCCATGACCTATAGATTTTATCCATTTATTGTGTGTGCTAGGGGTGACGAAATCGAACTCATCACTGAACTCTTCACCCCCCACACACACTTCTGTGGGCCTTGCAGTAAAATCCAATTGTAAATGTTATTTTATTTACTTTACATTAACAATGTTGTTTGTCTTTTGACAGTCGCCATTTTTATTATTCACATTTACGGCCCACACACCCTTAAATTATATTTTTATTTGTTGCTTTGCCAGGAAAAATACATAATTATTTTGTACTATTATTATTAGTACTAGGGACACCCGTGGGCCCCATGTGCCCATATGGTATACAGAATTTTCATGCAATTTAATAATAGTTACACGGTTTTCCTTCAGTTTGTATCGCTTAAAGAGATAAAAAGACTAGATTACTTTAATAAAAAAATATATATTAAAAATAAGAATTATAATATTTAGTAATAATTTATGGCCATTGAGTTAACAATATGAAAAAATCTTGTAGACATAAAATATCTTAGAATTTTTAGTAGAATTATTAAGTGTTTCAATTATTTTTATAAGGACAGTATTAAGGGGGGCTCTAAACTTTAGGGCCCTATAACTCGGAAAGTATACGGGCGATCGGGTTTAAACTGCGAGCGGATTCAAATGGGATGCCAAATAATATGTGTAGCAAATTTGGTGTAAATCGCTCCGGTACCTTCAGAGGAGTAGAGGGCACAAATTTAGTCTTACGAGTCAGGACAGTTTGGTCTTACGAGCAAAATGATGTATTTTTGACCATAAGGAATAAAGAGAGTTTTGCTTTAGTGGGCATTTTGGTTGAAAATACAAAACGTAGCATCTGTACTATAATTTTGAGTTAGCGATAAATACTGTTGGCAAACAGGAAAAGAATAGTAATCACCTTTAACTATCTCGTTTCAAACGACTGCGTTCGCGTTCAGTACTTGTGAACTATAGTGTGACCGCCACTCTTATATATTCGAGGCAATTAGAACCGAAAATTCTAATCCACAATCACACTATAATAAACAATCAAGCCGGTATTACACTACGTCTATTCCTGCTTTAAAAGAATACACCTAAAAACGCGTCAGTAGATTTAAAAAAAAATCTATACCAAATATATTAATACATAATCCTTGATTATTCGAAATGTGTGACAATTATTACAGAATTCTAAACTCAGATATCTGGTATAAGATTGTCCCCAAATAGCAAAAATTCTCGTAGCCCGTTCTCGTGGGCCCTGTGGGCCCCGTGGTTCGCGTCCTCCGCGGCTGATGATTTATAAATGCAGCCAGTATGGATTGCCTTGTGACGCATGCGTACATACCATTTCCGCCCCAACAGCCCCCCCCTACGGCCGCATGTGCCACTTGCTTAATGCTAATTCTTCTGACACCGCTGTCGAATAATGTTAGGGGCCGCACCACCACTGGCGCAGCTCCAATCCGCCCGCGAATGTGATTTTTTGTTGATTGGATTTCTGATTTTCGGAATACGAAAAGGTTAATTGAATATTTATAGGCGAATAAAAACCGTTTTTTACTCTATACTATATTCTATACACCAAGGTTGCCAATTAGTACTAGAAATTACAATTAATCCAATATCACGAGAACGGTTGCACTTATGGCAAAATAGTTCGGTACAAAATGAAAGATATTTATATTTCCTAGAACTTTTGTTTGAAAAGTTTCTTTAAAAAATGTACCAGTTACGAGAAAACTGCTACAGAAAATCTTAAAAATTTAGCTCGCCGTACGTAGTACCGAAGAAGCTAAAGCAATCGCTAGTGTGTCTGTAGCGTAGTCGGATCAAAAAATGTTCTTAACAAAAAGTGTTTGTCTCGTGTCGCCCTGAATCCAAATATATATATAACTTATATACTTGGATGTTAGTCGTCGCTCGCTGGTAAGAACAAATTTGTAACCTCTACTCCTCTGAAGGTACCAGAGCGATTCACACCAAATTTGATACACATATTATATGGTATTCCATTTGAATCTGTACGCAGTTTAAATCCAATCGCCCGTATACTTCCTGAGTTATAGGGCCCCAAAATGTTGTTTAATATAAAAAACAAGTATTTCTGTTATTACATGAGTAAATGAGCACTTCCGGTTTAAATATTTTGTTGAAAATAGGGGGTTTTCTATACTTGGGGTACACAAATTTTAAATTCAAAATATTATATGTTTACGTTGAACGGTATAGGCTGTAGAGCGTTCAAAAACACATCGATATTATTAAGAAAATTATTAAAATCTCGAGATCGATTTATTTGGTTTACTACGTAAAAAAGAAAGTAAAAATGTGCGTTTCGTTATTTGGAAAATAGGTTAAAACGACATTTACTGTAACGTATATTGGTTTTCTTGAACCGGTAATGAACATTTGTGGAAAACTAATGTTGAAAAACTTCGAAAAGTTCGTTTTAACTTTCAAGAAATGAATTGCTGTTTGAAATTTCACTCAAGAAATATGTAAAGGGATTAGTTTGTTTGAAGGGCGCTTCGTAAAAATTGTTTTATCTATCAATTTTCGCCTACGTTTTACAATCTGTCTGTGTGACGAAGTTTACAGATTTGTAATTCTTCTGAGGTTTGCGCGTATTATATGAGTTGAATTTTGATCTTAGTTCTAAGCCACCGACAAGAAAGCGAACAAGTGCACCGAGTCGCTAACAAACAAAGCAAATGTTGATTGTATTTATTAATTTCTTGTGAAGTTAAAGCGGCTGAGACAAATACACCTTTGTGCATTTATTACATATGCATAACAAACGTATATATACATATTTATAGAAAGTATTAAATATTGAGTAGAAAACAGTTAACACAATCAAACAAATACTGGAGTGGCCTGCACTAGACTTTCTTTTACGTAATATTTTGAAAATAGTTATTTTCCATTTACATTCCACTTAGTTATTAATAAATGTTGCAAACGTAAAGCAATAACCACGACAAAATTCGGGCTAGTCAGGAAATATTTTTACGTACGACACAATGAACAAAAAAAGGCAAATAGTTGCCATTTTATCAACATATTTCACAGTACTGCACAAACAGTTCTAGAAAACACATTGTTCCATAATTTTTGTCCGGAAAGATGCGTTATCTATTATACCCGAATAAGACAAAAGTAAATGCTACACTCATTTTCGAATAAATACACGTGTTCTAGCGCCCCCATACGCACGTACGTGCATGTGTAAAAATTGGGGGGTGGTCGTATATAATGAATTTACTGCATAGGGTTGTGCAAAATGACTTTTTCATGCAAATCTTTTCAGGGACATGTAATAAAGGGAATTAAACAATACCCCCACATTCGGGTATCTTTGTCACACTTACACCCTATTCTATGCGTTGCGCTCTGTCTTTTCAGTTGTTTTTTGTCTTTTTTAGTTGGCATGAAAGCCCAATGCGCATGACAGTTTAAATTATGGTGGCGCATATATTTGAAATTTAAATGATTTGTGCTTCGCTGATTAGGATTTATAAATGTATTCCTATAATACGATGTACGCGTTTGTAAGTAGAATAGCTATACGCATGCGCAGTACTAAACAAAGGTAGTTATTTCACCTAATTAATTAGTATAAATAAATAATTACACGCCATATAGAATTTTTTATATGTGTTTGCTTTACCATATTAAATAAACTGACTTCAAAATGATTATACATGTTCTAGGAATTGAAAATGTATAAACAAGCATAGGTGTGTGTCTGTAGCATTCTCGGAATAAACAATTTCATTAACAAAAAGTGTTTGTCTCGTCGCCCTGAATCCAAAAATATATATAACTTATATACTTGGATGTTAGTCGTCGCTTGCTCGTAAGAGCAAATTTGTGCCTTCTACTCCTCTGAAGGTACCCAAGCGATTTACACCAAATTTGCCACACATATTATTTAACATTCCATTTGAATCTGTACCCAGTTTAAATCTAATCGCACGTATACTTCCCGAGTTATAGGGCCCCAAAATTTAGAGCCCCCCTTAATACTTCCCTTATAAAAATAATGAAAACACCTAAAAATTCTACTAATTATTCTAAGATATTTTATGTCTGAAAGATTTTTTCATATTGTTAACCCAAAGGCCATAAAAAATTATTAAATAATCTACAAAGACTATTTATATTTTTAACATTTTTAAATTTCAAAAATATTATATTTTATGCTTCAAGTTAAGACATACGTTTTTAATAATTTACCACATATTTTCAACTTACCAAATCATAAGGAATATATTCTTACAGTCTAATTGAGAATTCGACTTACCTAGAACAAAAAGAATAAGAATTAGCATAATCTAAAAATTACATATTCTTAAAATAAAATTATAAAGCTAACTTATCGATATTTAAGCCCCGTCGCTCAAGGCCTATTTTAAACCGGGTTTAATTTATTAAATCACATCAGCATTTTTATAATAATAGTTCTGGTTATAATTGCTTTAAATTGTTCCTACAATAGAAACCTAAGTTAAGCATTTTTATTTAAAACAAAATGGCCGCCGAACATTTCTCGGCAATTATGTAATTTGGTTAACAAGGGAATTTGATTCAATGTAGCGATATTATAGTTTGAAATGAAACATTTGCTGCTGCAAATATTTCCTATGTAAATCTATGTAATTATATCACATAAATTTGGTATTTTTATGTAAAAATGTAATGTAATTTATGAAAATTTGATGGCATAAATTTATATTCGTATTTGCAATAATCTATGTAAATATATTTTACATTTGGTAGGGAAATTATTTTTAAATTATAAATATTGAAATTTAGGCTACAGTTTTTATAAAGTAATGTAATTATATAATCTGACTATTGACAAATGCAACTATTGTATCGGGTGCACGTCACCTTAAGTTTCGGCAACTTATATACATAATACCGAAAATAAATGGACTTAATTTTAAATTGGCTATAAGTCCGACACGGTTCACATTAGCGATATATGTCACTCTTGAAAATAGATTTAGAAAATCTTATACTATAATTTAGATAAAAATTATACCGAAAATAAATAATATTTAACATGGACTTAATTTTAAATTGGCTATAAGTCCGGAATGGTGCACATTAGCGATATATTTAACTCTTGAAAATCGGTTTACAAGAACTTTTTACTATAATATAGACAAAAATTATAATTAAATAAATAATATTTAACATGGACTTAATTTTAAATTGGCAATAAGTCCGAAATGGTGCACATTAGCAATATATTTCACTCTTGAAAATATATTTAGAAAATCTTTCACTATAATTATACCGAAAATAAATAATATTTAAGATGGACTTAATTTTAAATTGGCCATAAATCTCAACCGGCTCACATTAGCGATATGTTACACTCTTGAAAATCGGTTTAAAATATCGTATTGAGCAAAATAACACGAAAACAAATAAAGTTTGCATCCCTAATTATTAAAAAATTGAAATAAGTCTGAAACGGTGCGCGTTATTGATATTTTACGCTCTTGCAAATCGGTTTAAAATACCATTTTACTATAGAATTGAGCAAAGTAACACGTTAATACGTAATGGTTCAGGCACAATTTTGAACATGAGTGCATTTGGCAGTAGATGCGTTCTCCCCGTCTTAGCTGCAGGACTCCCGGGGTAATCGGGTTTAATACCGGGCGTACAGGCGTACGAGGCCCACGAGGCAGTAGGCTTATGTAGCACGCGCACATAGGCCCACAGGGCTATGGATACACCGCACTAACACATGCATTATGCAGCTAATGTTACATCAGTGTGTGTGTGTGTGAGTCATATAAGCCACCCTTCGCCCACTCCTGATGCTGGATATTATGTGACACATGCTTGCATAATTATTCGAAACTGATATATACCCACTTTGCATATATTGCGACGATATCTTCTTTTTATTTATTTTTATTTTGTTTGTTACGAATGTTACGATGTAATATAATTTTTTTAATGTTTTCACAAAGCCTTTTCTGATGATAAAAAATAATTAGATTTTTAGCATGAATTCAATTAAGATTTTTAAAAGCATT
Source organism: Leistus spinibarbis (assembly GCA_933228885.1). Classification (NCBI taxonomy): domain Eukaryota; kingdom Metazoa; phylum Arthropoda; class Insecta; order Coleoptera; family Carabidae; genus Leistus; species Leistus spinibarbis. The sequence continues at coordinate 9,168,913 of OW121802.1, forward strand.
TGGCGAAAACATTTCTTTGCATTAACACTAATGGAAAAATGCACGTTTTTCCGGTAAGATGTTTTAAAATGTCAACATAAATTCATTTTAACTAAGTATTATGTTTCGAAATTAAATATGTCCAGTTACGATTTTTCAGTTGCTACGAATTTTAATATCACCTTTTCTCTAATTCATATCTAGATATTGAAAAATTACAAAGGTAAATATTGTTTTCAAATATAAAAGGACTTTTTAATTAAACAAGTTTAAAGATTTATCATTAATAAGCCGTGTATTTCCGATTAAATCTCGACATAACAATACTTCCTTAAATACATTCGTATAAGTATCAAGTTTAGGTACAAGGCACCTATGCTTTCAGCTCGCCTTGTAATATATGCGAAGCGATTTCCTACAACTTCGCGCTTGCGCATATTTTAAATTTAAAAATAATTGTGTTTACAATTAGAAAAAATGTTATTGTAATAAAAAGTATGTTACAGTAAAAAACAAGCTTAGCTACAACGCACCTATGCGTCCAGCTCGCCATATAAGTAATTAATGCGATATGCGAGCAGCGGTTTTTAATAATTGTGGCCTTTTGGTTAACAATTTGAAAATATGTTATAGATATAAAAAGTCTACAAGTCTTTGTAGACTATTTTGATAAAAAGCAAGCTTAGGTACAACGCACCTATGCGTCCAGCTCGCCTTATAAGTAATTAATGTGATATGCTAGCAGTGGTTTTTAATAATTATGGCCTTTTGGTTAACAATTTGAAAATATGTTATAGAAATAAAAAGTATTACAATCTTTTGTAGATTATTTTGATAAAAAACAACCTTAGGTACAACGCACCTATGCGTCCTGTTCGCCTAATCGGTGTTGCAAGCAGCGGTTTTTAATTATTATGACCTTTTAGTTCACAATTTGTAAAAATGTTATAGGTATAAAAAGTCTTACAATTATTTCTAGATTATTTTGATTAATTTTAAATTATAATATTTAATAAATTTTTTATGGCCTTTGGGTTAACAATATGAAAAAATCTTGTAGATATAAAATATCTTAGGATTTTTAGTAGAATTATTGAGTGTTTTATTTATTTGTATAAGGGCAGTATTAAGGGGGGCTCTAAATTTTGGGGCCCTATAACTCTGGAAGTATACGGGCGATTCGATTCAAATTGCGAACGGATGCAAATAGGATACTAAATAATATGTATAGCAAATTTGGTGTAAATCGCTCCAGTACCTTCAGAGGAGTAGAGGGCGACGACTAACATCCAAGTTATATATGTTTTTGGATTCAGGGTGACGAGACAAACACTTTTTGTTAAAGAAATGTTTTGATCCTTTGTACGGTAAGTTAAAAAAATATATTACGACGTATTTGTAGTTATAAGTCATAAAAGAATATATGTTAAAAGTTATAAATATGTGTAGAGTCTTAAATTTATTTACGAGTATTACTTGGCCAATAGTTCAAGATAATAATTTTTCATTTTATTATGTGTGTGTGTGTGTAATTTCGTCGCTATCCGACTGCAGCGTATTCAAATTTAATAATCAATATAATTTATTCTGAAATATATATATATATATGTATATCATACACGACAGACATAAAAACTGCGCCGCGAGTAGCATTGGGTTAGGCACGTAATAATTTATTACAAATTTGAACCGAATTCCAAACGGAACCAAACTCCAATTTGCACTAGAAAACCATCTATAGGCCTCTCCATTTATAGGCACTACTTTAAATACATTGTCCATACAAGAATCGTAATCCAAAATGCAAAATTATAATATTTAATAATTTTTTACGGCCTCTGGGCCAACAATATGCAATAATCTTGTAGACATAAAATATCTTAGAATTTCTAGTAGAATTTTTGAGTATTTACATTATTTTTATAAGGGCAGTATTAAGGGGGCTACAAATTTTGGAGCCTCGGGAAGTATATAAGCGATTGAATTTAAACTGCGAGCGTATTCAAATGGGTCTTAATACTGGCCTGATGCCCGATTATCTACAATCAAACGGCGTCAGACAGTATTTGGGGGCAGAGCACCCGTCTATGGTCCGCCTAGCTTAGGTAGAAAGATTGCACGTGCGCGCAGCTAAGATGGAACAAAGATCTGCGCAATTTTAGAAAACAGGGGTTTAGCCTCAGGCTATATAGACATGGAGGCACCGCGTGCCGAATTAGGCTACCGAATTATAGCCTAGATACAAAATAAATGTTAGGTTAAAATCACCCTTTATTAAATATAGGGTAGCGCACTAGACATTCTTTTTAGTTCGCCGTACGAAGTACCAAAGTGCTAAAGCAATCGGTCGTGTGTAAGCTTATTTTGTTTTTTGATATCAAAAATTGTGCCCTCTACACCTTTGAAGGTACCGGAGCGATTTACACCAAATTTGCTACACATATTCTTTGGTATCCCATTTGAATCTGTACGCAGTTTAAATCCAATCGCCGGTATACTTTTAGAGTTATAGGGCCCCTAAATTTGGAGCCCCCCTTAATACTGTCTTTACAAACATAATTAAAACACCCAAAAATTCTACTAATAATTCTAAGATATTTTATGTCTGCAAGATTTCTCCAAATTGGGTACCCAAAAGTCATAAAAAAATATTAAAAATTATAAATTAAAACAGATTATATTTCATAAACGACGCGTGACTCATAAAATAAATGTTGTTATAGAGCCTAGAAAATATGTTGTATACCGTGTGCCGGAGAATATATGTTCTGCACACGTATACCTAAACTATTTTTGGATTGTAGGAACCTAATATTATAAAATAAATATAGTAGTAGTTGTAAAATGATTATAACGCGACAGAGAGAAACGGCATGAAGAAAGCAAGAACGAGAGTTCGTCTTTAATCACGGCTAATTGCTCTCCTGACGTCTTACAACGTCCGCGAGATAAGAAATTAATTTGTTTGAAAATTAGTGGTTCCCGTTGTACGGACATTATTTTTAGTGACTAACATGATATGTGTGATTATTAAAAAAATGGCGATGTTACAAATAAGGTTAAGCGTTGGCTTGCCAAATAAAGAAAGAACATATGACGGCCTTAGCCAAATGAGTATCTTTATCTTTGCCAAATATGCATTTATGGCTGTTGCAACATAGCCAAATATATGTAATAGCAAGTGTGTGCGCTGTTCTATATATTTTCTATGTTTAATCTAGAACTGTCAAATATTTGCCATAGTTCGCAAATATATTGAAAATAACCGTATTATATTTTAGATTGCTATGTGTAAATATCTGAAATGCTGCAATGTTTTTTTATTTTTTCTAAATTGTTTTACGTAGTGGCGTAACTACAGACCCCGTACTCCCCTCGAGTTATGCCACTGCTTTTAGACTAGACTAGAACTACGAAAAACTCAATTAATCGATTGATTTTAAATTTACCACAAGATATATCGATATAATTGATTAAATTTGGTTTACATAATATTTTTCGATTTATAATGTATTTTTCCGTTTTATAAATTAATTTCATTGGTTTCTAAGTCGGTTTCTTTGTTTTTTAAAATCAGATACTAAATTGCAAAAAAATCAATTACCCAATTAAAATCGATTTTACATTAAAAAAAATCGATTAATTTCAAATTTACCACTATGATATATTGATATAATTGATTAAATTACAATTATTACCAATTTTAATACTTTATTTCGTTTATTAATATATATATACTTGATTTTTAATTGGTTTTCAATCGATTTCATCGGTTTGAAATCAATTTCATCGGTTTTAAATAGGTTTTTTCGTTTTTTATAATCAGAAACTATACTAAACCTACAACAAATTCAATTAACCAATTAAAATCGATTTGACATTTTATAAAATTCGATTGATTTCAAATTTACCACTATAATATATCAATTTCAATTATAACCAATATTACTAATTTATTTCGATTTTTAATATATATATATATATTTTTGATTTTTTATTGATTTTAAATCGATTTCATCGGTTTTAACTCGATTTCTTCGCTTTTAAATTAGATATAGTGTTTCTTTTCGATTTCTAATCGGTTTTAAATTGATTTCACCGGTTTTAAATCAATTTCATTGGTTTAAAATCGACTTATTTCGTATAAAAATTCATGTAACTAATAAAAATCGTTTTTACATTTTTAAAAATCAATTGATTTCAAATTTACCAGAATGATACGCGAAATAATTGATTAAATCCTTTTCTATTTTTAATATATATATATTTTCGATTTGTAATTGGTTTCAAATCGATTTCATAGGTTTGAAATAAATTTCATCGGTTTTAAATCGATATCATCGATTTTAAATCAATTTCTGTTTTAAATTAGATTATTTCTTTTGCGTTTTTCATACGATTTTAATACTTTTTTCGATTTTATATCGAATTTCTCGTTTTTAAATCGATTTCTATTAATTTATATATTGACCAGCCCCAGATCATACACTGTGTCCAAACGTAAAGATATTAAAAGTTAGACCCAGTTTTTAGTATTTAAAAGAAAAATCAATTTCGCATAATTATTTCTACAATTATATATGTATAGTTTTATTAAATTATCGTAAATTTTATAAAAACACGTCAAGGCAAAATAGCAATCCGTCATATATTAAAAGACTTCGATTATTTATTTCACTAGTACTCATAGATTTCTGCTATTTACAGGTATGTATATCTCTGTGTATTAATAATAAATATTGCAACAGTGTGCGCCATAAGACCCTCTAGTGGATAATCATCATGGAATAGGATATAGGAGTTGAAGCAGATGTATCTGTAACCTTTAGTGTATACATACAAAGACGTTTTTATTTCGCAGGGCAGAGATGGTGCGTGGTGCCCTGGTGCCACGCACAGTGTCTCGTAAAAACAGACCCATGGGCGGAGTTTGCGCTGAGGGGCAGCGGACGCGCACAATAATAAGGGCTGCAAACGAATAGACATCTATAACTTTGAGGCCATTGTTCGACAAGGTGGGTGTTTGCGCCTATTATTTTGCTTTCTTTACGACCTAGGTATATTTTTCTTTTTGTACCGAAATTTCATTTCCAAACCAGTAGTATAAATGTTTCCTTATATTTTGCACCATTGTCAAAAAAGAACCAGTCGAGTTATTCAACTCGAAAATATACTAGTAAATTTTAAGGTAACCTTAGAATACAACAAGCTTGGTGCCCAATGCCTTTAGCTCACCGTATTCAATCAGTGGATGATTTAATTTCTTTATTTATATAATAAAACATTTGAGTTTAAGAAATGTTTTAAAATTATGTTTGTAGTGAACCATGTAGAAATGATTAATATCGAATTTACGATAATTTAGGGAGTAAATGTAATATGTATTCTGTTTCCTAAACGTTATCAGTTTGCCACAATTCCGGGCCGTTGCCTATAATTATCCAGCAATGTATCTTAACGATTTTGAAATGATTTACATAATAATCACGAATACAGGATACGCCGAACGATATTAATAATAATAGTGTAATTCAAATGAATTTTATTGATTTTTCCTGCCTACTTTAACAAACGAAAACGCATTACGAATATTTATTTGGTTTCTTGGAATTCACAATACACTTCATGTATGTATGAATGAACACTGTTGTTGACCAAACATTTATTGGTAATTTGTGCTAAAGTTCTACGGTTCTAGTAAACATATGATTAAACTAGTACAAATAAATAATTATATTTGTTCAAGATTAGCAGGGAAAAACATTCATTGTACCGTAAATGTTTAGTATAACTATTCGAATAAATATTTTATTAAAAATCTTATAATCATAATTAAAATAAATAATACGAATTTATTATATACATAAGATAACGATAATCATTATATATATCAGACAGCATGTCTATATTTTTGTAACAAACATTAGTTACAAAAATAAGGAGTGGCCTGGCACATACTTTTCATTAAATATATATATATATATATATTGCAATACTCCATAGTAATACCTGGAAATTGAACAATTTAACTGATTATTTCATTACGTAATCAAATAATGATTCTTCAAGATTGTTTTAATATTCACCTAATTATTGTATACAAATATAATTTTTAATATGTACTATTTTTAGATCGCCGTCATGTATCTTAACAAAAACATTTTCTATAGTGGTTTTCTCGTAACTGGTACATTTTCTAAATAAACTTTTCAAACAAAAATTGTGCAAAATATTAATACCTTTCATTATGAACATAACAATTTTTGCCATAAGTGCAGCCGTTTTAGTGATATTGGGGATAGAACAATGCATGTGACAAACTTACTAATAATATATTTAAGATTTTCCGTAGTAGATTTCTCGTAACTGGTGCCCTTTTTAAAGAAACTTTTCAAACAAAAGTTGTGCAAAATATTAATATGTTTCATTATGAACATAACTATTTTTGCCATAAGTGCAGCCGTTTTAGTGATATTGGGGATAGAATAAAAATGCATGTGATAAACTTACTAATAATATATTTAAGATTTTCCGTAGCATTTTCTCGTAACTGGTGCACCTTTTAAAGAAACTTTTCAAACAAAAGTTGTGTGAAATATTAATATCTTTCATTATGAACATAACAATTTTTGCCATAAGTGCAGCCGTTTTAGTGATATTGGGGATAGAATAAAAATGCATGTGACAAATATTGAAGATTTTCCGTAGCAGTTTTCTCGTAACTGGTGCACTTTTTAAAGAATATTTTTAAATAAAAGTTGTGCGAAATATTAACATCTTTTATTTTGAATAAAACTATTTTTGCTATAAGTGCAGCCGTTCTAGAGATATTGGAGAAAGAATAAAAATGCATGTACTTCCGGTTTGAATATTATATTCAAAAATAGGAGGGGCACATCTAGGGCATATACAAGTCTTAAGTTAGAAGTTACACCATTTTACGTACGATAGTTTTGGGCCTAGAGCTTTTACAGACACACAGACACGTCATGGTGATATGAGGCCAGGTGGATTTAAGCACAGGTCATTTCAAAACACATGTATATGTTTTTATGGCATCGTGGCACCCTCATATTTCGTTTAATTTCGGTGTGACGTCATTAAACGGTTTTAATAGAACTTGCTTGTCGGATATTCGTACTTACCTCGATTAAAATAATATATTATTAACGGAAAAACAATTTGCTTGGCCTTAGCCAGCCTGTATGTATACAAAATAATAATAACTATATCGTTGGAAATTAGAAATATTATCCAAGCCGAATCATATTTCGTGAATATCCGTTTATATCTCGAATTACAATACAATCACACATTTATTATGAATATTGAATCATTCATGGAACTTTCATTATTTTAAATTATGTACAAATAGTTTTATAGTTGTAAAAAACTGGTCACAAAACATTGAATTGAAATCAAAATCATCATTTGACATCTGTTCAATCGATTGGGTCAGAGGTCATTTTTTCGGATGTTTGGCCAACTGAAAAGGCATTTATAGCCACAATAGACTTTCCCATGTATACATATGGTTCACACAATATAAAATTGTTCATGAATTTACTCTACTAGTGCCCATATCATATACAGAATACAGTTAACTCCAATCCGTCTAAATAATTTAACAGGTGGCAATTTTCTACGTAATTGTTTTATAAATGCATTTCTTAATCATAGATACACCATATAAATAAAGCAGATTCTTGGAATTATTGTATTCACTGAGAAAAATGGATATTTAAGAAAGTATATTTAAAATAAAAATATATAATATTATATTTAATAATTTTTTACGGCCTTTAGGTTAACAATATAAACAAATCTTGTAGAGATAAAATATCTTAGAATTATTAGTAGAATTTTTGGGTGTTTAAATTATTTTTCTAAGGGCAGTATTAAGGGGGGCTAAAAATTTTAGGGCCTTATAACTCAGGAAGTATATACGATTGTAATTTCATTTATATTCGTACCATAAGTTTAACTTATACGAAATGTCTTTTGGTAGTTTTATTTCAAAAAGGTGCATATATAGATCGAGTATTCGTCTAATGCATTTCTATACTTTGAGGGCGCAAAAGTTCGTCTTGGAACAAAACTTTGTTATCGAAGCGGGCGAACTTTATTTTTTGTTCATCCTGTATGCATTTTACATTTGCTTCTAAAAGAAATAAAATCTTACTGCGAAACTATACGGAAAGAATATATTTCTCCATCTCACGATCTACATTTTTCAAACTTTTCGCTCACAAAACTGTCGTATGCATGATCTATATATATATATATACACCCAGATGTATACGTATTAATGTATGTGTAGAACGCTTTTTTATGTTTTTATGGTTACTACAAGTGGCGGAACTAGGATTTTCTAACAGTAGAAACACTGGTTATTTAAAAAAATTGCTATTAAACGGCTAAATAATTATATATTAAAATAATTTGTGTGTGAATAGGGAACATAAAAATAGAAGCAGTACCTAAGTTTAATATAAATTGTGTGCGAATTGTGAGAAATAATATGTTTATTTAAAATCAGTGGTTTAAAAAAATATGTACATAAGTTAAAATTATATATATATATATATATATTCCACCAAATAGATTAGATAGTGAGCTGAATGTATTGGTGCTTGCACCTATGCATGCGTAAATAAACAATATGGGCAATTGGATTAATTATTAACGCAAAAATGTCACTGAAATTTAAATAATTTCTAATATAAAATTACAATTAAAAATAATCTTACGAAATTTTGTAAAATTGCTTCTTTTTTAACGTAAAATATAAATTTATTTGCTATTATTTGGAGATATTTTCCAGTATTAATGCAGCAAACAAATTAATTTTTGTTTTGATATGTTCGATATCAATGTTTATCAACTGATTACCATCAATTCACTTGCAATATTGGTTTAATCAATTATTTTTGCAATTTCTTTTCGAAGTCATTAACATCAAACGCGTCCTTGGCGTTGCCTTATCGTCATTTCAATTCGTTCCTTTTATCTTTTCAATGACGAACTTTAAATAAATGTGTAAAAGTTTATGGTAAACCAACGTACTCAAAGAATCGGTGCATATTTGCATACAGAATTTTTTCTATCACTCATATTCGAAGATTTTAAAATTCAAAAATATAATTAATTTAACACTCGAATTTTCAATACTGTTAATTGTTTAAATGATTAACAGTGTAAAAAATTATTAATAATCTTAAATATAATATTCTCACGTAATGTTAGATAAGAAAATATTGTTGCAGCTGTGTACATTCTGTTCAATACATTCCTTATTTATTTTTAAGGGAGTCTAAGGGATGGGCCCTATAGAAAAAGATCCATACATAAAAAACAGGTTTCTCATCGGTACTGTTATGATAAACAGCAAGTACAACGGAATATATGTCTTCAAATTAAGGATTTACTTTTGCAAAAGCGAAGTTTGTCACATGCATTTTTGTTCTATCCCCAATATCACTAAAACGGCTGCACTTATGGCAAAATTAGTTTTGTACATAATGAAAGATATTTATATTTCGCACAACTTTTGCATGAAAAGTTTCTTTAAAAAGTGCACCAGTTACGAGAAAACTATTACGGAAAATCTTAAATATATTAGTAAGTTTGTCACATGCATTTTTTGTTCTATACCTAATATCACTAGAACGGCTGCACTTATGGCCAAAATAGTTAGGTACATAATGAAAGAAATTTATATTTCGCACAACTTTTGTTTGAAAAGTTTCTGCGAAAAAGTGCACCAGTTACGAGAAAACTACTACGGAAAACCTTAAATATATTAGTAAGTTTGTCACATGCATTTTTTGTTCTATCCCCAATATCACTAAAACGGCTGCACTTATGGCAAAATTAGTTAGGTACATAATGAAAGATATTAACATTTCGCACAACTTTTGTTTGAAAAGTTTATTTAGAAAGTGCACCAGTTACGAGAAAACTGCTACGGAAAATCTTAAATACATTATTAGTAAATTGGTCACATGCTTTTTTGTACTATCCCTAATATCACTAGAACGGCTGCACTTATGGCCAAAATAGTTATGTACATAATGAAAGATATTTATATTTTGCACAACTTTTGTTTGAAAAGTTTCTGCAAAAAGTGCACCAGTTACGAGAAAACTGCTACAGAAAATCTTAAATATACTATATTTTTTCTATTTCATTTAAATAAAATGTATTTCAATAATGTGGGAAATTTATTAGAGCTTTGTACACGTTTGTACGCGTCTTATTAAGAGTGCATGAATGCAGAAAAATAGGCAGTTGCAGTGTGAAGTTGGGCCAAGAGGCTATCGGCGCGGCGGCCACAGTTGGTGGGTCCGCGGCTCTTGAAGAGAACCTTGGGGGTTCCAGGCAAAGGGGGGCGAAGCGCCACGGGGACAGGGAACACAAGAGAGAGAAGAACAAAGCTATATAGGACCACGTCTTGTATGTCTACTCTACAGTGGTATGGGTCCCTGAACCGTACTCGCCGTCCTAAAAACATCTACACGAAAATTGTTACGCGAGTCAACACTTTCAATCATTATTATTTTCATACTCAAAAACGCGTCAGATTTTCTGTTAAATGTAGAATTCGCCTTTACGAGGCTTAAACGCCGTTTTATAATTGTTGTAATTCAAAGATATGAATTATTTATAGCAAAGGTGGATGTAATTTAATTACATTTTTATTTGATATTATTATTTAAAAAAAAAAACACCTTGATATTTTTATATGAATATATTTGTTTTGTGGGTTCCTGAATCCATTTTTGACTATTTTCTCAATAATGTGTACGTCTGTGAACGCTTTACAGGTTTAATTAATTAAAAAATTGTATATATCGGAAAAGAAAATTAATTTTTGTAAAGTATATTTAAACCGGAAGTCATTCTGTGTGTATCTCGAAAACGACATGGTTTTTAATTATTATGCCATTTTGGTTAACAATTTGATAAAATGTTATAGATATAAAAAGTCGCACAATAGTTTCTAGATTATTTTAATATAAAACAAGCTTAGGTACAACGCACCTATGCGTCCAGCTCGCACCTTATAAGTAATATATGCGATGCGAGCAACGGTTTTTAATTATTATGGCCTTTTGGTTAACAATTTGTAAAAATCTTATAGATATAAAAAGTCGCACAATTGTTTCTAGATCATTATAATATAAAACAAGCTTAGGTACAGCACGCACCTATGCGTCCAGCTCGCACCTTATAAGTAATATATGCTATGCGAGCAACGGTTTTTAATTATTATGGCCTTTTGGTTAACAATTTGAAAAAATCGTATAGATATAAAAAGTCGTACAATTGTTTCTAGATTATTTTAATATAAAACAAGCTTAGGTACAACGCACCTATGCGTCCAGCTCGCACCTTATAAGTAATATATGCGATGCGAGCAACGGTTTTTAATTATTATGGCCTTTTGGTTAACAATTTGAAAAAATCGTATAGATATAAAAAGTCGCACATTGTTTCTAGATTATTTTAATATAAAACAAGCTTAGGTACAACGCACCTATGCGTCCAGCTCGCACCTTATAAGTAATATATGCGATGCGAGCAACGGTTTTTAATTATTATGGCCTTTTGGTTAACAATTTGAAAAAATGTTATAGATATAAAAAGTCGCACAATTGTTTCTAGATTATTTTAATATAAAACAAGCTTAGGTACATAGCACCTATGCGTCCAGCTCGCACCTTATAAGTAATATATGCGATGCGAGCAACGGTTTTTAATTATTATGGCCTTTTGGTTAACAATTTGTAAAAATGTTATAGATATAAAAAGTCGCACAATTGTTTCTAGATTATTTTAATATAAAACAAGCTTAGGTACAACGCAGCTATGCGTCCAGCTCGCACCTTATAAGTAATATAATTGACAAATTAGAGTATGTAGGTATGTCGTTACAAGGTGTGTTTATTCTATTTATGAAATTGCACAAGAATAATTCCCGCTGATTCAGATGATACTTAATATTAGCGCAATGACGACATATTTTGCGCATACCTTGTTTAACAATAATTATTTAAATTGTTGCAAATTGGCACATTAAATATAGTTGAATACAGCCCTGCATCCACAGATTTTAATCTTGCGTTGCCAAGTTTTACGGAATATTAAAAACTATACATTAAGAAATAATTGTTGACTATAGATATAAACGTTTAAAGATATTTCAAATTCAAAATATGACGAAATCGTTTCAATAAATATGAATAAATCTTCTATATGTCAGTGGTGAAACATATTATACATTCAAATGCCTAATTGGTAATTGCAAACAACAACATTCAGAAATAAAAATAACGCTGTTGTCATTTTGCTTGCGATTTTTAAACAAATAAAAACTGTATTGTGAAATAATTAGTAATTAAGCTTAGCAATTACAATTAATACATCTAGTTTGAGTAATGGTAAACAATGCTAGCGTTCACAGCAACAAAATATATAAAATTAATTAGGTTGCTGTAAATGCTAGCATTGTTTGCGCCATAATACAATATTATTCTAATTATAATTACTAAGTGGTTCACTGTGAATACAGCTTTAAAGTGTATTCACAGCGACACAATTAGTAATTAAGCTTAGAAATTACTGTGAATAACGTACAATTCAGTAACAAAATTTATAATTTATTGTGTTAATTTTGTAGCTGTGAATGATAAATAGATTATTATTTGTAATTTTCTAATCTTAATTACTATTTAGTTCGCTGGGAATAGTTTTATTCTATTAGAACTGTAAAATCTAGTGTTACCAAATGCCTATACTTATTTTTCAATTACGTGAAAATGGTTTTTAGTAGTTTCTCTGAAAGGGTAAATCAACAATTGTATTATTAGCGTGAACCCGTGAACTAAAAGTGGAATCTCTATTTTCATTATTTATTTATCACGGGTCGCATAACAATGATTCATAGACAACGTCAGAAATTAATCAGAATTGAAATTCATCACGTAGAAACGCTGTCCTGTGAGAGTGGGTGTGTATACAACAAACAGTATCGAGTGTGAACACAGCTGTTCATGTACAAATACTCCCGTTTTACCGATAAAAAGTTGCCGGCAACATGGCCGATTTTAAATAAAATTGTTATACGACTACCAAGACGCAAGACACACACTTGTTTATTGGGGAGCGAGCGTTGTTGGAACCGCTAGTATAGGCTCTTACATGCGGTGTTTGTGCTATACTACCCAGGCGGAATTATTATTGCACCCTCTAGCCAAATAAACGCGCCGCGCCACACATACACAGAATCACCCGTACACGAAATATTAAAACCCCTAAAGTCATTCTTCCCACATTGCACCTAACTGAACCACAAGACTGCAATGACTTCACTACTACGCAAAAAAAAAACTAAGGATGCTAAAACCCTCCCGTCTAGTTCCAGGAATTCAATGCCTACTAGACAATCCATAGAAAGAGAATTCAAATTAACTAAAGATCTAAACTGAATCGTCTAACCGAAATCACAAAATTATCAAATATGTAGAAAGATTTCTCTAAAATCTGGATTTTCACACCTGGTTTTCATGTAAAGTAGACGTGATTTACAAAAAACAATGTATACACTTAAGACGCTTTCAAAACACAAACAATAATAAATAGAAATTATAGTTGAGTTGTTTTTGTTAATTTGTCTAATTTATACGTAAAAATAAATAATTTGCCTAATAACGGCGATGATTTTACTGTATTAATATATTCAATTACACTTTTAGTTTTTACGAACATTCTACAAAAGTTATTTTTTGTTAAAATATTAATTTTAAATTGTTACATTAGACCAATTATTTTTAGGTATTGTTTCATGTATTATTAAAAAATATATATTCGATGCCGTATAGACCGTATAATTTATATTAAAGTTAAAAATCTTTATTAAAAAAAAAATCTCATTTTTTTTTCTGGAGCATAAAAAATAGGTAGAGTGTGTGTCGAAGAATATATGCACAGTACAAGTATAGACAAAGAGTATGATCGACGCGGTGTGTGGAAAATGGATCACTCACCAACTTGGAGCACATGATCGACGCAGCCGGACTCGAGCAATTTTAATCCTTTGCAGAAGGAGAGATTTTGACGGTCACCACTAGCGTTCACTGCAGGCACTCGCGACAACGAACTGTACATACAAATGTCACGTTCATTACGCGGAAACGACCAAAATATGATTCGACGTTGCACGGGCTCGGGTATCCGATCGTAACGTTCTTCGATCCGTTGAAACGGGATATTCTCGGCGACAATTTTCGCCGTTATGTCTAACAGGGTGTCCGGCGACCGCCGGTGGTTGTGGCCATTGTAAAGGGCTGACGATTGGGCATTCGATGACACTTGATGATAGGACATATGATGATTACCACCCGTCCCCCCGCCTCTGGAACAACACAACCGTCTGGCTACTGCCATCGACGACTCACTCACACTCACTGCCACCTTACTTCTAGTCCGACCGCTGGCTTCAACTCAACTGAACTTAACGCATGCGCACTCCCGAACCATCCCCACCATTATTTACCCAACCAGCCACGGCAACCAACTACACCAAAACGTACCCTAAACAGCGGCCTCTATCATTCCACCTCACTCCTGAACATACAGTTTTATAACTTTTTTACTATAGTTATCACAAACCGACATAATTCAGGGAGTTAAAAACTCTATTTTTGATATTTGTATACGTATTTATGAATTCGCAATATGCAATATGTTTATTTGCAATATTTCTCGTACTGATAATACTGATATGTATTAGGCCGCTTAGCACTGTCTTTGTTTAGTGTGTGTATGTGTGCCCCGGTCCCTCTTCGTGCCGTGTGCGATCGCCGAGTACAACAGCTGATGCGGCCCCGCTGCATGGCATGGCATGACACCGTGCGTAACGTCGTTTGTTTATGTCCGCCACATGGCTTGGCGTGGGGCAAGGTGCGTGTACTGTGTAGGTGCAGCACGCGTACAGGACCGGCTTTCACACCATATATTACACATCATCTGGTTTCACTTGTCACCACCGATTTTAATATTGTTTTATGTAATTTGCTTTATATTATATTATTTCCTGTTGGAACTTGTTCAAAGCCAATCAAAGGGATTACGTTATGTTTCTCTTTCAGTATAGTTTAGATGTTCTAAGCGAGTGGTAGTGTTATTGTGTTATTATGGTGTTCGGTGCATCTGATACGGTGAGTCAAGTCTATCTGTTTATATCTGTGGCTTAGCCAATATCATTTTTAACGTTGCTAGAAATTACCTTTACCTATTATATGAATTACTTCTGTTTAATTAGTGTCGTTTTGGAAATATGCAAAAAATAGACAAATACTTTTGGTTAAAATATGTTTTGAAAGGATAAATGCAAGTTTAAAGATTAATATTTTATAAATACGATTTAGGAATGTTACAAATATTAAATTTGACTGCATTTATAAATTATCAAATCATTTAAATATTGTAAAACCCATTAAATTCTTTCGTAAATACGAAGATGATGTTTTTTTTTTTAATGTAGATAAGAGTTATTTGTATTTAATTGAAAGCAATTGTATGCATAATCCATTACATATTTATTAATTCTAATTAAGGTAGAAAAAAATGTGGTCATGTTCCGAATTTAATCAATGATTTACAGCATTTTTGTTTTAAAATAATTAAATATTTAATATTATTTATATTTATTACCATTTTCTTCTGCTAACCGGTGGAAAATGACATAAATTATTTCTATTTTGTTTAAGTCAAAATATTTTTAGGCATATGTGTATCTAAAGCAATATTTAAGGTTTTCCGTAGCAGTTTTCTCGTAACTGGTACATTTTTAGCAGAAACTTTTCAAACAAAAGTTGTGCGAAATTTTAATATCTTTCATTATGTACATAACTATTTTTGCCGTAAGTGCAGCCGTTCTATAGTTATTGGCGATAGAACAATGCATAGAGTAAACATGCACTTCCGGTTTGCATATTCTTTTCAAAAATAGCAGGGGCACATCTAGGGTATATACAAGTCTTAAGTTTGAAGTTTCACAATTTTACGTTCGACAGTTTCGGCTCTAGAGCGTTCACAGACACGCACTGACAGTTTTAGCTCTAGAGCGTTACAGACACACACAGACGCCATTACGAAAATAGTCAAAATTCGATTCAGGGAAAGCCAAAACGTGTATATTCGTTATACTTTATCATTACTTCTCAATTTTTTATTGTTTATTGATATAAATTGTTTAATATTAAAAGAAAATATATATATATATATATATATATATATATATATATATATATATATATATATATGCACTCATATACTAGTTATAGACTACTGCGCATGACAAGCAGCCATATTGGAAGTATTTTCGGTTCTAATACTACTAAAAGGTGTATACTGCGCATGACAAGCAGCCATATTGGCAATACGTTCACTATTAATACTAAAAGTTGTATACTGCGCATGACAAGCAGCCATATTGGCAATACGTTCACTATTAATACTAAAAGGTGTATACTGCGCATGACAAGCAGCCATATTGGCAATACTTTCGGTTCTAATACTAAAAGGTGTATACTGCGCATGACAAGCAGCCATATTGGAAATACCCTATCATTATTATAGATAAACCTTAAATACTAAAATGTGTACTGCGTATTATAAGCAACCATATTGGCAATAGTTTCACTGCGCATGTCAGGCAGCCATATTGGAAAAATGAACAACAGCTAACTTTATAATAAGAGTGTGCTGGTATCTATAAATGGGGATGCGATCGTTCGGAAATAATAGTAATAAAACGGCGCGTCTGTCGGACCAATAGCGGTGGTGGAATACGTATAATTGGGGTCCAACATTGATTGGCAATAGCACTCGCATGGAAATGACATTAGCGCGTCATGGCGAGCGACGCGCCCGCGAGATCAATAGTAGTTCTCGTGGGGCCATCATCCGGCAACCGGCACCACTCTCGTCTCTCGCGATATGTAAAACGACTCCTGCTATAAAAACAACTAGCAAATCGTTAATCAATATACGAACACTGTATGTGTATATAAGCAACGGCTCTAACAGTTTTTTGATTAATTATAAGAAGTGATACACGTCTTGCTTTTATTTTCAATTTTACGTCTGCAGTTAACCAGTTAATCGCGACAATAACAAGACCCTTGATATTAAGCCATATATCTACTTATAATATACTTATAAACTGCATTTAATACGAATTTGAATGTTTGATTCCTACATATAATGATATAATATGGAAGAAAAAAGTTAAGTCTCATCTCCCTCCGCTAGGAGCAGCACTATATTTTAGAGCTATCTTCAACTACTAGATAGCACTATTGGCGCTTTGCAATTACTATATTATTGACAACATTTTAGCGATTCTAGTTATTCGTAGTTATCACAACATTGACAGAGTTTAAATTCTGAACGGTTACAGTTATTTCTACTGCAATAAATGATCTGCTTCGCCATCGTAAGCAAAGACAAGAACCACTACCCGGTTCTTAGCAAATCGCCTGACTAGCGACATCTATTATGCTTAATGTGAACTAAATATTGTTATTCCAAAAGCATATAGATAATGGCGTATCTGTTAGTCAAACCCGTTATAATTAATAATAAGGGTCTTTCATTCTCTTATTACTAGTTTTCGGTTACTTTTAAATTAATACTAATAAAACAAACATGGGTAATTTTTAATTTTCGCACACATATACACGCTAAAGGATTGTTCACAGCGAAACAATTAGTAATTAAGCTTAGAAAATTACAAATAATAATCTAGTTTTATGACAAGCAATGTTAGCATTCCGAGCAACACAATTTATGATACATTTTGTTGCTGTGAACGTTAACCTTGTATGCCATACAACAAACTGCAATTATTACTTATAATTTCTAATTCTATAGCTGTGAACAATCCTTAAATGTGTTTCTTCAGGTCCTAAGTTTGATAGTTTACACTAACACAACGGTTATTATATATGAATCAAATTTAAACAATTCTTTTGTATATACAACGTATTTTTTGGTTTTGAAACTAATTTACAAAATTCTATAACTTCCAATGAACTACAAATATTTGTTTATTTCTTATTGGTCGTTAATAATATGATAGCCGCATTAAAATATAAAACGTAGTAAAACACATGTTTTACTTATATAATGCATGTTTCTTTATTCATATTTAAAATACATAATAATTAAAATACTTATAATTAATTATATGAAAACCTTTATATATTTAACAAACAAGACGGTATGATATATAACGGCCTGCAGTTTCCGATGGTCGAATAATTTTTACCACCTAAAATAAAATAACATGGTTACGCAACATCCCCTTTACCAGGCAACGGTTTAGGTTTTAGTTTGTATATTGTCGTTGTATGATAAAGGTGTCTAAATAAGAGTGTATCATTTCATAATCTAAGGTAAAACTTGCCAAATATAAAATATATTTAAATTGTGAATGAAATTCGGTTGTGGCCAACAGAAAACTTTCTTTTACGTTTTAGTAGTAGGCTTATTTTGTTTAGATGCAATAGAGAAATATATATATATATTTTTAAATTTTACGAAATTTCTCGAGCATTCATATCCGGAATGTGTTTTCGTTCCATTATTAAAATTTAGCATTACAAGTCTTGTCATTTCTAATCGATAAACAATTCAAATTGGTTAGACTATATTCAACGATTTGCAAATCAATATTTTTTTACAATGAACTATGATCCCTAAATATTATTCCGTTGAACGGCTGCAGAGCGTTCACACACACACACACACATAATTGACAAAATAGTAATTTATTTCGTTATTGGCGATCGCTATACTTACTTATTACTTTATAAAAGAAAATAAAAATTGTGATACAATTTTTGAACGTATTAAATGAAAACCTTAAGAAAAACTGTCTTACCTTACAAAATTAATTTAATTTCAATTCACCATGAAACTATACGAATTTAAATAACACAATTAAAAACATTGGGTACAAATATAAAATATTCGAACCGTAATTTCTCCCGTTTCGATATTCGGTTCAACCAAATTATATATAAATATATATATATGCGGTTCCGGTTTTAAATTTTATGTTAATGTTCTTATTAGTAGTAAAATGCATTATATCAGGGCTTGGAACCGGCACTGAACCGAAAACCAGAAAACCCCGTATTTTTGTCGGAACGAAAACCGGAGTTGAACCGAAAAAACTATATCGGTTCAAACAAAAACTTTTTATAAATTACACTATCGGAGCTGAACCGAAAACCGGTAAAAATTGTTATTTCGTCCGGAAGAACCGGTACCGAAAAAATTACGGTTTGAAGCCCGGATTATGTACATGTACCTAATCGAAATTAACCAATTTATTTCCGGTTTCGACCAAAATACTGTATTTCCGGTTCCGGATTAGTAATTATTAAATAAAAACAAACCTGTCCTCGTTTTAAGCCGAAATATCGAGCGACTGGATCACCGGCTTGAATTCTCATCAACATGTTTTCCTTCAATTTGCTAAGAGGGGTATTAAGGAAAATTGTGCGCAACATCCCAAAACATTCATAAATACTATAAGGATACTATCTAGCTAATAATTCCTGTTTTTCTTCCGGCGTCATAACAACATGCTCCGGTACCAATTCATGTTCGGTGATATTAATCAACAATTCCGATTCTAAAAACTGTTCTAAAATATATTTCGGGGCCATATCGACCAACGATTGTTTCGCCGACGGCGTCATCCCCTGCTGCACAACAATTATCGCCCGATGTATATTTTCATCCTGCATCCGTTGACAATACGTTTTTATCGTTTTTATTCCGATTTTTGGCTCGTCGGGGAAAAACACGAACATTTGATCCGTTGGATCATCGTTGTGCGCAACCAACACAATCAAATCACCGCGGCTCGGCCGTTTTTCACTTTAAAAAAAAAAAATCACTAGATTCGGTTAAATTTAATAATATCACTAAAAATACCTAGGTTTATCACCGAATTGATCCTTAAAATCCTCTAAAGTTTGATCTAACTCCTCTTGCGTTACTAGATAGCCGCGATCGTGGCAAAGCTGTACTTAATTGCACAATTTGTAAACTTCCATTTATATTTGTAAGGTTATTGTTACGTTACCTGCATTACAGTCTTACGAATACGCCACAATTTATACGTTTCCGCCTCATCATCCATTATTTATTGTTTATAAAGTGTTATAACAACAATAAATACAATAATACAACAACAACAAAACAAACAGGCAAATGGAAGCTGGATTAAACAATGTGGTCCAATGTTGCCAACCGTAAAAAAAAACAAATATTTTGCCACTTGTTGGCTTTGAATCAAATATGTACCACAGATCACACATATAACAGATACACCATCAATTGATATAATATGAAAGAAAATAAGAAGGTACCAGAGCGATTTACACCAAATTTGCTACACATGTTACTTGGCATCCCATTTGAATCCGATCGCAGTTTAAATCCTATATATTTCCCGAGTTATAGGGGCACAAAATTTGAAGCCCATCTTAATACTACCCTTATAAAAATAATCAAAACCCTCAAAAATTCTACTAAGAATTCTAAGATATTTTATATCCACAAGATTTTTCCATATTGTTAACCCAAAGGCCATAAAAAAATATTAAATATTTGGAGCCCCCCTTAATACTGCCCTTATAGAAATAATTAAATCACCAAAGAATTCTACTAAAAATTCTAAGATATTTTATATCTAGAAGATTTTTTCATATTGTTAACCCAAAGGCCATAAAAAAAATATTAAATATTTGGAGCCCCCCTTAATACTGCCCTTATTGAAATAATTAAAATACCTTAAAATGCTACTAAAAATTCTAAGATATTTTATATCTATAAGATTTTTTCATATTGTTAACCCAATGGCCATAAAAAAATATTAAATATTATAATTTTTTTTTTAATCAAAATATTCTACAAAAAATAGTACAACTTTTTATATCAAATTGATAACCAAAAGGCCATAATTAAAAACCGCTGCTTGCATCGCATATTTTACTCATAAGACGAGCTGGATGCATTTATGACAAATACAAAAATCTATTTTCCAAAAACAATAATAATCCGCATAACTTGCATTTATTATAAAATGCTTAGTTAACAAATTCAAACATAAAATATAAGTCAAATACTTAACCCTAGCTTAACTAACATACCAAAAAAATAGCGTAAACCACATTGCGTCGCTATAAAATAATATTAACTATATAAAAGTTAACCTAAAAAAAAAAAACCTAATGGTGTTTACCCAAATTAGTAGAAAATGTATAACGTTTATTTTGCCGCCATTTTGAACTAGTCAAACTAGCTTGTTTCGAAAAATAATCTGAATTTAAAATACTGTGCCTTTTCCCAGACAATATACCATTTAACTTTTTCACCCAACTCAAAATTATCTTCGAAACACATAAATCCACAAATATTTCATCTAATTTATGGATTTTACAATTTAAAAATGAGACATAACCGCTCTTTAATATTTCTTTGACTAAAGTCGCATTTAAATTAATCTTATTATAAATTTTCGGCAATTTATATTTCAAATAAATGGCCACAACCCAAAAAGCTTGGGTAAAATGTTTAGAACGTTGCAATTGGGACAAACTATCAAATTCGAAAATTGCATTACATACAACACAAGCATTTTTGTCCAAAATGGCGGATAATTTACCGGAAACACATTTACTAACTGTCCGAATATGGAAAAACGCTTTATTTGAAGTCTTAATCGGGTTATTGCAAAAATTCAATTTGGGTTCATATTTAATATCGTAAAACGCGGGTTGTGTTAATAGAGTTTTGCATTTCCTATTAAATAATTGTTCAAAATTATCAAAATCATTTTTAGAAAATTTAGCAAATGCTTTGCACATAGATAGTAAAAGTGGGCGTGTTGCATCGCAAACAGGTAGTCGAGTATCGGGGACATTCGTCATTATTTTCCGATAACTTTTAACGAATTCGTTCGAATTCATCGTAAATTGGTTTGGTTTTGTTATATCAAATCTTAAATTACGATTTGATGCAACTTTTAAGCGACGTATTTCATTTTTAAGTTGTTCTAACCTAAGAAATTTCGGTGTAAACGTTTTGAATTTATTTCGTATCAAAACCCCGCGCCATAAATGAATTATTCCATGCAAACTACTAATTATTTTCTTTAAACAATTTGACTGTGCATTATTATGCACAAATGACATAGTATTTAAAATATCGATACTTTTTATCCATACATCCCAATGTTTCGATTGTAGTTTTACTGTACATTTTAACGGTTTTAAAAGCGGTTTTTCATTGTCTACGCCGCTTAAACTATCAAATAATTCAATGAAAAAATTCAGGAATTTTCCTGTACTAGGAAAACTATCTATTATGCCTGTTGCTAATTCTGCGTTTAAAATATTATTTATAGAATGAGTTTTACGATATGAAATAATATCGGAAAATCGTGCTGTATATTTTACGTCCCCAATCGAAAATTCAATTGGGTTCATTTCGAATTCTTTGCAAATTTGTTGCATTAATGCAGGAAAATCGTACAAAATCAAAATTTCCCGCGGTTCCCTATAAAAACTATCATAACCTAACTCATCCTCTGAGTGTAAACAGTGCGCATGTATCTCGCGCTTTAAGTCGGCCATTGCCCGCAAATTACAGTCGCTTTGGTCACAAACCGTTGCGACTACTTTCAACCGTAACCTATTACAAGTTTCTAATACATCCTTAATACTTTGATTCAATACTGACGATGAAATATTTTTTGCACAAAACACGAACGAAATTAATTGTTTCCAATTTGTGTAAAGTCCGCATACCATAAATAAGAGTGCGCACTCTGCATATAAGCCTTGATTGACTGTGTTAGCATTTTGAAACCCTAAGATTACATCATTTTTCAAGTTGTATTTCAAATGTGGGGTTAAAGGAACCATTTTAAACAATAATACACAGTATCTATCTATAGACATTAAATTGAGGACTTCGTCCTTGAATAGCCTCAGAAATGGCTTGTTGACCACTTGCACCGTTTGCGCGTTTGAATCGAGAACCCAATCGAGATGAGCCAAACATTTGATCCTCGACGGTTGACCTGTTAATTTAGCGCATTAAACTGCATTTTTAAACCATTTTTGACTAAAATATATATTTTTCTATTCTTTATTTTTAACATGGACTAAATTTTAAATTGCCTATAAATCCGAAACGGCTCACGTTAGCAATATTTTCCACTTTTCAAAATCGATTTAGAATACCATTTTGCTATAGTATTGAGGAAAATTATACCCAAAATAAATATTTTCGCAATCTCAATTTTTAACGTGGACTAAATTTTAAATTGCTTATAAGTCCAAAACGGTTTACGTTAGCAATATTTTTCACTCTTCAAAATAGATTTAGAATACGATTCTGCTATAGTATTGAGCAAAATTATACCCAAAATACATATTTTTGTATTCTCTATTATTAACATGGGCAAAATTTTAAATTGCCAATAAGTCCATAACGGTACGCGTCAGCAATATTTTTCACTCTTTAAAATCAATTTAAAATATCATTTTGCTATAATATTGAGCAAAATGATACCCAAAATAAATATTTTTGCAATCTCAATTTTTAACATGGACTTAATTTTAAATTGCTTATAAGTCCAAAACGGTTTACGTTAGCAATATTTTTCACTCTTCGAAATAGATTTAGAATACGATTCTGCTATAGTATTGAGCAACATTATACCCAAAATACATATTTTTGTATTCTCTATTTTTAACATGGGCAAAATTTTAAATTGCCAATAAGTCCATAACGGTACGCGTTAGCAATATTTTTCACTCTTTAAAATCGATTTAAAATATCATTTTGCTATAATATTGAGCAAAATGATACCCAAAATAAATATTTTTGCAATCTCAATTTTTAACATGGACTTAATTTTAAATTGCTTATAAGTCCATAACGGTACACATTAGCAATATTTTTCACTCTTCAAAATCGATTTAAAATATAGTTTTGCTATAATATTGAGCAAAACTATACCCGAATTACATATTTTTGCATTTTTAATTTTTAACATGGCCTAAATTTTAAATTGTCTATAAGTCCGAAACGATACGCGTTAGCGAATTTTATCACTCTAGGTGCTCAAAGCGTCCTTACGAATGCACATTTTCTTTTTGTATAATTACCTGGTAAATTCAGAGTAGGCACAGCGCCCGGTAAAAGCATCTTATTAACGATAGTCGACCGTTTGTCAAAATACTTTTCCTCAAAATGGTCTACACAAATTCGTCGTCCACGAATAAGTTGTGCAAAATTCAAACGATTTAAACATGGATTACTGATAGCATCCAACCACTGTTTACCAATGAGACGGTTCCGTGGAAACCGCACTAATTGAGAAACCCCACTGCAACCGGGTACTTTACAGAACGATTTTTTCATACTCATTTCCATAGCTTCAACCATTTCAGACATATTTACGAATATAAAAAAAATGTCTGCGTTTTTAAAACTTGTAGAAACTAGCTGTTTTTAAATTGTTACCAATTTTTTCGAAAAATAGCTGTTTAATTTGCGTCCACCAATCATAAGACAGTGCTCTATATGTCTACAGCATATGGACCTATCGTAGATCAGAGAGTAGCTACTCTGTGGTTCAAAGAACGTCCACCAATCATAAGACAGTGCTCTATATGTCTACAGCATATGAACCTATCATAGAACAGAGAGTAGCTACTCTGTGGTTCAAAGAACGGGACTTCGTACCAACATTGAATAAATTTAACAATTTAGGCCTCGTTCGGCGGGTTATTTGTTTAGACAGTGTTTAAAATTTATTATATATGTCGTTAAATTATTTGGGAATTAGAGCAATGCATTATAAAATAGATCTGTAAACGCTATAGAATATAGCACCTAGACAGTGACGGGAATATATGGGATACACATATTCCTGGTCTGAACTTGTCTGAACTGGTCAAACTTCGTTCGTGAATGAACTTTAACATAAAATTAGCTCCATCTAGTAGTACAATTCTTAAATTTAATGAATAAACAAATATGCCTGCCCTGCCATTTTAAAAAAAGTTGTTTTAACCATTTTAATTTGTATTTATGTTAATTTAATGAATAGAATAAGTAAATTTATTACTTAAATAATAATTTGCAACAATATTATAAACAATTAATACGTGTTTTGGTGTATAAAAACATATTCAGCGATAAAATCAGATGTGTGACTCTAGTGTAAGATCAATAGTGCAAAAATGCCGAGAAATCGCGTACGCAAAACTAATAAAGGTTCGTGGACAACAGAAATACTTCAAATCGCATTAAACGACATAAAATCCGGGCGAACTGTTCGCAATGTGAGCAAAGACTATAATATCCCAGAATCAACGCTTCGCGACAAATTAAAAAATGGCAAGATTTGCCCACCGCAACTTGGCCGCAAAACGACGTACACAAAAGAGCAAGAAGACCAATTAACGCAAAATGTGATCGAAATCTCGAATATATTCTTCGGTATAACAACGACCGAGCTGCGGCGACTAGCGTTCGAATTCTCGGAGGTGAACAACATTGCGACCCGATTTGAAAAAAAGAATCGAATGGCCGGCCGCGATTGGATGGTGCAATACATGAAACGAAATCCTCAAATCACGTTACGAAAACGTACAATGGACAAGAAAATTAATAGTAGTGAAGTGCGACAGTTTTTCACGAATATTCAAACGCTATTGGACACCTTTCAGTTTGAGCGTAACAGAATGTTTAACGTAGACGAATTGTGTTTGGCGAAAATAAAATTTAGTGTCAATATTGTTTGTTGTGTAAGTGCGACGAGTAACTTAGTGCCCCCTTTGTTTATTTACCCGCAAAAACGTCCCCCCGACAATTCGGAACATTCTAACGCAATTAGTGCCGTTTCCGATAACGGTTACATTAACGAAGATATATTTCTGAGTTGGTTAGAACATTTTCAAAAATACGTCCGGGCGTCTCGCACACATCCGGTTTTGTTAATTTTGGACAATTTTACCGGACATATATCGCTAAAAATTTATAATTTTTGTAAAGACACCGGTATTGTTTTACAAGCGATACCGTCGTTTAGCTCTAAAACGTTGCACCCGTTGGCCTTATCGTTGTTTAAAACGTTAAAAAGTGATTTTACAAAAGAAACTGATTTGTTTTTGAGTTTGCATCAAAAGATCACTCATTTTGAGATTGTTGAGATATATAATAAGATTTTAATGCAAGCTGAACCCTTGAATTTGGGCGAGACTGGGTTTCGAAATGCAGGGCTTTGCCCCTTCAACCCTAACAAGTTTTTTGCGGTTAAACCGTTTAAAGACGCGGAAAAAACGGAGGACGTTCAAGCAGCGGATCTAGTCTGTGTAGTCTTTAACGAAACCGATTACGAAAATTAAATAGATATTTTATACATAAAAATTCTCGAAATTCGGCCCTTATCGGGGTAAATTCTAGCTACCCCTACTATAGGGTATGAAACGTGACGTCATTGACAAGGTGTCAGTGACGTCACATACCGCACTATAGCGATTGAACCATATATCAAACCAGTCGCCAACAAACGATTAAAATAAAAGGATGTATTTAGTATATTTATTGATAGTATTAATTATTTTATAAGCTTCATCTACGATAATATATTTATTTTAATAAATTGTATCTATTATTACTTAATTCCCCATTCTGAAAATCACACATATATATATATATATATACTTTTATTGCCTATTTTGTCTGTTGAGAAATATCAAAATAAATTTTTAATTGATTGGTAACACAGACGCAGAGGCTCCGGAACTATTTTGGAACAGGGGGGCTAAGCTCCCCCCTTCCCACGTTGAAAGCATCAGTGGGAGCGGAAACCCCCTTTGTTGATTATGGGATTCTTAAAGGAGGGGGGGCCAAGCCCCCTCGCTATAAGCACCCTGCCCCCCCCTGATCCGGAGCCATTGATAGCAAATCTTTTGTGCTGATTTTACACAAAACGACGAAGAAAATAACGAAGATACAAAACCGTGAACCAGAAGGAAAACCGTGTGATACCTTATTTATATAGGTCTACATATACATAAAAGCCCCCCCCCCCGGCGTGGGCGCAAATTCAAACAATAAATTTCCAAATGTTAGATATATTTATTAATATAAATTACACCCATTTAATCAAACAATTAACGCCATTTTCCAAAAGTTCATGATACCCATTTTTCGAAATCGGTCTTCCTTCCCTAGTCATAACAGTAATATTCGGAATATGCATTGCATACGACCAACATAATTCCCTAAAAATACGAATTGAAGCTACATAAAACCGCATTGTATTAAAAGTGATTTACACATACGTAATTAAAATATCGCCGTGAATAAGACTATACCAGTCGCCTTGCGTTGCGAAAAACTGCATCGCGTCATTATAAGACGCTTCTTCCACCGGTATATTTATAATATCCAAATTTAAACTACGTTTTTGTGCATTCTAAAATATGATTGAATTAATGTCACAATGCAATAAACATCGATTTGTTTACCTCGTAAAGATCTATAAGTATCGGTGTGACATTTTCACATTCACTACACCAAGAACCAGAGAAATATAATACCATTACTTCCGTGTTTATGTAAATATTTTCGGCTAATTTAATTTCACTTTCTTTGTTAATCAACGGTCTTCCTTTAAACGCGTACATTTTTAATAAATTATCGAATTGTCAAAAAAAAACAAAATTATAACGTTTTTATAACTAAAAGGTGCATAAAAATGGGAAAGGAAGGATGAAAAAAACAAGTGTGTATATAAGTAAACGTTTTTATTTATGAAATAATGTTTCAATCTTCTGGTACTTCAAGGGTACCCTCGTTGATTTCATCGATTAAATCGTGGGGCGGTTTGTTGTCAATGGTACAACCGACAGATTGTGCGGTGCCAAGAACTTCTTTGACGGTTCCCGACAATTGGCGGGCCATCGATCGCGGCCTCATTTGTCGGGCAATCGACAAAATGTCATCGAAGGAGATGTTCCCACTATGTTTAACTAACCAAAGAGAAAAAAATCACACATTGGTGCTTTGGTAAACAAACCCAAAGATTTTCCCTAAACTAGAGGAAAAGCAAGAAAAAACGATTCCAGAAATGTTGCTCTCTTAATAAAATGATGTTTGTTTCTTTTTTTTTTGGTAAAAATGCTAAATCTTTCATAGACAGAAATCGAACCCCAAATTCTACAGTGGAATACAAGAGTCTCAACCATTACGCTACAATAATTGCATTTTTGTCCAGATATTCCAAACATACATACACACATTTTATAATTTAAAAAGATTATTTCTAATGTCTTTAACATATGGCCATTTATTACAATTAAAAATGCTGGAACTGCAATATTTAAAGTCTAAATTGATAAATAGACAAAAGCGAACCAAATGCCATGGTAAATATTGTGCAAAATCTATTAATTTGAAGATTTGATGTGTAGTTAGTGTGTAGCTAATAACAAAGCTTCCACAGCAATTTTGTACACAAAAAAAGTGCAATAGTGTAGTTTTTAAACGACTGAAAAACGATAAAAATAATGAATTAAATATTCATTTTTAGACGCCATTTTGTTTTTAGACTAGATTCCTAATTTGCGACCCCAAAAAAACCTTGTGTTATCAAATTTCAGGCGATTAAATAAATAAAAGAGTTATACATATTTTAATTAAGAGTATATCAAAAAAAGCTGGAGTGGCCTGCACTCGACTTTCTTCTACGTAGTCTTTACTAGATATAATCCATAATATTGTGAAAAATCTATTAAAATATTAATTTGAAGATTTGATGTGTAGTTTGTGTGCGAAGCCAATAACAAAGCTTCCACAGCAACTTTGTACACAAAAAAGTGAAATAGTGTAGTTTTTAAACGACAAAAGTGAAATAAGTGACTGAAAATCGAATAAAATATTCATTTTGTAGACACGCCATTTTGTTTTTAGACTAGATTCGTAATTTGCGACCCCAAAAAAACCTGTTGTGTTATCAAATTTCAGGCGATTAAATAAATAAAAGAGGTATACATATTTTAATTAACAGAGTATCAAAAAAAGCTGGAGTGGCCTGCACTCGACTTTCTTCTACGTAGTTTTTACTAGAAATAACCATAATAATAACTATGCCATAAGTGCAGCCGTTCTAATGATATTGGAAATAGAACAAAAAATGCATAGAGTAAACAAGCACTTCCGGTTTCTGAAGGGGCTAAGCCCCCTGCCCCCCCTGTTCTGGAGCCACTGATGGCAAATCTTTCATGTGCTTATTTGATACATAACGATTTACGAAGAAAATAACGAAAATACAAAATTGTGCTCTGAAGGAAAACCGTGTAAGATACCTTATTAATACACATAAGTCTACATTTACATAAAAATTATAATAAAATTTGCCACCCATCAAATAATTCAATGTTCTGTGTAAGATATGGGCATATGGTGCCCACGGGTTAACCTAGTAAATGAAAAAAATCCCTTACCATTTTTAACCTTCTTTCGGTCACGTGGCGGTTCTTTCAAAGCTTTGATTATCAACGAAGCCGCCGACGGACAAACAGAGATTGTCGCTTGTCTGTTTTGGATTTTTAAACAAACGGTGATTTTCAATCCTTTCCAATCTGATGTCGCTTTCGCAATGTCATCACCAATTTTTTTCGGCGACTAAAATTCAAAATAAAAACCCCCCAAACCATAAAATACACTTCACACAAAAAGGTTTTGAGGTTATGTTACAATTAATAAATTAATATTAATTGGTACTTACCAAACCAAGGGGCCCAATTTTAGGGGCAAGGGATGATGTCGCACCCACTTCACCACCAACACATCGCAAATAAACTTTAAAAAAATCGTTTTGTTAATGTTTTGATGAAAGGAAAACACACATGACATTTTTCTTGTCTAATTGTGGCAAATTGCACTTACCGAGTTTAACCTCTGTAGGATCGAACTTTGGTGGCATTATTAAACCTTTTTATAAATACTTAAATATAAAATTATTGTATCTAAACCCCGATGTTTAAAGATTATATTTACTAGGAAATCGACGTCCAAAACTGTACACAGTGGACGACAATAAAAAGAGATAGAGCATAAAAGAAGAAGAACTAACATGGATCATAGCTTAACTTCCGGTATATTTAAAAATTGGCACCAATAACTTAAAATATATTAAAAAGCTGTTGTTTATACCTTATATTATATATTTTTGATAGTATATAAGTTTAATGATGTGTATATATGTTTTTATTGTTGTAAATATTAAAAATGGAGTAAAATAAATTCAAGGTCACGATGTATGACGTGTTTGACGTTAGTTTCGTAGTTTTGACATCTGTCATTATTAGTACAAAATGCAAAGTACATTCGTAGAATGAGCGTACAAGTACTAACAGTGATAAATTTGTACTGTATTTCATATAGGGAACATAAAAATGTAACGTGACTAATTTACGCGTATTTTTTTGATTTATAAAATTATGTTTAAAATGAATAATAACTCAGTGATTCCCCTCGAACCGTTACACTGTCCCAAAGATGCGTTAACAAATATGTTCGGATGGTTTTTACAAGTGTTACTCGCCTGTTTAGCATTTACATGTTTAATAGGTTAGGTTGTCCACATTTCAACTTTTTACGCATGTTT
This sequence comes from Leistus spinibarbis, assembly GCA_933228885.1. NCBI lineage: Eukaryota > Metazoa > Arthropoda > Insecta > Coleoptera > Carabidae > Leistus > Leistus spinibarbis. The sequence goes on from OW121802.1 coordinate 9,199,673, forward strand.
CATGGTTTCGTTTTGTAGGTAAACGGTTTTGTGAACCACAATCGGAACGGCGATCATGGTTAATTTGGTTTTATGATACTTCGAAACAGGGGCTAGGGGCATTAGTGATACATTTGGCTAATGTTTTTCTGGCGGGGCAGTTCCAAGGGGACCCCTGTACTTGGCATGTTTTTCCCCTGTTTAGTGCTAAACTGGACTTAACACTGTTTTTTGCAGGTATATAATCAATTTTTTATTGGATTCCTCGATTGGGTTATTTATTATTTATATTGGGATACGATTTTCCCAGTACTTATCGCGCAGGAAGAATTGGGAAGCTATTAATTTCGGGGAGTATGGTATGTGTTAAATTTTTAATTAATTAAAGCATTCGATCGTGTGTCTGTAGCATTCTTGGATCAAAAAGATCCTTAATAAAAAATGTTTGTCTCGTCGCCCTGAATCCAAAAATAGATACTCGGTCGCTCGTAAGACCAAATTTGTGCCCTCTACTCCACTGAAGGTACCGGAGCGATTTACACCAAATTTGCTACATATATTATTTGGCTTCCCATTTGAATCCATTCGCCCGTATACTTCCCGAGTTATAAGGCCCCAAATTTTACAACCCCCCTTAATACTGCCCTTAGAAAATTAATTAAAACACCCGAAAATGCTACTACAAATTCTAAAATAATTTATGTCTACAAGATTTTTTCATATTGTTAACCCAAACGCCGTAAAAAATTATTAAATATCTAAAAGTAATCTAGAACATTTTTTCAAATTGTTAACCAAAAGGCCATAATAATTAAAAACGGCTGCTCGCATCGCATATATTACACAAAAGGCGAGCTGGACGCATAGGTGCTTGTTTTTTTAATTTTGTACATATTTTCATGTTTTATACAATTTAAAAAAATTACTTTGAATGAATTTGAAACTTAAATAATTATTTAACTACTCTTTTATATAACGAAAAAATCGGGGAATTCCCTACGAGAAACTACATAATAAAATACAGAGGGAGTGAAAATCTGTTTTAAAGAATTCATTTAAAAAAAAACATGGTTTTAAACATAGTCGATGTTTAACACCATGGGTTTTAAACATGCCAACCCTGTTTTTAATACATTTTGAGTACTTGTGATACACACAGTTATCAGAAAAATTATCACTTGAAGTATTTATAGTTATTAGATTGTATATTATCATTTTATAATTGTTTTATTTTTAAACAAAAGTTGCTAGAAATTTTAATATCTTTAACTTTTATAAAATTTACTTTAAGGCTGCGATTGAAATTATCTATACCGAAAATAACACATTCTGTTTTAAAATGCAGACAATAGCTAAAAACGTAAGGTATACATGATGAAAAGGTGTTTGCGATTTAAATACTAACTAAAATGTACTAAATATGCCATAAAATTATTTGGAAATAGTAAATTGTAGTTAGTATTTTAGTCGAAAACACGTTTTTATCATGGATATCTTACGTGTTTAGTTATTTTAGACAAATTCGATCGCAATCTTAACTCTTACTCTTTTCGAGATGTGCGAAACATGATCCGATTAAACAAGCACTTCCGGTTTTCAATGTAGAATATTTTCTACAAATTTAAAATAATTTAATCCTCGATAGTTTATGTAATGATTCACTTATAAATATAATTGGATTAAAACTAAAAATAACTCAATATAAAATCCATAGTCCTATAATGTAGTTCATATATATCGTAAATTACTATTTATTACTACTTTCTATTATTTATTTCACTTTTTAAACTTTCGAAACAGAAAATTATTCCTAATTATAAATTTATTATAGCATTCAAAAATAATAATCCGTGTTTCTCTTATTATATTGTGTCACACAATATTTCGGTTAACCGAAGTTTAATAATTTTTTAAACTGCCGTTTAAATACATCGATTAATGAACTATTTAAAAATAATGGCCCTTTTAGGCAAGCCGCCGTCCTTAAACGCATGGTTAGCCCAGTGTTGTGTATACGTAAGCCTAATGGTAATTGTAAAAATTTGTATAACGCTATTAATCCAGTTAAAATTTTGGGACCGTGTCCGAGAATTTATTTTATCGCCAATCAATAATCCAGATATTGAACTAGCGTTTGTGATGCTGATCATTCCATTTTTTGTAAATGTAAGTACTAATATATAGGGTGACGACTGACGGGTGCGATGATTGCAACAAATGACGACACATTTATTAATTCTAGTTATTAATGTTTTGGGTGACCGATAATTTCCTAATGCATCGTTCGCCAAATCGTGCACGACGCACAAGTGCGGAACGAACACTTTTGCAACGCGTTAAAGTGCGTTATCGTTCGATTCGCGTTAAAAATAAAATCGAAGATTCAGAAAGTGATGTTTTGTTGTCGGCTGACGAAGAGTTATTAGGCTCACATGAAAATCTACAACAACGATCTCATACTGTTGCTATTTCATAGTTAAATTGTTTATTCATATTAATTAAATACGATATTATTATCGTTTTTTGTATATAAGTTATTGTAAAACGATAACATGTTTTGTACATTTAAAAAACCGGGTTTTTTGCCCATTGGGAAATAAAATTATTTGCAATTTCATTGTAATTGTAATTAAGATTAGAAAATTACAAATAATAATTAGTTTGTTTTATATCAAACAATGCTAGCATTCACACATATATGTTGTTGCTGTGAACGCTAGCACTATTTGTCATAAAACAAACTGGATTATTATTTGTAATTTCTAATATTAATTACAAATTACAGATTATTAAAGATTGTTCACAGCTAAAGAATTAGTAATTAAGCTTAGAAATTATAAGTAATAATTCCAGTTTGTTGTATGACATACAAGGTTAACGTTCACAGCAACAAAATTTTACATAAATTGTGTTGCTTGGAATGTTAACATTACAAACTAATTGTTATTTGTAATTTTCTATGCTTAATTACTAATTGTTTCGCTGTGAACAATCATTTATGGATTGTTCACAGCTAAAGAATTAGTAATTAAGCTTAGAAATTACAAGTAATAATTCCAGTTTGTTGTATGACATACAAGGTTAACGTTCACAGCAACAACATTTATGATAAATTGTGTTGCTTGGAATGTTAACATTGCTTGTCATAATACAAACTCGATTATTATTTGTAATTTTCTAATTACTAATTGTTTCGCTTAATCCACACATATTTAGACCCCTGATTGGCTGGCAAAAATATTTCAAATTATTAATATTTAAATTTGTGCAGGTTAGTTATTTGTCAAACGATATAAACTGAAGGAAAACCGTGTAATTATTATTAAATTGCATGAAAATGCATTTAATTTATAATTTTCTAAGCTTAATTGCCAATTGTTTCGCTGTGAACAATCCTTTAGACTCCTTGATGCATTATTATTGCAAAAAAGTTATAACAAATCAACTACCTACACAAAAACAACAAAATGGCTGATTCTAGTATTTTTCTGTACTTCCCCCTTATACGGAACAGATCGGGATATGTATTGTAATATATTTTGTTGAAATAATTAGATCGCTGTGACTATGACTAAGTTTATATGCCTAAAAGTGCGTGAAAATAGGGCAATTTATTTCAGAATTGTTTTTAATAGGCCTAAAACCTGGTAAAACTAGCCTAAATTATAATAATTACAAGGCATGTTATAGTTTAGTCCATATAAATAATTGTAAATATTATCTTGGAATTCCTAAGCTAACAAATGTTTATACCGTATAACTTATGTCCCAGATTTGATGGAACGGTATGTATAAAACAACATTTAGGCCGTAAATACCAAATGTATTCATATGAATTCTTCCGATTGCAAAGTTCTTGTGTTCGAAACACCCCCTGTATTACATTATGACAATACCATATCACTTAAGACATAATATTGTATATATTTCTATTGTTTAAGTATTGTATAAAACTTAATTCACTTAGTAGTTTTTACACTTTTGTTAAAATAATGAAATTTTACATATTTTTGAGATTTTAACATTGTACAATATTTTCTATAATAGTGCAAACTGATTCCGTTCAAACTGGCAAATATATTAACACGTAAATCGTATTTTAAAATGTATTAGCTGAATACACTGAAAAAGTAACGACACGTCACATCCGTTTATTTCAGCCCGTGAAATACGAAAATTTGTCCGCTCAACGGTTACTCACTTTTTTCGTCGTAAAATCTCCGCATCTTGCTCTGTCTACACATTGGTTAGACAGAGCAAAAAGAATATTTTGAGATCATTTATGAATAGTTTTTCGTAAATGTATATGATTTTAAGCGTTAAATAAATATGTATATTACATGAGTGATTTTAATAACAAATATAGTTTTTATGAATAGTTTAACCACTGGTTGGTGTTTACCTAAACTATTTTGATGCCGTCTAAATGTTACCGATGCTATAAGAAATTTATGAATAAAAGTAACAAAGCAATGTTTTATAAATACATAGTATAATACTCAAAAAATATATTTATAAAATAAATAGTCATTACAAAATATACTCACCAAATATAAATGTGCGTGATACTGAAACATTTGTGTAGTTTGATTTCATAAAAATTGTACCTACTGTGAAAATAAATATATTTATTTATAAATCGTAGTTTATATAACTTGTTTACTTTTGCTATAGCGCATAAAACATAAATACTGTGCATTATATAACGCATATGTTGGCAGCACTGTATATATCATTATTTAAATGTGATAAAATGGCGGCTTAGACCGTGAGCAACACCGAGTACAATCAAGCAAAGCGATGTACGTCGGTCACTGTGCATTAAGTGCTATCAAGTAGTATTAACCGACTTCGTATCAGAAATAATTGTTTTAATTACATAATTATTAGCAACTTCATTCACTGTCCAAAATTCAGAAATTTAATTTTTTAATATATCCTACAATTTAGTCATTTATAAATTAAAAATTATGTAATTTTTCGATAAATGATTTCGAACAAGTTACTAGAAATGTTAATATACTTAAATAAATTATAAGATACATTTTTAGTTGCTTATATGCAGTAATAAGTAAATCTTGTAATCATGTCGCGATTTCAACGGATATACACGTTTTGACCCTTCGTGAGTTGAATTTGACTAATTTCGATAAATGATTTTGAACAAAAGTTACTAAAAATGTTAATATCCTTAAATAAAATAAGTAAATCTTGTAATCATGAACAATTTCGAACAGATTTCATCGGATATACACGTTTTGACCCTTCCTGAGTCGAATTCGACTAATTTCGAACAAAAATTACTAGAAATGTTAATATCCTTAAATAAATTATATAGATACATTTTTACTTGCTTTAAGCAGTAATAATGTAAATCTTGTAATCATGAACAATTTCGAACAGATTTCAACGGATATACACGTTTTGACCCTTCCTGAATCGAATTCGACTAATTGCGATAAATATTTTCGAACAAAAGTTACTAGAAATGTTAATATCCTTAAATAAATTATAAAATACATTTTTATTTTCTAATAAGCAGTAATAAGTCAATCTGGTAATCATGAACAATTTCGAACAGATTTGAACGGAAATACACGTTTTGACCCTTCCTGAGTAGAATTTGCCTATTTTCGAAATGGTGTCTTTGTGTGTCTGTAACGCTCTAGAGCCAAAACTGTCGTACGTAAAATTGTGAAACCTTGTATATGTCCTATGAAAAGAATATTCAAACCGGAAATGCATGTTTACTCTATAGTCTATGCAAACTACCTACTATGAAATTTTCCTCCGGACAGTTTAATAATGTTACCGTAAATAGTTCGAAAATAATACGAAACGATTCGTTAAACGTCCATATAAAACTATTAAAAACATTTATTAAAAAATGGTGGATTGTCAATACATAATTAGTTATTTAAAATAATTATATATTAGCCATATAAATAAAATACATACAAATATAACAATAAAACAAAGATTAAAATTTACGATTTAACAAAAACAACTGCTCTTGCACTTTGCGCGAGAGTAGTTTTTTTGTGCTGTTTTTGTTACTGGGTGTCATGAGTGGTTGGTTACTGTGCAACTTTGGGGTGCATAATAACGGTAATTCTGTTCGCATTTCGTTGTATCTTTGTATATAATCGGGCACATTATTCATTGGTGGAGTTGTCGCTGCTTTCGATTTACACGGCGTTATCTCCAAATCGATCAAATCCATATTTATCGAACGATTATCGGGCGAGTCTTCTATATTTATTGAGGTAAGCGACATGTCTTCTAGATTTAACTCAAGTTGCTCAAACGTGAATTTCTGTTTTATTGTTTCCTGTACTATTACTTCCGGTGCAATACACACTGTTTTATCTTGTGTGTTTAACTGCTCAAATTTAGTTAGTATTTTATTTTCTGTAACTAAATTTAACTGCATTTCATCCAATTTATTAACAATATTATCGGTAATTTTGGGGGAAATTATACAGTTTCCGGTATCAACCGCTCGGTTATGTGAACAAATGTGATTACATTTATTTTCTTTTATTGCATTCTCCAAACTGTTTAATCGATTTAACAATATATTTAGTAAATCGTTATTTTCTTTAACTATACAATATACAGATTTTTCTTCAGTCAATTCTTCGACTACAATTTTTACTTTTTTACAATCTGTGTTTGATGAATGAATCTGAACATTTTGTGCATTTGTACTTAATTTTATATCATTTTCTAAAATATTCACACGTTTTTGTATAGTTTTAAGACATTCTGTATTTGCATTAATAATTGTTCGAATATCTTCGTTTGATTCTGGTTTCATTTTATGACGTATTACCGGTTTTGCGAAAACTGGTTTTACTATTTTACTCTTATTGGGTAATTTAACTGGGGTTTTCTTATTTTTATTTACATTGATATTATGGCCCTGTAAATATTAAATACGGTTGACTTACTTGACCTGTTACTGCTTTTGGAACATATTTAGTATTGAGTATTTGAAAATTATAATTTATTATTTAAATGTAATAAATGGTAAAAATATGGCATAACCATAAGAGTTTTAGTACTATGAAATATATTTAATATTTGTAAATCATTATATTACTTAGAACCGTTGGCAATACTGTTATATCATTTAAATGTAAGAAAATGGCGGCTTAGACAGCGCGATCGTGTACAATCAAGCAAAGCGATGTAGGTCGGTTACACTGCATTTTAAGTGCAATCAAGTAATATTAACCATAATTATTGCGTTTTTAACCGATTTCGTATCAGAAATAATTGTTTTAATTACGTAATTATACGTAAATGATTATTGAATATATAAAAGTGCAGAATTACCGTAACGGAAGTAGATTTTCGGATCGATGTTCTTCTAGCGGTGAATCGACTAGTTTTAGGAGTCTGTTTTTTTGAAAAAAGTGTACGTCGCACATTTGGATTAGCCATTTGTCCTATAAAACATTTATAAAGCATTTTGGGTAGGAAAAAAAAACCACAATTTTATTTTTACCAAATTCAGCAAGAAACTCATCCTCACGTTTCGGTTGAAACCGTTTCCGTTCAGTGGTTTTCGTTTCCTCTACCGCAAATGTAGAACCTAATAATTTTCGATTAATTTCAAAATAAAAAACAAAAAAAAAATCGTATTACCTAACGGAGGTCTTTTAGGCGACGGTAACTTTTGCCCAGTAGAAAACATAGAGAATTTTGGCATTTTAAATAAGTTTCCTAAAATGAAAAAAATAAATATATATTTTATAAAAATGTATATATATGTTTATATAACCTGTAGAATCATGTTCGAATTTTGAATCAAAATTTTGTACTTCATCTAAATAAAATATTTATACATTTTGAAAAAGTATAACACAAATAATTGCAATATAAAAACCTCTTAAGCATTTCATTTGGGAAGCGGTTAACGTTTTACTGGCAGATTTACTTATACTATTAATCAATGCCGGTTCTAAAAACAATTTTAAATATGTAATAATACATATATAGTAAATATATAATATTTACTTGGAGGAATTAAAAACATTTCATTTTTATTCGATGAACATTTTATAGATCTTGCCGGCTCTACAATTATAAATTGTGGGCTACGAGACGATCCTAATGTAATATATAAAAATATAATAGACTTTATAGGAAATTGAAACTTGTCCACTTTTCATTCATTGTTAATATAAAACTTAATAACTAAATATTTACCAGCCAAAAGGGGCGATGCACCTAATTGCTCCATTACGAAAATTTACAACACGTTAATTCACTAAACACGAGGCAAGTTCTTTGATTAACACGCGAAAACTTGTCCAAATCTTTTGATTTGATAACCGTTACATTCAAAAATAATAACAACACTGTTGCCAACACTCTAACTTATAATAAACATGCACAAAAATAAAGCATTAAACATATTAGTATTAAAATTAACTCAGACATATTAAAAAGAATCACGAAATTTAATTAATATTGATTATTATATTGGTAATTAGTAGCAATTGCGTATTTAGATACATGTAAATTTAAGGGAATTTTGTATTAGGTTGGTGCTAATAGTTACTAATAATGTTGCCAACATGAGAATAAATAATATTATTAGTTATAATTTTCAATAACAGATGTCGTTATTGTCTTATTTAGTGGTTACAAACTGTTCAGTTCATGTTTTCTTTCTTCCACTTATAATGATGAATAAGGACAGAGCAAGAAATACCGGTCTAACGAGCTACACTAATTCTTTTTATTAGAAATATTTATTTATTAAAAAATTACAATAGAAAACTAGTACATATAAAATTAAATTCAACAATTTTCCCCAAAATCTTGCGCCCTAAAGAAATGTTCATAGGCGACTTTGATTAAATACTGGAAATTGGTATCAGTGATTAAATTCTCCAATTTCGGGGCAGTTAATAAAATATCTAAAGGTGGTAACACTTCGTCTGTGCGGGACCCTTAAAAATCAAACACAATAAACAATAAAATACACAAAATAAATTAAATATAAATTATTTACCGAGATTAATAGCCAAATCTGTAAGTTTATAAAACATAGTTTGGCGCAAAACTTCAACGGGAGATTCATGAGCGCCCAGCTGCGATTTCCACAAGGAATCGCGCAAGATGGCGCACGACCATATAAATAAAGACAAGTCGGTGCGTTGGTTCAAATTCCGCACATGACCGGTGAGTTCTAAAGCTTTTTGAAAATCATATTCAGTTGCATCTAGATTCTCCGTACAGACACACAACTGGGCCAATGTTACTGGATCCAAAACCGTTTGCGCACTTGTGTCATATCTAGAATTATGGCATTGTTAACAGAACGCCATTTTGTGTCGCTTGTAATACGCCATTTTGAATGCTTATCTTATACCACTGCACCAATACACTTAATATTCTATGAAAAATAGTTCAGAACGTGTATTTCCGTTTAAATACCGAGTTCAAAAATATGCATGACTACAATACTATATATATATACATTCGAATAAAAACATTTTTACTTTCTTTTACGAAGTAATTAGTAAGAATAGGGATCACCAAAAAATCGAACTCGATATTGCAACGGATATACACGTTGTGACCATCCCTGAATCAAATGTGATTATTTTCGGAGTAACGTCTGTATCTGTGTGTGTCTGTCTGTATGTGTGAACGCTCTAGAACCGAAACTGTCGAACATAAAATTGTGAAACTTCAAATTTAAGACTGTATTTGATCTAGATGTGCACTTCCTATGTTTGAAAAGGATATTCAAACCGGAAGTGCATGTTTACTCTATGCATTTTCTCTATGCAATCGAATGTGACTGTCTGTGTGTCTATCTGGCTGTGTGTCTGTCTGCGAACGCTCTAGAGCCAAAACTGTCGGACGTAAAATTATGAAACTTCAAACTTAAGACTTGTATATGCCCTAGATGTGTACCTCCTATTTTTGAAAAGGATATTCAAACCGGAAGTGCATATTTACTCTATACATTTTTCGTATATCACTATAACGGCTGCACTTATGGCAAAAATAGATATGAATATTTTGCACAACTTTTGCATGAAAAGTTTCTGCGAAAAATGTGTACCAGTTACGAGAAAACTGCTACGGAAAATCTTAAATATTTTATTTTTTCTATTGCATCTAGAGACTTTTAAGTGAAATAAAAACGTAACATTAATATTTCACACAACTTTTGTTTGAAAATATAGAAATATATTAATATTTTGTACAAATTTTGCATGAAAAGTTTCTTTAAAAAATGTACCAGTTACGAGAAAACTGCTACGGAAAATCTGCTGAATTTTAAAGAATCACCATTTGTTTCATATTTGTTGACATAATAAGCTAATTTCTGTGTATTACTGTGGAGTATTGACAATTTGTATATATATATTTGTTTAAATGAAATTTTAATAAATTGTGTAAGACAAAACGTACCCAAATTCAGTTAAAACTTCATCGGGTAATTCCTCCTGGCATTGAATCAATTCAAACTCTTTGTTGATATCATGCACAAAATCATCATCGGCATGAACGCCATGCGCAACAAAATACGACAACTTCGCAAAACTCAGCATACTCTTCTTGCGAGTTAGCAACTCCGTTTCCGCGGTTGCTGACTCTTTTAAAGTTTGCGCAGTTTTGTCATAATCACCTATTATATACCAAAAAAATAAATAAAATACATATACATGTTACAATGCCAATGACCTTGAAACGCGTATTGCATCCACTTCAGCTGTGGATGTGCCCCTAAAAACTTCGTCAAAGACGACGAAGACTGCCTAACCGTACTTATCGATGCTGCTTTACAGCGTGCCAACAATTTGCCCTGTTTGCCCTCACGTAGATACCAGTTGAACACATGTTGAGCGAATTCCTCATCTTTAAATCGCTCCAAATACTCATCTAAGCGATTTTGATTGTTTGTGTTCTCACAAATCACAACTAAATTTGTGAAATCTAAATATTTTTCTGCTAATAGTGCAGCGCGTTCCCATTCTTTGTCGTCGATTAGCGGTTGTATAAATTGTTGTCGTTCTTGTTGGTATTGTCGCAGCAGTAAATCCCCGCGTTGCGTTGCTTGTATGTTGGTACCCCTGACACTGTCTACATGGCATTTACGCGCGTCTAACATTATGTCAATTAAACTAACGTACTGATCATATAAACTAGCTTTTAGACCTCCTTCAGTGAATACTCTGGCACCGTATCGTAATGTTAGGGCTTGCTGCAAAAAAGATGGCGGATTAATTTAAGACCAATATAACAATTCATAAAATATTGTAATGCTTGCGTTTCAGATTGTAGTGTTGTTGAAAATGCGAGTACAATTTTTCGAAATATGACTTTAAAATGTGGTTTTAGTAGATATTTCTGTTTAATAATTGCAAGTTAAAAGATCAATCTAGGCGCGTACAGCCGTAAATTCTGAATATCTTTCTTCAATTCATAATAAACTGATTATAAAATCAACAATTTTTAATGGAAAATGTTTCATTTATTTTTATATGTAAAATACATAGATTTTATAAAATTTCGCCTGTACATATGTGCAATAGCTCATACTTAAGCGACATACATTTTTTTTGGTAGGATCAAACAAGATTTGGTACGCGTAAAACGCACTAATGCGTAGAGCTCGCCTTTAGGTAAAATATGCGAGCAGTGGTTTTTAATTATTATGGCCTTTCGGTTAACAATTTGAAAAAATCTTATAGATATAAAGTCTTGCAATTTTTTGTAATTATATTGATTTAGTGCATATTTGAAAATACAAAATAATATTTAATAATTTTTTTCGGGCTTTGGGTTAACAATATGAAAAAATCTTGTAGATATAAAATATCATAGAATTTTCTGTAGTATTTTTGAGTGTATTAATTATTTTGATAAGGGCAGTATTAAGGGGGGCTCCAAATTTTGGGCCCCTATAACTCGGGAAGTATACGGGCGATTAGATTTAAACTGCGTACAGATTCAAACGAGATGTTAAATAATATGTGTAGCAAATTTGGTGTAAATCGCACCGGTACCTTCAGAGGAGGGTACAAATTTGGTCACATCCAGTTATATATATATATATATATATATATATATATATATATATATATATTTGGATTCAGGGCGACGAGACAAACACTTGTTTGATCCGAGAATGCTACAGACACACGACCAAATGCTTTAGCTTCTTCGATACTTCGTTTTTGTTTTCATGCTACTGGGTGCCTTCACTTAACTGACATTTTGAACATTCGACAGTATTTTTAACTAACCTGTTTGTGTAAACTGTCATAAACACCGTGCGCATCTGAGTTCACAGTCCATGGTAAATATTCGACGGGGATTTGCGTTACGGATACATCCGGTGAGAAAAACGTGGCTTTCATTTGCCGAAAAGTCATTACTGTAGACAGCACAGTCTAGAATAAATATAATTAAACAGTAATTTGTCGGTTTGACGACATATTTATTGTAGTAAATTATATATTATAAGTTTTACAATATGGATATTGTAAAATAATATTATTGTATAGTTTACAATTCAACATTGTAAACCGAGTACAATTAAAAATTGTAACGTATTGTGTAATACATACAATAAAATAATGTGACTATTTTTACAATATGTTGTTGTAAAAATATTACAATATTGTTATTGTTGTCACAATTTCTGTCCGTGTAGTAAAATTACCAAAATAATATTATTCGTTTCCGAAATAATACTAATAAGCTGCATGGGGTCCAAATCGGCAGTGGTAGCCAAACTACATTTTTCCACTAAACCCCAAATGCCACGATACACATTTGTGATTTCCCGATAAAATATATCTTGGCGAGTTAATCCACCCTTAGGTTCATCGTATAATTCATCAACAACATAATCAATTGCTTCCTAACACAAAACAGCAAATTATACACAATTATATATTTTTCTATAGTGGGCAATTATACTTGTATCATTTGTGTGTTGGTAGCAGTGAGACTCCGCAGTTTTAAAGCGGCAACAATATACTCAGAATGGTCCGCTAAAATGTGTAAAGTCGCCAAAATGGAATTTTTAACTGAAACCGCCGATAATCTCGACCATAAACCTACAAACAATACGAATTGAATTTTCCCAAATTGTACTTTGTTGTCTTATTATACCAGTATTTTGTAAAAATTGTAGATATAAATGTAGCGCTTGTTGTTTATCCCCCAAATGGTGTTGAATTTGCATCGCAGACGAACTCCCCAAACCGCCTTGTTCGCTAAACCAGCGCGGGTCCCCCACCGGTACATCATTCAATATTTCCGAACTAATAACCAAAACGATTCGATCTAAATTATTATCTACTTCATTCTTCGTTTCTCCTTCCTCCGGGAACAATTCCTGCAGGATTTCCTGGCATGATTCCTACAAAAAAACATCGTAACCAACCAACATTGGTGGCAAACACCGTTGACTACCTGTTGCCCTTTAATGTGGAAAAGAAACGCCGCTTTCGTCTGACTAATCGTATCTTTTTGCGCTGTTAACAAGTCTTCCGGATCTAAATTGTACAGTGTAAGATTCGCGGTTTGATTTCCGAATGTGTCGTTCAATTGCAAAGACTTATCAGCGTTGCTCACATCTAGAAAAGAGCGGCCTAGATCTTGGACAATCTGATCACTTGGGTATATCGCTAAAAGGCCGTGGTTTCGGGAAAAAAACACGGGGGTATTACCGCAAACTGAACCACCCAAGACCCTGTCGCCAATCGCTGGAAAATTATACATATTGCTTGATTCGTGGGCGTAGCACAGACACGCCCTGGAACGGTTAAGCCACGCCCTGGAACGGTTAAGCCACGCCCTCGATTCTGATTCTCACATTTCAACCTGTTTAGAATTAGAATCGCGACCAGTTAGCATATTTACCTGCAAAATCAAGCACATCCGGCTCCAATGCATGCTGCACGATCGTAATATCTTTCTGCCGATGTACAAACACATTATCGCCACAAATCAACAGCCTAAACGACAAGAACTCAGCCATGCTGTCCTCCTGGTACAATCCGAATAGACTTAACAGTAAAAACTCCTCGACTTGCACCGCTTGTTGTAAGCCTTCGGCGTCAATGCGTGCAAGTGCGTATTGCACTTGCGGCGACACTGGCAAATTAACCGCAGCCGATAAGATCATAACGCTGCCATCAACAATCTCAACATCAAGCAGCCAAATATCTATATCGGTCGGATCCGACCCTGAGGACTCCCAAGCAGTGCATTGGTACGCCTCGCGAAACATCCGACCTAATTCAGTAACCGAAACCAGTTGTTCCGGCTCTGTGGCGTTCATTAGCCATTTTTGTAATGAATGACCGGCCAAAACGTACACATACCAAACGTCGTCAGTTTGTTTTACGCTTAAAACACGCACAAGTTTCTAGAAGATAATTTACTGTAGTTTAGATTTGGCCATTTTTTAAAAAGCCACGCCCTATACTTATTTTTAAGAGGCGTGGCTTATTAAGATGGCTGCCGACTCACTGTTTCGCCGCTATGTTCCGCGGTCATAGGACCGAAAATAAGGGAGGACATACGTTTTCCTATGCCACCCAACCAGCCGGAGGGTGTGCGTAATGTGTGGCAGTATAACGTATGTCTTCCCCCAGACGAAAGGCGTGGTTGTACTAAGACAACAGTGCAGGTTGTGGTCGCTAAGACACACCCCTCTACTTTACCACCTAGTGCACAGACACTATCGCATTCTTGGCCTTGTAAATCTACGATTTGCTCAACGGATACGCCTTCGTGTGATACATTGGGCCAGTACCTATAATTTAATAAAAAAAAGTTGGGTACTTAAACTGAAAAGAACATATACATAGTTATTTAACGAAATAAAAGAGATCCATTTACTCGATTCATATCTCTAAATTTAGAGAATTAAAAAAAAAAAAAAAAAAGTACATAACTATTTTTACTATAAGTGCAGCCGTTCTAGTGATATTCGAGAAAGGACAAAACATGCACTTCCGGTTTGCATATTCTTTGCAAAATAGGAGTTTCACAATTTTACGATCGACAGTTTTGGCTCTAACGCGTTCACAGACAGACAGACACACAGACGTCATTCCGAAAACAGTCATATTCAATTCAGAGAGGATTAAAACGTGTATAATCGTTAAAATCTCGCATACGTAATTTTTTATGTTTACAAGACTTATTTATTACTTCGGAAAAGACAATAAAAATGAGTACTAATTCAGTAAATTCAGGAAAATAGCCTTATTATGTTTACGAGTTTTGGCTCTAGAGCGTTCACAGACCGACAGACACACAGACATCATTCCGAAAATAATCATATTCTACTCAAAGAGGGTTTAAAACGTGTATATTCGTAAAATCTCGCATTCATAATTCTTCATGTTTACAAGACTTATTACGTCGTAAAATAAAATAAAAATGAATACTAATTCAGTAAATTCAGGAAAATAGCCTTATTACTTTTACGAGTTTTGGCTCTAGAGCGTTCACAGACAGACAGACACACAAACGTCATTCCGAAAAGAGGAGGTCGAACCGTGTATATTCGTTTAAATCTCGGGATCATAATATTTCATGATTACAAGATTTACTTATTATTGCGTAAAAGAAAATAAAAATGAGTATTAACTCAGTAAATTCAGGAAAATATTCGTAAAAACGTCGGGTTCGTAGTTTTTCCTGATAACAAGACTTATTACTTCGTAAACGAAAATAAAAATGAGTACTAATTCAGTAAATTCAGGAAAACAGCCTTATTATTTTTACAAGTTTTGGCTCTAGAGCGTTCACAGACAGACATCATTTCGAAAATAGTTATATTCGATTCAGGGACGGTCAAAACGTGTATATTCGTAAGAATCTCAGGATCGTAATTTTTTATAATTACAAGACTTGTAAATGGTAATAAATAAATAAATAAAAAAACTTACCGAATAACCCCTTCGGGCGACACAGCAATACACGCTGGAGTGTGACTTCCGGGGCTCAAAAACACGCTAACAAGTTCAGCGCGATGCGCCAAATCGCTTTGGGGCAGAGTCAGCTCAAAGCACTGTCCGCCCTGCGTGCGTCTCTGGGGTGTTCCCGATTGCACATTTTGCTTATATTGCCAAACGAGCAATCGGCGGCCGCACACCAACCAGGCATAACCACACTCGGATATCCGTACAGACACAACGGTATTCCGATCGGCAAACGTTAGCGCTTCAGTAATTATGACTGGTAAGGTGTTGCCGAATTTTTCGGCATTGTGAAACGGCGTTTTTAGAACGATTTGTGTCGTTTGGACGGATTTGCCGGATACACTAAAGCGACTATAAAACATTTTTATTAATACGCGCTACATTTTTGAGTACATTCAGTACGTACGAAGCTTTTTTATGAGACGCTGGTACTAGTGGACTTCGGGCGCTTTTCTGCCGGAATCTAGGGGAATATGGACTACGCGAGCCCAACGGTAAGGGACTGTCCATTTTATACGACAGTACTGAAGTAATCAGGAAAATATGAGATATTAAATTAACGCACCTATGCGTCCCAGCCTTATGAGTAATATATGCGATGCAAGCAGTACGGCGTACTGAAGAAGCTAAAGAATTCGGTGTATCTGTAGCATTCTCGGATCAAAAAATTTCCTTGAGAAAAAGTGTTTGTCTCGTCGCCCTGATTCCAAAAATATATATAACTTATATACTTGGATGTTAGTCGTCGCTCGCTCGTTAGATCAAATTTGTACCCTCTACTCCTCTGAAGGTACCGGAGCGATTCACTCCAAATTTGCTACACATATTATTTGAATCCATTCGCAGTTTAAATCCAATCGCCCGTATAAATATCTTAGAATTTTTGGGTGTTTTAATTTATAAGAGCAGTATTAAAAGGGGCTCCAAATTTTGGGCTCCTATAACTCGGGAAGTATACGGGCGATTGTGTTTAAACTGCGAGGGGATTCAAATGGGATACCAAATAATATGTGTAGCAAATTTGGTGTAAATCGCTCCGGTACCTTCAGAGGAGTAGAGGGCATAAATTTGGTCTTACGAGCGACGACTAACATCCAAGTATATAAGTTATATATATATAACATATACTTGGATATATATTCATATATAACATACTTGGATATATATAACATATACTTGGATATATATACTATATACTTGGATATATATAACATATACTTGGATATATATAACATATACTTGGATATATATATATATATTTGGAGGGCGACGAGACACACTTTTAGTCCGAGAATGCTACAGACGAAAGACCAAATGCTTTAGCTTTTTCGGTACTTCGTACGACGAGTTAAAAGTGCTGGTTTTAACCATAATATTAATTTCATATGTATATAATTTAATTTAGTAAGCAATAAGATACTAATAAGTTGAAGTAATCAACAAAATATGAGTTATACATTAAAAATGCTGGTATAACCTTACTTTATATGCATGTTGTTTAATTTAGTAAGCATTAAAAATATTAATTATAATTATTTATAGCTATTCTATATAATTTTAATTGTTTTTACCAGTAATATCGCCGTAATTCCAATTAAACAAATTGTGCAAATTGCCGGTTAATACCTAACCTTACACTAAATAACCAACTTAAAAACAAAACAAATTATATAAGCAGTGTTACCACATAACCAATAATAAATGAATATTATTTAGTTCCAAAGTTAATAGATAGGTGCCGTTAGGTATGCATTGTAAAATGCGTTAAATTCGAATTAAAACAGATATAATGCGTATAAAATTATATTTAAGCGAGGAATAATACATTTCTAATATATTCGTTAATATTTCATTATTAATTTAATTTAAATTTATAATTGTGCTCGTACGCGTAATGTAATGCTAAGACATCAATTAAAATTGAAAAACTTAATTGCGCTATAAAAAGCATTAAGATAACACTAAAAACAAGAGATTTTACTTAAAAATTGATAAGAAAATGGTGTCGCCGTGCGCAGAATCGTCTTATCAACGATTCAAGTTACGACATAGATTTTATTTGCATCTCTGTTATACACATGCATCGCGGTATAGTTTAAGTTCCGATGTGTGTTCGCAAAAGACACTTGTCGACTTTAGACCGATTCCCGACTATTTCTAGACAGAATCTTGGTGTACAAAGGCGCGTCATAATATTTAAAACAAAAAGTTTTGTGTTTTGCGACCTATGACCCCCGATGGAGGAGCATCAGGTGCTAATTGCAGTCGAACATCTATCCGAGGCGTCTGTTATCGTTCAAAATGCGTCGGTACATATTCAAACATCAAATGGTAAGTTATACTTGAATATTTCGTTGTTTTTAATCGTAGATCAATGACGGACATCAATTTTACACAGTGAAATAGACATATTTATAGGTTTTATCGATTATTTGCTAAACTAAACTTATATTATATCGTAAACTTTTTAGATTTAAGAAATAGTTATAATTTATAAATGGAAGTTTATTATGTTTTAAACTTTCGTTAAATTTTAAATGCGTGAATTTGGCGCCTTGCGTCCATTTTGGTTTCTAATCGGTTTACATAAATATAATTTATAAATTAATATAAGCACCTGAATTTAACAAAGTAAATATATTCTTATCTACTTGTTGATAATAGTTACGCCATTATCACTAAATCTATTATTTAAAATTTAAAAAAATATTACGTGTATAAGATAAGAAATAAAAAAAAATGCTAAATCATTTCAATAAAATCATAATATAGGAAAATAAGAATGTATAAATGTATATAATTTTGTGATTAGTGGGTTTTAACGGAATAAATACTGTTTTTACTATTCCTGATGCAGATAACGGAGATCTATTATTATTTTTAAATTAGATATCTGCAGGGTTATGACACTATAACATTTATCTTATAATGGAAATAATTTAATATATATATATATATAAATGCGTAAATAGGCAACCCACATTACATCACTGTGTTGCGGTACTTCAAAAATTATTTAACTAATATTAATTATTCAATATATTGTATAATTATTGGGTTTTAACGGAATAAATACTGTTTTTACTATTCCTGATGAAGATAACAGAGATCTATTATTTTTAAATTAAATATCTGCAGGGTTATGACACTATAAAACGTTCATCTTATAATGGATGTAATTTGGTTATATATATATATATATATATATGCGTAAATAGGCAACCCACATTACATGACTGTGTTGCGGGCCTTCGAAAATAGTCGTTGACGTAATACACATATTCTAAATATTGGGTTTTAACGAAATAAATACTGTTTTTACTAATCCTGATGAGGATAACGGAGATCTATTATTATTATTAAATTAGATATCTACACCATAACGTTTATCTTATAATGGAATTAATTTTGTTTATATATAAATGCGTAAACAGGCAACCCACATTACATGACTGTGTTGCGGTGCTTCAAAAACTGTCTTGTAAGTAATATTAATTATTCAATTTGTGTCAAACAAACACAATATTTGGGGTAGCCTTTACTTGACTATCTTATACTGGGGCTTGTAAACAATTTTAGTCTTTATTATCGTTTGTTCGTTGGCAACATTTAAGGTTATCTTACTTAACCTTCCCGAGAACCCCGGATACGAAACGAAAAATAAAAAAATCTTACGTATCAATCAGCTATTTTCAACGAGTTATCACTATTTTGCATACAATTTCAATAAAAAATCATATAGCAACATATTTTCTTGTTTGAAATAAAAATACGTATTGAAAAATATTAAATAAGGTAAAATGTTTATCAATAAACATTAGATTGGGTTAACATTTATGAATAGATAATTCTAATAACAAAATGATTCAACGCTACCCTTTAGACCCAATTAGTTTTTTTTTGAAAAATGTCTACAACGAAATAATTTTATCGACAGGAAATCTTAAATTTTCACAGACACTTTTCGAGTTAACCTTTGCCCAGCATTTCTAGATAGTAGGACTAATTTTTATCCGAATACTTAAATACTTGCAATCAATCATGGTTATCAGTTAACAAGGGTTTACTGCGATGATTATGATATTAAATATTTATAGCTATAGTTGCTAGCCTAGCACTGGGAAATTTTTACTGTAATCTAGCGTCGACTTACGTTTTCGGCTGTTACAGCCATAATTGATAAGCAATGTTGTTGAAAATTTATTTATATATTAAAAATATGTCAATCATTAATCTGTGTGCAGGAAAAAATTCTATCTTTTTTGGATATTTGGGAATATTTTTTTAAAATTTGTATATTATTTATCGAGTTACATATTGAGCTCCTAAAACCGTAATTGAAAAGCAATAATGTTGAAAATTTATTTACATATTACCAACATGTTAATTATGAATCGTTATAGAGGAAAAAGTTGCAACATAATTAGTTTGTCGGGAATAATTATTTAAACTTTGAACATTAATTTTGACTCTGATTTTGTTGTCAAATTGTTTTGTCGTAACTGTTACATTTTATGAATAAACTTTTCAAACAAAAGTTGTGTGAAATATGAATCTTTTATTATGAACATTACTATTTTTGCCATAAGTGCAGCCGTTTTAGTGATATTGGGGAAAATACAAAAATGCGTAGAGTAAACATGCATTTTCAGTTTGAATCGATGTATATCCGTTGAAAACTCGAGTTCGAAAATGTTTATTACTGCGTATAAGAAAGTAAAAAGCGGCAATTATCTTAAAAATAGTATTATCAATATATTGCTTGACAACAGATAAATATAATGACAACTATTTCTTTTTATAGACTGACGTGTAGTAAAAAATATTTCAATTATTTACGCTGTTAAAAATTACTATTTTTATTGATATATTAAAAAATAAATTAGAAGTATTTGAACTATATAATTATTTAAAAAAAAAAGATAAATACGGAACAATTAGATATAATACCAGGTTAAATATAATATAGGTTAGATTAGGTCAGTTCGGGCAAAATACAACTAAAAAATGATAAAATAAGTCATTAGACTTATAATATAAATAAAAATTGTCATCATAATTTCAAATACTATATTAATTGTGTTATACATTTATTAATTAATTTGAGACATATTATTTTAATATCCAATAATTATAATACGAATTTTTTATTGCACTACATCATAAAAATTGATAAAAAAATTTATTGATTTGCCTCTGTGTTATCAATTTGATAATAAAAGTGATAGATCAAGAATTACAATCTTGCATTGTAGCGTTAGTAAGACGTTCACAAATGAATTTTACGAATGATTTCGCAGGTGGTTACAATAATAACATGAAATTATTGGGTGTAAATGCGTCTTTATTACCGAAATTTTACAGTAAGTGTACTATTATTGTATTTATATAAAATTTTTGATACTTTTTCTAATTTTAATGAAAGATAATCATATTTTGCACAACTTTTGTTTGAAACTTAATTTTTTATAAATGTTGCTTAATAGAGAAAAAATAATAATTAAAAGTTAGAAAATTGAGCACCTTAAAATTGGTATTGATGCAACCTGCACGACACACGTGTTAAGTTGGTTACCTGCTTTCAAATGTTTCGTCTTCGATTACGAAATGATTTTATTGAATAACAGATGATACAATTTAGTAAATAGATTATATTATTTATAATTAGCAATTAATGTTTGAATGAATTGAAAAAATTAACCTCAAAAATATGACGCGTGCCGCGCGATAATGCATTTTTGAATTATTATTTTTTGTTTGTTTTTTCGTGTTTTCTTGTATGACCTTAGTTATCTAAACCGGGTACGATAATATACGTCTAAGAATTTCAAAAAAAGAAATAGAAAATAATTTATTCGCAGTTATTAACTATAATAAATCAAATAAATGTGAATAACAAATATCTACAAAAATTAATGATTATTTACGAAAAAATGAATACTACATTAATTAATTTTAAAAACAATTTACATACAAAATTATGCTTTAATATTAATATCTAGCGTGGCATGTACTCGACTTATACGTAATTATATACATTCGTATAAGAATAATTGATATGATAAATACAATTAAGATCAAATTTAGAAAATTACGAAATCAAACTTAGTAATCATATTATTTATTTATTTTACCT
This sequence comes from Leistus spinibarbis, assembly GCA_933228885.1. Classification (NCBI taxonomy): domain Eukaryota; kingdom Metazoa; phylum Arthropoda; class Insecta; order Coleoptera; family Carabidae; genus Leistus; species Leistus spinibarbis. Next base: position 9,221,771 of record OW121802.1, read on the forward strand.
AATCAATTCTGAAAATGATATTATAATTAGATTTGAAAGTTTTTATTTTTAAAATGACCTTCTTATGAGAGATACCAATCGATTTTAGATCGATTATCATTTGATATCATTTAATATTTTATCTTCACGTTATTGCGTAAAATTTGCAAGTGAATTATATTAAACAGAAACAGTTATATCTAATAAAAGTATTAGACGGATTAAATATATCTGATAATTTATTTTAAATGTTCAAACTAGATTTGAAAATAGATAAAAATTGCGTGGAAAATAACTAACACTTATATTTAAGCCTATCGTTTACTATTCCATAACTCATGACATTTAATATATTTTAAAAACCGGGCGAGTTAGAGAAAAGTGTTTTGTATAAAAGTTAAAGATATTAAAATTTCTAGCAACTTTGGTTTGAAAAGTTTTTTCGAAAAATTTACCAATTACTGATAAATTGTATTTGAAAATCTATTTTTGAAAAAAGAATTTCAACTAGAACTTGTTAACTCATGACATTTAATATATTTCGAAAACGGCACGAGTTAGAGAAAAGTGTTTCGTATAAAAGTTAAAGATATTAAAATTTCTAGCAACTTTTGTTTGAATTGTTTTTTTGAAAATTGTACCAATTACTGAAAAATCGGGTTTGAAAATAGGCTTGTTATATTTATGTTTTCCTAGTTAGCTGTTAAATCATAATCGATGTTTAAAGCATGTTTAAGCAACTTTGTATATTACTAAGTATAAAAGTTGCGAGAAGGTTTTTTGCTTGATTAGTCCACGCGTGGATTAGAGGTAAAAATGTATTTGTTATCGCAACAATGAATGATAAAGTTATCTGTTGTAACTAAAAAGTTACAATTTTTCAATTTTTTTTATTATTTCGGTTGTATTTTGTATTTACGGAATAGGATAATTTATTTAGTAAAGTTAAATGTTAGAAATGTTCGAAAAACGGTAATTTTTGTTTATTTAATAACAAAGAAAATTCCAAAGTTAGGCAAACAAAGATTGACAATATATACAACAAACAACAACAACCTAATGTTGTTATCAATAATATACAAAAGAACAAAACTTATAATCTGTTATCAGACTGATAAGCAGAGTGTCTCATCTTAGAGGATTTTCGTATCAGTCACAAATGAGAGAAGTCTTTGGAAATAAATTCTCAAACCCCCACTCTCTGAAAATGCAACTTGGCCTGCGTTGAGTTTGAGTTGCGAGTAGCATAATTTCCGACTAAACTAGCCTCAGTAATTCGTCGACGTTTAACTAAGCTGTGCAGTGTATTTTTTTTGAAAAATCGGGCCACCTAGAAGTTCGCGATATAAATCGATTCGGTTCTTGTAAATTCGGTGCATAATAATGCCGATTACGACGAGTTTGTCGAGTCCCGGTGAAATTTCGGTGTCCGACAGTGAAGTTGAAGGCACCGATTACCTTTTATCCTCAACAATGAGACTGGATGACGCGTTTTTTCAAATCCTCGGTGAGTTTACGTAAAAATCGAAAATATTATTATTTTAATTTTAAAAAAACTACCATATTAAAGTATCAGACACCTTTAGAGCTCATAATTGTAGATTTTATTATATCTAGATTCGTCCTTATGACTTAGTAACTCCAAAAAGTCGTATACATATAAAAATAAGTATAATTTCTACAAAAGAAAAAAAAAATGGTAGGAATTAGACATAAATATTTCAGTATAATTGTTAAATTGTCCTAGTAAGATTGATTTACATGCGGACATAGATTAAAATGACCCTAAGAAGTCGTAAACATATAAAAATAATTATAATGTTTACATAAACAATGATTTAAATTTGATTTAGGGAAATAAGACGCATTTATTTTAACATAATTGTCCTAATAAAATATAATCCTTTTTCCGTGCCATATTACGTAGAAAATGTCTAAACCGTAACCAAACTGGTTACAAAACCATTTAAAACCGTAACCGTAATACAGGACGAGTTACGTGATTACATTCCTCCGTAACGTCCTTTTCCCTGGTTACACAGTTGTAAACCCGTAACTGTAAAATCACGTAACCTGATACACCCCCAAATTTAACCCGATATTTGTTTCAAAATGGTTTTACTTACGGTTATTTGAAATGGTTATACTTTAAATTATTATTTGTTTAAATTTGTGAGGTTTTTAATATATTTTTTTAATGGTGCCACAAATGCAAAATTTGATAATGTCAACAGTTAAAAATTATGATATTGGCTTTAATTATAATATATTATTGAAATAAATAACAATTGGCTGATTATTTAACAAAAACAAATGTGATATTTTTGTTTTTGCTATAAGTGTTTTTACATGTCTCTGAACACAGCATGTAATTTTGCAAATGACATGGAAAAAAATCAAAAATGTATTTTTAATTTGACCCTGAACGGGAACAATATAATTAATCAGCGATATCGTTAATTATATACATTAAAATATATATATAGGACATACTTAAAGTACTAAAATTTAAATATACGTTTTATTTATTAGATTTTAATTGGTATTCAAATGATAAAATATAATAAATTTATATGAAAAGTAGACTTTTTAGGTTTACATAATTGTTAGTTGGGTTGCCTAACCTAATAAGTTAAAATGATTCCATAAATTATTCGTTCTTTGCAATAAATTGGCAATTCTTCAATGTTAAACACCAAAAAATTATATTTAAAATTGTCGTTTATATTGGTTTCATAATAACAGAAAGGTTAAACATAAATAGATTGATATTGGAATTATTTTAAATCAAAATGGTTATAATCACGAATCCCAGTAGGTATAAAAGGGGGAAACCCCATTAGAGCTAATGTTCATTAAAATTGTTGCTACTAATTAAATTTTAATTACATTTCAATAGCAAATAGTCTAGTTATAGATTTATTTTATAATAATGTTGCATCTAAAGTCACGTTGAGAGCATATTTTGATATTCGTGCGCATGCCCCTTTAGATCGATTCTTTTAAACTTAATTATATATTTATAATAGTAAAAAAATTGTAATTTGAAATAAATCGCGCGTGATTAATTTTTTTATATTTGCTTTTATCAAAACCATCCTAAAAATGCTGTAAGGTTATTTTGATTTTACGATTAAAGTAAATATTAATTTTATGATTACTATTATCAGTTGTTTTCTGATAATTCGATATTAGTGATAAGAAATATACTTTCTATATATTTAGTACTTGTATAATATTTATATTGTTCAATTTAAATTTGTTTTTAATGATTCAATTTATATTGTCAATCATGCAAATTTGGTTTATTATCATATTCATTGCAATAATTACTCATTCATGATTAGAATTTGAGAAAATGAATCATTATTAAAAAATATTAAACCATTTTTACTAATCTAACAATAAGAGTATGAAACATATAAATATAGTCGTACCGCTTCATTAAACCTTTCACCCTAGGAAGTTCGTTACACAGGGTCCACCTGAAATCGAATATTTAAACATATATATATATTTTAAATAAATATCCATTATTTTATTAGTAAATTTAAACCAATTATGAAATTACATAAACAGATACGGTTTCAAGGTCCCATATGTTCTATGTCCCTGACATAAGTTAAATGCAAGGTCATATAAACTATAGACCACTATTCAACTTAAGAGACACCTCTATATTTTCATAAAAAATGTGTCATTTTTTAAAATTGATAAACTTATTGTATTAATACGATTATGATTCACGTAGATTCATAGTCAATGACTTAGTTATTTTGTTAATAAGTCAAAAAAAAAAAATTTTTTTCACCAAGGAATTATTTCAATGTTGTATTTTAAGTATGAACCCGTGTATTTGCGGTTATTCGTCAAATAAATGTGGTAATTATAGTTTTATTCGAAAAGTTTGACGTAATAGATAAGATTTTATGAGAAAATTGAATCGATTCGTTTTCCAGCAATAATTACCAATAATTTTATGCTTCATGTTCAACAATTTATTTTATTAGTGTTTAAAAATGTTTTTTTTACCGTGACAGTAAAAGAGAATATATAAATTAAGTAAATAAACTAATAGAAAATATGCATTTTATATTTAAGTAAATATTGCAGTAAAAAGACGTATTCAAGGTAATGAAAGGTGTTGACTGACCCTGGCAGTGACTTGGTATATATTGAAGTTAATTAATTTAATCTATTTTTCGATTATTATAAGTTAACCCTTATTTGCCAGGCAGTATACGACCCTGAAAGACAGTGGCGTAGCCACACATACATTTTAAGGGTGCGAGAACATATGTATTGTCTCTTTAGGGAAAATTGGGCATTGTTTATTAAAATACGTAGATTTCGTGATAAAATGGGTCCTTTGCTTAATATTTATTATATATGTCATACATTATAGTAATAATTATGTAATTGGGGTTTATAACGTTTAAATTTCAACGATAAATGGTGAAATAGGACATACAATCGGAAAATTTACATAAGATATGTCTGGCATTTTTAATTTAATTCTTTATAATAATAAAATTAACATGAGAACAATATGATTTGGTTTAAAATACGCTGTATATATTAATAGTATAAAGAAAATATATTAATATTCTTAGAACCTATTTGTTTAGTAAATCATTGTTATAAAATTAGGTTTTAACCGTAAATTAAAGAAAAATCAGTTCGGTTTCGGTTTTATTATTTATTATACTTTTTTTGATGAAAACAAATATTTTAAACGATTATAAAACAAGAAACTACAAAAAATACAAAAAATTAAGTATAGGGTGCGCGCGCATCTGCGACGCACACTGTAAGCAACCTCATGTCCCGCGGCCATCTCTTTTCAACGCACGCGAAACCCGTATTACATAGGCGCACATGAGTGAAACAGAGATACCCGCAGGACTGACGATACATGGTGACTCGGCATATATTTAATTCACATATATAAACTTGGCGACAACCGATCTCTGACGAGCGTTAATGTCGAAGTGAACGCAGTGAAACTTATTTTCTATTTATACGTTTTACGTTTGTGTGTACACGTTACACGCATTTCAGTTCATTTCGGGTGATATTCATATTTATAGTTAATTGTGCGTGTGAATCTGTTGTGAATACAACGGGTTAATTTCGTGTTGAAATTGAATTAAAACCGGAAGTGCTAGTTTAGTGTGTTATGGGTGTGTTGTGGTGTGAATTAGGTTTTGAATTTTTTTGACAATAACACGAGAAGTAAGGTTAAATGTGACTGTTATCTTCCAAGTGTGATGGGATTGTATGAAGGTAATTGATAACTCATATAAACAAGATTATGTTTATTGAAATTTTAGATTGTAGGTATTCTGATGTGTTTATATCCATATAGTATTTAGTTTTATTTAGGAATCACATGTTTTAAGAGGTTCAATTACATTTTTTCGATGTTTCTTCAATTATTATCACGTTATTTTAGTTATAATCTATATATTTTATTTTAAAATATAGAAAAAGTTACGCTATATACAATAATATTGTGATATTCGACCTTGAATTTTAAATTTCCTTGATTCTATTTTCGTTATTTAATTTTTTGTATAAGCCGGGGAAAAAATCTTTTTTTTTTTAGGGGATATTTCAACCGGAAGTGCGTTTACTCGCGCCATTTTGCGCATATCTATTGCTTATCTTTAAGTAGGGTTTATATATCGGGCTTTAATCACTGTTATAGAAATTAATTTTAGTTAAAACATTATTTATCACATTTTAACTGATCGAAACATATTTTAAGTACGCGAAATATAGAAAAATGTACAATACATTCCTCAAATAATTTGAACTATATTAAGAATGACTTATGAACCGTAATGTTAACCTTTTATTGAGTGTAATAGATGTGATATTTACTAGAAAAACTAATTGAAAGTTCTAATCACAATAGAACTAGCTTATAGCAGAACAGTCAATAGAAAAACTTGTTTCATTTCTAATAATAATATATTTGCCTTTCTTATATTTAAATTAGTACGACCTTAGCTTAACAATATTTGTTTTAGTAAAAAAACGAAAGTAGTTTGTGCTTCCTGAAGTTTTCTTTCCATTTATTAAGTCATATTTGTATAAATTATCAAATATCTATTAGTTTTTAGTCATTTATACACCGCTAATTTGTAATTAAGAAATTACAAATAATAAAGGCGTGTTCAGAGCGAACCAAATAGTAATTACGATAAGAAAATTACAAATAATAATCTACTTTGTATTATGATAAGCAATGCTAGCATTCCCAGCAACAAAATTAACACAATGTATGATTTTGTTGCTGTGAACGTTAACTTTGTATGTCATACAACAAACTAGAATTATTACTTATTATTTCTAAGCTTAATTGTTTCGCTGTGAACAATCATTAAGAATTGTCCTACAGACGCCATCTTGTTTGTGTAATAGTGGACAGGGATGAACGGCTACTTTGAAATTAGACCAATTAGAATTCCCCACTGTAAATACGTATTTAATATAAAATAGTTGTTCATCCGTTCTGTCGAATGAAGAATTACTTTTTTATAAGCTTATAACTTGAAAGATAAGAACTATACGCCTAAATAATGATATACGCGCCTTTTTGTTTACGTAATAGTTGACAGGGATAAACTACTACTTTGAAATTAGACCAATTAGGTTTCCCCACTGTAAATACATATTTAATATAAAATATTTGCTCATTAGCTTCTGTCGAAAAAAAAAAATTATTATTCTATGCGATTATAGCTTGAAAAATAAGTACCATAGGCTTAAATACTGATATATGCCCCTTTTTGCATGTGTAATAGTGAACAGGGATGAACGGCTACTTTGAAATTAGACCAATTAGATTTCCCCACTGCAAATACGTATTTAATATAAAATAGTAATACATCAGCTATTGTCGAATGAATAATTGCTGTATTTTGGGGGATTATTACCCAAAAGTTAAGAATATAAGCTTAAAGGCGCTATTTTACTTGTGTGATAGTTGAAAGGGATGAACGGCTACTTTGAAATTGATCCAAATAAAATTCCACACTGTATATATACTAGTTTATGCCATATTATATACATATATGTATATATATATATATATATATATATATATATATATATATATATTTGTATCTTTAAGAATAGGTAGCTAGATAGTGTTAGCTAATATAAATGGTACAGTCTGCGTCACAAACATCCTTGCCCTAAGCGGGATTTGAACTCAAGACCTTTCAATTATAAAAATAGTATTATAAAGACCGTGCGCAACATGTTGCCTATGTCTATTTTATTTATAAATACAAATCACGTAATTGTTTCAAAGTATTTATTAGTTTTTGGGCTTTCAAAAAAAACCAAATAGTTTCGCAATATTTAATATGCTATTAGGTAATAAATTATATCATTCTCTCCGGGTTGCCTTTAATAAATATAAATATGGCAAAAATGGGTAAAAATTAATAAATAATTTAACAAAACAAAATGATAAATGACAACCTTAACTTTGTTTCGTATAATACCGTGAATAATGCGTTTTAGTGCTAATAACACTAATCTAAAATGCGCAAGCGACCTTGAAATAAAGGCAGTAAATTGTACATTAGTTTTCAAGGTCATCCGTCAAACTTAACTCAAACATGCATATATGTTTTATGTCTATTTCTCTTTAAACCATACATTTACGTTATTATGTTATACAACAAAGATAAATTTACTTAATCACGCATATTCGTCTTGACAATTTTCGCCATTTTTACACGTGTATTCTAAGAATATAGGCATTAAATTTAATTTTAAAATTAACCATGATGTTTCACTTTTAAATTGGTTATAAATTTGACACGGTTTCAGTTAGCGATTATTATTACTCTTTAAAATCGATTTAGAATACCTTTTTGTCATAGTGTTGAGGCGCCATTTTATTATCTATGTTATTTAACATTTTGACTAGTCGATTTTTCAAAAGTGGAAATAAGGTCAAATATTTGGTAACATTTCATAACTCTACATTTAAGTTTGTCATTAATTAAACATTAAACAAGATTTTTTGTTTAAAAACACTGATTAATTATTGCTGCAAAATTCGGTTTATGCAATAATTATATTTTCTAATTTAATTTGACATTTAATTTTTTCGTATTATTTAATTGCAGTTGTATTATAAAAATGACTTAAATTAAAAATGTGATTTTATATTATTTATTATAAAAAACTCGTCATGGCCAACATCGAAATTTATATGTCTTTTATAATTGTTAATTTTGGTAACTTACGACAGGTTACAGTAAAAAATTGGTTAAAATCTATAAATAGACGTGGAAAATTACAAATATATTATGCAGTAAACTGTAGATAATTTCATATTTACATTTGGACAATTGTCAAAAATAAATGTTGGCAATCAAATTGCAATTGCACTTAAAAATAATGTCGAGTCTAAAATAGTTTTGTATTATTTCGAAAAAATGTTTATTCAAAACCTGCCCTAACATTTTCTAACAAAATTTGACTGAACCCGAGATATACACAGGTAAATGGATATGATTTTAATTTTCATTATAATATCGGTGATTGCTTGTATATAATATGGGCACACGGTGCCCACTGGTTCACCTAGTGCTCTATTTAATAAAAATTGGAACAAAACCTTGCGGTATTTCTGTAAAAAAAAACCTTGAATTCGATGAATTAATGAAATTATAATATTATTTAATAACTATATGGTAAATATTTATTAATTTGTCATATTTTGGATTGGAGCCATTTAGGCTCTCCTCGAACTTTGAAGGATTCTCAGATAATATATTTACACGTCCTAAATAGAGATACACGTATCTATTTTAATCTAAAACGAAATACACGAAAACTATTTTAAAATCGCTTGGATACAAAACTGTTTATAAAATTATTTCGCTACCTACTCAAAATATATTGTCAACACTTTTAATATAGTTTGATTTAACTTAAAAATTTAAAACCATTGAAGCGTCAAAGCTAAACTTAATTTAAGCTGTTCGCTTGATCGACAAATCAATTTTATTTGATTAATATTTGTTTGCATCGAGAAACAACCATTTTAGGTTTTCTTGCTTTCTCGGTTAATCTCTCTTACATTCAAACGTCTAATTTTCTAACTCTCCCTGTTCATCTCTTTCTTTTATTATGTATTCTGGCACTTATCAATTCTTTGCCAAGCAAGTTTTTGTTTTTGTATTGAAATTTATTTTTATCCATTCTAAATTAATCATTTTGAATAAAAACTCTTCCATAAACATATATATTTCAAGATTAAACGATATTTCTCGAGTAATATAATGCGGAATGTGATTTCGTTCCATAATTCAAATTTAACATCACACGAAATTTAATTTTTACTCTCTTTAACTTCATAAAATGAAATTTCGTGATGCTAAATTTGAATTATGGAACGAAATCACATTCCGCATATCAATAAGTCTTGTTTTGATATTTAGAGAAACAGAAAAAATTAACTAGTCACAGATAACTGATTGATTAATTTACATTCTCTTTTGGAGAATACTTTTTAAAATTAGAATATCTTGAAAGATGCTAAAGCATTCGGTCGTGTGTGTCTGTAGCATACTCGGATCAAAAAATTTCATTAACAAAAAGTGTTTGTTTCGTCGCCCTGAATCCAACAATGGATGTTAGTCGTCACTCGTAAGACTAAATTTGTGCCCTCTACGCCTCTGAAGGTACCGGAGCGATTTACACCAAATTTGCTACACATATTATTTAACATCCTATTTGTATCCTTTCGCAGTTTAAATTCAATCGTCTGTATACTTCCCGAGTTATAGGCCCCCAAAATTTGGAACCCCCCTTAATACTGCCCTTATAAAAATAATTAATACACTCAATAATTCTACTAATAATTCTAAGATATTTTATGTCTACAAGATTTTTTCATTTTGTTAACCTAAACCCCGAAAAAAATTATTAAATATTATAATATTGAATTAAACTACACAACACACAAAATACATATCAAATCTTAGATTTTTCATTTTATATACAATAATAATGTATTGCAAAAGTAAGCAAATGCCCAATTTCGATAAAATGCTGCGTTTCATTTGTGTGTTTGTACCGGTTTCGTCTGATGCCCCAGACGCGGGTCAACTGACCCTCATAATCCCCGATAATGGCGGATGACTTGACTATATTCGATATCATATCCCATTCCGGTTAGGTCAAGTATTTAGTTCGAATATTGATAAACGGCTAAGAAGATGACTCACTCCTATCAGAAATGCGATTGTATTGAGTTTTTCCTTGTTTTTATATTAAATTTACATACTGATTTGTTTACCCATTTTGCAAATTTGTTATTTATTTTACAAATAGAATAATCACTAATTTCAAATAAACAACAAATATTTCCATTGCAAACACGTGCTTTCTAAATACGTGTATTTACTATACTTGGGCTCGAATCAGGGGTTACGAAAACAACCCTTTATAAATGAGACAGTCATAAATGTTTATGGGCGCCATTTTGTTTCACCACCTAGGTGACAGCCCAACTACAACAATTGCGTTGTATTTATTTCTTTACTATAACTAATTTGGAAACCTCCTAAATACTGCAGGTAGCACTGGCGCTAGCGAATTGGATTATTTTTTTAATAATCCACGTTTGATTGTTTAGTCATTTTGACATGTTATCTTTCTTAAACACTGTTTGATTAATGATTATATTAATCCAAAACGGGTAAAATTAATCTAAAATTCAGTGGCCTAAATCGATGTAGGTAAAATAACATGTTTGTGGTTAATCATCAGATAAAATATAACTGTAAGTTCGGCACGCGTCTTGACATTATTAATGTAAACAATTCACAGATAAGTGATGTATATATATATATAATATTAATATCACGTGATCAAAACATGTCGATTAAGATGTATGCACATGTCCTTATCAAACAAAGGACAAGAATTCCCAGCACGTATGTATGTATGTGTGTATGAACGCATCAATATGATTATTAGTATATCCCTAGAATTAATCTACCCGTTATTAAGGTGTTTATGTGTATGCTTGTGTTTCAGATTCCGATTTGCAGATGGCGGGCAATTCGACGCTCGCGGCGACCTTGAGTGCAGCGGCGGCGGGTGCAACTGTACCGTTGAGTCAACACTGTGCCATATGCGGAGACCGTGCAACGGGGAAACACTACGGGGCTGCGTCCTGTGACGGCTGCAAAGGGTTCTTCCGGCGGTCTGTCCGGAAAAATCATTTATACACATGCAGGTAACAAAACATTTTTGCATTCACAAAGTTTAACATGGATTTTTTTTTTTTGAAATGGCTATAAGTCCGAAACGGTTTCTGTTACCGATATTTTACACTCTTAAATTTCGATTTAGAATATCATTTCGCTATAGTATTGAGCAAAATTTTACCCAAAATAATATTTTTTTCATGTTCTATATTTAACATGGGTTTAATTTTAAAATAGTTATAAGTCTGAAACGGTTTAAGTTATCGATATTCTTAACTCTTGAAAATCGATTTAGAATATCGTTTCGCTATAGTATTGAGCAAAATTTTACCCAAATTAAATTATTTTGTCATGTTCAATTTTTAACATGGGTTTAATTTTAAAATGGTTATAAGTCTGAAACGGTTTAAGTTACCGATGTTCTTAACTCTTGAAAATCGATTTAGAATATCATTTTGATACAGTATTGAGCAAAATTTCACCCAAAATAAATTATTTTGTCATGCCCAATTTTTAACATGGGTTTATTTTTAAAATGGTTATAAGTCTGAAACGGTTTAAGTTACCGATGTTCTTAACTCTTGAAAATCGTTTTAGAATATCATTTTGATACAGTATTGAGTAAAATTTTACTCAAAATAATATTTTTTTCATGTCCTATATTTAACATGGGTTTAATTTTAAAATGGATATAAGTCCGAAACGGTTTCTGTTACCGATATTTTTTACTCTTGAAAATCGTTTTAGAATATCACTTTGCTATAGTATTGAGCAAAATTTTACTCAAATTAAATTATTTTTACATGCCCAATTTTTAACATGGGTTTAATTTTAAAATGGTTATAAGTCTGAAACGGTTTAAGTTACCGATGTTCTTAACTCTTGAAAATCGATTTAGAATATCATTTTGATACAGTATTGAGCAAAGTTTTACCCAAAATGAATTATTTTTACATGCCCAATTTTTAACATGGGTTTAATTTTAAAATGGTTATAAGTCTGAAACCGTTTCTGTTACCGATATTTTTTACTCTTGAAAATCGATTTAGAATATTGTTTTGGTATAGTACAAAGCAGAATAATACTAAAAATAAATGATGTTGTATAAGAAAATATTATTTTTATCATTCTTATATTATGTACATGTTATTTATATACTTAAACATGTCTTTATATCTAAAATAAATAATGTAGAGATATTCCATTTATTTATTATGCATTTTAAATTCTATAAAGATGACTCAGCATTTGCATAGTGACGGATTTTTAAAATATATATATATTTTTTTGGATTCTAGTGCCAAAAAATTATATATGCAAGTCAAAAAATAGGTTTCGTTATCAAAACACAGTCTTTTTTTCAACTATTTACGAATATTCTTTAAAATGTAATCAGTTAAAAAGTAAACATTTTGAATAGATATTTTTTATGCTACTTACAATAAAATTATATACTATTTGTGGCAAAAACATTGTGCAACATCATCACTTTGACGTTTTTCATGATTCCTAGTATTTATTTTGTGATTCTTAGCAACAAAACATACAAAATAATCATATAGAAAAAATCCTATTAACAGAATAAATATATATGATGAGCTTATGTAATATTTAAATAATTATAAATGCAAAAGTAAATAAAAACGGCATTTTAGACCTTCACTGGTCAGCAAATATAGTGGAATTTAATTACTATGTTAATCGTATATACGCAAATGCAATCAATTCAAATGTTTTTTTTTTATGTTATTCACATGCCATTTTTGACGCATTTTTTATGATAAAATCCTTATTGTTCAATAAGAATCGGCGGCCTCGAATTATTGATTTGTTGACACCTTTAATATATATATATATATTTAATAATTTTTATGAAAAAATCTTGTAGACATAAAATATCTTAGAATTTTTAGTAGAATGTTTGAGTATTTTAATTATTTTTATAAGGGCAGTATTAAGAGGGGCTAAAAAGTTTGAGGCCCTATAACTCGGGAAGTATACAGGCGATTGGATTTAAATTGCGCAAGGCTTCAAATGGGATGTTAAATAATATGTGTACCAAATTTGGTGCGAATCACACCGATACCTTCAAAGTAGTAAAGGACACTTACGAGCGAGCGACGATTAACATCCAAGTTATATATATTTTTTTGGATTCAGACATTCAGAGCGACGAGACAAACACTTTTTGATCCGAGAATGCTACAGACACACAGAATGCATTAGCTACTTCGGTACTTCGTACAGCTAAAAATCCTCATAATAAATTCGTTTTACTGTTATTAAATTCAAAGTTGTATTTGAAAGAATGCGAGGTCTAAATTAATGTTTTGGGTTTCAAATACTTCTAATTAATCGATTTTCTGAATTTTAATATATTTTTTTATTACTTGATAATTATCTAATTTATAATAATAAAAATAATCAATTGGTTGCAAAAAAACAGTAAAACATTAATATATAGGTTAAGCGTTTTATAACGAAATCAAATAAAAAATATGTAAATGAAAAAATTCAAGGTTCTACATATACATATATATATTTACAGATTTAGCAGAAATTGTGTCGTAGACAAGGATAAAAGAAATCAATGCCGATATTGTCGACTTAGAAAATGTTTTAAAGCTGGGATGAAAAAAGAAGGTAAGAAAAAGACTCATTACGTTATTTTATTATTTTCCTAAATATTTTATAATAATAAACCATAACAACAATTTAAAATATTACTAAAATACGATAAAATAATTTACAATAATTACATTTGTGTCAACAATTATGTAATACAACTACACCTGGTGTTTAAGCCAAGTAAGCGTCAGTGTGCGTATTTTGAAAATATAGTTGAATGGATGTTATATTTGTATCAACACTCGTTCGTAATTCATTATAAAGCATCTCGCCTAAAATTAACTAGCACAGAAGACGTATAAACACTAATAATTCGTCTGAATTGGGCATACATCCAAATCCAACCATCTGTGAATGCGTCTACAACAAAGTAACAGCGTAAAAATTAAATAAATAAATAAATAATGCAATCGTATTTGCGATAACGCGAAAATAAAATCGTTCAAGAGATTATATCTGAAGTAGGTTAGATTTGTCACATTGTCAGGTGTCATCTATTTTCATTTGGCAACGATTAACAAATTAGTTTAATTGTTACATAAGTGCAATATACGATTTACAGCTCGTTTATCCTGCACTCATTTTAATTTGAGCCACGCGCAAATGTACCGTTGAAACACATTTGATTTTAATGTTGTATAACTTATATATTTAAACACGTTCATATAAAATTAATCCCAGGGTATTACGTATCTGATACATAGCTTTGTTATCTAAATATATCAGGTATCTAATATATACATGCCTGTTACATATCTGAGATTTGTTTTCTAATTGTTATGTAACATCTACTATATACCTGTTACATATCTGAGCTTTGTTCTTTAAATGTTATGTATCAGGCATATAATATAAACATATGTACTTGCGGATGTATCCAAATAAGTACATATCTTTATATTATATACCTGATACATAACCGTTATGTATCAGGTATATAATATAAAGATATGTACTAGTTTGGATGTATATAATATATATATATATATATATATATATATATATATATCCAGGACGTAAAAAAATATATATCTACTACATACATGTTACATATCTGAGCTTTAAGTGTTATGTACTTGCGTGGATGTATATAATATATATCCCAGTACATAATTAAATATGTCTGTTACTGAGCTTTGTTCTATTAATGTTATGTATCAGGTATGTAATATACACATATGTGTATTTGCTTAAATGTATATAATATATATCCAAGACCACTAATACATAATAAAATATATCTGTTACTTATCTGAGCTTTGTTCTCTAAATATAATGTAGCAGATATGTAATATAAATACGTGAATATAACCGCGACAAATCGTTAAAAACTGAAGAAACAAATAGATATTTTAAGAAATAATCCGTAGAAAATCGTTTAAAATATAATTTTTGAATACAGCGGTACAAAATGAACGCGACCGAATCAGCTGCAGACGGCCTAGTTACGAAGAAAATACATCAGGGAATGGTTTATCAGTTAGTTCATTATTAAATGCGGAATTGTTATCAAGACAAGTTGGAGCTGCTTTAGAAGTAAGTATATTATTTGGCCACAGTGTTTTTTGGGACATCCCTGAGATGTTACGGCACATATTACATCTTTTAGACGTAATATGCGCATGTTACGTCGCTGCGACATCTCAGGGATATCCTATAAAAAAAAAAAAAAAAAAAAAAAAATGTTGTAGATACGTTGCATACGCGCATATTACATACTATTTTGCACATGCATGTGTAGGTGGTTTTTATTTTATTTATTTTTTATTATTTATTAGCAAATGGGATCACCTGTGAGTGATTTCGATTTATCAAACAAACAAATTGCTAGCATCAATGATGTATGTGATTCTATGAAACAACAATTATTGATATTAGTTGAATGGGCCAAATATATTCCTGCGTTTACAGAACTACAATTAGATGACCAGGTAATTTTATTATTTTATGATTTTGTTACTTAAATTCGTTTTATTTATATATAATTGTGTTCGGATTATTATTGTATATGTTTTAGAGATATAATGGGATGTTTAATTTTGTTTGCAGGTAGCACTTTTGCGCGCTCATGCTGGAGAACATCTTCTGCTCGGTTTAGCCCGAAGATCAATGCATCTGAAAGACATCTTATTGCTTGGCAATAATTGTATCATCACCAAACATTGCCCAGGTAAATATTTCGAAATAATCAAATGCATGAATCATTTTGTGTTGTGTTTTGTTCATTAAACAAGTTGTGTTTAGTGTTGTGATGTTCCGATAAGGTTGGTAAAAGTTTATTTAGTGATTATTTTTGCTTAGGTTGGTAATATGCCAAAACAATAACTGGAGTTTTACACATGTTAGCATGATAGGGGATTTACAACGTTGTATTTACATCAGAAATCTATTACACATTACTTAAAAATAAATTTATCGAATCCCTATACAATTTTAATATTAGATAACTGTGGGGAAAAAGCAAGAGTACCAACTGTAAAGGTTTCACCTTGACAAGGTCATGGTGTATAATTTGTATTTTCAGAATAACGCATGGTTGGACCCATTTTATATGTTTCATAAACTCACAGTGGTTATTTTTGCATGATCAAAATTAATTCGCATGTATTTTCATTGTTTGCTTGGGGTTTTATTTACCATTTTGCCTAAATTTTATTTATATATTTATTATATGACGAAAATTCCGTTGGAATTGAATTAAATCTATATTTGTGTGATTATGATTTGATTTTTCGCTTTGATATTTTTGTGTGCCACTGTGACCAATGTAATTCATATAAAATGTGTGTATTCGATTGCGTTCGAAAGATATTAACAGACTCCAAAATGGCAGTGATTGTGTTATCAGATTCGCGTGTGTCGCCCGATCTGGACATCAGCCGTGTGGGCAGTCGCATTATGGACGAATTAGTTAAACCGATGACGGAAGTTCAAATGGACGACACCGAATTCGCATGCTTAAAGGCCATAGTATTCTTCGATCCAAGTAAGTCACTTAATTAATGTTTGAATATTGCAAGGAATTGAAAATGTAATTGTTTTTGTTGTGGCAGATGCGAAAGGTTTAAGTGAATCGAGTCGGATAAAGTCGTTGCGTTATCAGATCCAAATAAATTTGGAGGATTATATTAGTGATCGACAATATGAGAGTCGTGGCCGTTTCGGTGAAATTCTACTGACTCTGCCAGCACTGCAGTCAATCACTTGGCAAATGATCGAACAGATTCAGTTTGCCAAACTATTCGGTATGGCGCATATCGATAGTCTACTGCAAGAAATGCTATTAGGAGGTGCGTTTCAGGACAAAATTTGTGGTAACAATATATTTATTTTATTCTATTTCCACTAGGTTACTAATAAAGTGTGCTTCTTATTTACACTAAATATATGAAATATTCAATTATTTCGTCAATAAGTGTGCATATATTATGTTTTCTTGAATTCTACGCATTTAGGTACAGTTTAATTGTGTTTCCATATATATATATATATATTAATGTTCTAAAATCTAATATGACTAAAATGTAAGAGTTTAAAAAATCTACCGTTCCAGGTGCGACTTTAGAGAATGGAGGGCAGGTTTCGATAACTAATGGCGCCCAAGTGGGCCCCGGCAGTTACCAGAGCACTAGTGATTCGCCGGACAGCCCAATGACCCCACCGGGGACCCTGACCCAATGCTCAAGTCCTAGTAGTCAAATAATAAACACGAATTTAGCAAGTCCAGGCAATGGGGAAACTGTGATGATTATGCGTGATATCACAATTCCCGACTCGGACTCGTACCGTATTTCGTTCAAACAAGAACCAATCATTGAAACCGAACATAGTTTCTGAGACAAATAGGTATTTCATATGTTATTTTTATTATTTTCTGGGAAATTTCGATAAATGTGTATATATTAGTTTGCGTTCTCGTTGTGGAACTCAAATCCAACCGCAGTTTATTGCAGAGGTGGGCAAATTGTAATTGATTATAATTACATTCAAAATTTACAAATTACACATTTCATTTATTTATAAAAATTGATATTAAGTACAATTACATTAATTACTTGACAAAATTACTTTAAAATTGTAATTAATTTTCATTTTAGTCAATATTGCAATGTTGCAATTACTTATTAATTACACACTTTCTTCATTTTGACTAATTACTTTACAGAATTACTAATTCTTTAGCTGTGAACAATCCTTTACAGTCAAATTCTTTTACTATGACAAATTGTATTTAACTACAATTACTTTTTTAAATGATTTACTTTAAAATTGCAATTAATAATAATTCTAGTCAAAATATGAATGTTGCAATTATTAATTACAGAATTTCATTTTGGCAAATTTAAGTTACCTACAATTACAATATTTACTCTAATTACTTTAAAATTTCAGTTAGTTATAATTACAGTCAAAATTTACATGTTGCGATTACTAATTATATAATGTTTTCATTTTAACCAATTGTAATTAACTACAATTACAATTATTATGAAGGTATAATGCAATTTAATTATGTCAATTACGAAATACTTCAGTAAAACGACATTGCTATTTGTAATTGCAAAATTTACGAAGTTTAATTACATTACTGCCCACCTCTGGTATTAATTGTTTTTTTTTTTGGAACTGAGGTTTGTTTTCCTTCTTATCTTTGAAAAATTAGAATGTTGGTTTTTGTTTTAAGGTGTATACAAAGATTTTCTCCTTGCCTGTGGATAATTCATTCCGATTTACCTTTTTTTAAATGACTGTTATTATTGAAAATATTATTGTTAAGTTTTCAAAATATTATATATATATTTAGTGAATAATATGAATAGATATTGAACAGTTTGCTCACATTTTAAAGGTTGTTATTAGTCATAAATTATAACGATTGTTGAATTATGAAAAGAACATTATTTCTATTATGTGTAACATTTTATACGTATACGCCGGCTGTTTAGAATGACGTTTTTAGTAATTTTAGTCAAATATATTCCATAGCAATTAGTAAACGCGTAGATGTTTTTATACTTGTTTATAAATATTGTACATTTTATAGAAAAATTTGCTCAATAATTTGTATTGAAATAAAAGAATGCGATTATAGATTTAAGAATATAAAACCTGAGTAACCAAGTTTAGATTTACTAGTAAACCACAAATAAAACAGATTTTATTTCTGTTACGGTTTTAAATTTAAGCAAAAAACCTGAGTAACCAAATATAAAACTTTAATTTGAAAAGTTTAATTTAACTAGTAAACTGAAATTAAAACGGGACATTGAAGAATGGCCAATTATATTTATAATTTATCAAAAAAATTCTAGACATACAAAATTCATTAATGCCATTTCAATGCAAAACAAATTCGAGTTTTATGTGTATTTAATTTATATAGATATTGAAATAAGGCTGGCAGATGCAATATTATTAATTTTTCTTTCAACTTTCGCGTAGAAATATATTTCGCCAGTAAACATTTTGTTCCATGTGCAATTTGATGAAACGTTTAGATATCGCATGAAACAATATCTTTATCTGGTTTAGTTGTAAGATATTAAAAATGGTGGCATGTTATATAAAATATATTATTTAATAAGAAAAAAAACACAAAGTTGCTATTTTTAAGTTATGTTATTATTTTATAGTCATTTATTTGTGTAAATTACCATACATGGCTGTGCTAGTACTCTATGTACAGTTACAACATATATATACATGACAACTTATATATTTGCCAATTTAGAAAATATTATTATTTACTTTATTTCAATGTTATTATTTTGTATAATTACAATAAATAATTATTATCAAACTATATTGTATTGACAATTGAACAATCAAACTATATGATTTATTTTATATTATCCCAAATACTCATATTTCCTATACTATTTTAAGTATAAGGTACAACGCACCTATGCGTCCAACTCGCCTTATAAGTAATAATAAGGGGGTTCCCTGTAACTCGGATAGTATACGGGCGATTAGATTTAAACTGCGAATTAATTCAAATGGGATGTTAAATAATGTGTGTACCAAATTTGGTGCGAATCGCTCTGGTACCTTCAAAGAAGTAGAGGGCACAAATTAAAACCAATTCAATTAGTTAAAAACGTTTTATTAAATCAAAGTACAAAAGTATTAATTAAAAATTTATTCAGTATCAGTAGTCATATCCAGTCTTTTCCGTTTTTTATGGTTGGTAACCATTTCCGCTGCCTCAATCGGCACTCGCGACTCAACTAACCAAGTGTTAAGTTTAACTCTTGCGTTATGCCCATCTTGAAAAATCATTCGCTCTAACACATCCAATTTATCTACGGCGGCTGGATCAACAAATGTCTGTTCACATAAATCCAAAAGATGCCTGAACCGTTTTTGGAACGTCTAAAACGAATACGCATTTAAAATTCCCGCACTATTTCACATGTTCTTTCAGCCATAAGTCACAGGGTTCAGTTCAGCTAATGGCAGAAAGAACGGGAGTTATATATACTTGTTCTAAGCATTCTTTAACATCCCCTCGCGGATCAAATCGACTAATGTAGCCGCCAAATTCGTAAAAATGCAAATTGAATGTGTGTAAATCAACTGCGTTTGCGTCTGCCTTTAAAATCTCCCGATATGCCGGCGAGTAAATTTTGGGTAAACTTGGAACTACCACCGGTTGTCGCCCAACATACAGGGACTGTATTAACCATATTGGTAGTTCCAATGCAGCACCAGCTTTCAAATCTTTGCCCTCAGACGAGGCATCAAGTTTGCCTAGCGAAATTTTTCAATATTTCTTTTGTTCCATTTTGTTTTTTTTTTATGACAGTAGAAATGTCCTTACCCAAATTTGGCACCGTTTGTAAAAATTTACACGGGACACGTTCTTGCGTTGCTAAAATATCTTCCACTGAGAAATAATTGGGATGATAACTATTTGGGAGGGACATAGTGGATTGCGGAATTGTGCTTTAAAAGTTTGGTTATTACAAGTAAAGTAAGTGACAGGCGTTCTTTCAACCTCCAAGTAAAAAGTTTCTTTCGAGTCCGTTCGCTTGTGCTGCACTGACTTATATACGTAGATTTCTATGCTGAAAGACTGTCATTATCATAAATAGTGTCTAAAACTTGTTATACATGTCATCAAATTGATATAATAGCGCGATCGTGCACATCAAGTACAATCAAGCAAAGCGATATACACCGGTTACACTACACGAAGTGCTATCAAGTAGTGTCAATATTATGAACTATGTTTATAGTTCATTAAGTCTACTATAAGGCCGTGGTCACACTACAAACAGCGCGATCGTGCACAAGTACAATCAAGCAAAGCGATATACACCGGTTACACTACACGAAGTGCTATCAAGTTGTGAACTATGTTTATAGATCATTATATCGACCATAGTTACACTACAAACAGCGCGATCGTGCATCTAATACAATCAAGCAAAGCGATATACACCGGTTACACTACACGAAGTGCTATCAAGTAGTGTCAATCTTGTGAACTATGTTTATAGTTCATTAAGTCGACCATAAGGCCGTGGACACACTACAAACAGCGCGATCGTGCACAAGTACAATCAAGCAAAGCGATATACACCGGTTACACTATATGAATGGCTATCAAGTAGTGTCAATGTTTATAGTTCATTATGTCGACCATAAGGCCGTGGTCACACTACAAACAGCGCGATCGTGCCTCAAGTACTATCAAGCAAAACGATATACACCGGTTACACTACACGAAGTGCTATCAAGTAGTGTCAATCTTGTGAACTATGTTTATAGTTCATTAAGTCGACCATAAGGCCGATCGTGCACGAGTACAATCAAGCAAAACGATATACACCGGTTACACTAGATCATTAAGTCTAATTAATAAGTTTTAGACACTTTCTAGACAAATAACACCTTTTCAACCTAAGCACGAGATAGAAAGTGTAGGACAAACGAACAGATTCTTGATTGGCGTAAATGAACTGGCTTGTGATTGGTCGTATGAGCTGAACTGATCGCGTTTATTTACTGATTTCAGGGAGTTAAAAGAGTTTTGAGGTAGGGTTGAGCTAGTCGCCGATAGGTTGAGTTAGTTGTGGGTAGAAATTGGTGTGATGCAACATTGAACGTCAGACAGACACAAACGTTGCGACGAAATTAGGGGATACGTCGTATATATGCCGTGTGGCACCGTTATAAGTGTGTGTGTGTGTACAACTGATGCGAAGGTCGTACGAAAGAGTGTCTCGTCTCGCGATATGTCAAACCTTCCCCAAGGTGCCCTGACAACAGACCCTAAACGGTGTGCCGTGTTTATGTGTTGTGTTTACCATTATAATTAATACTTAATAAATAAATAAAACAATGCCAGTGATACTATTAGACCGTTTACCTTTGCCAAGTTTACGTGTGTATACAACTGTGAGTGTATTATTGTTATCGGCATCTGTGTATTATGCAGTACAAATTACGAGTGATCCGCATTGGAAAACGAATTTTACGTCGACAAGCGCGCCCAGTGATACCAGTACAAGTACTTTCTTAAAAAATGTTGAAAATGAACTTCGTGTTGCGAAAAATAACACATCGACGAATGATACCAAATCGTTGAGGCACCACTTCACCGAGGTGGTTACCTTCATGATACAGGAACCACATTGTATATGGGTGAGTTACCACCCCCTTAGCACCTATTTTCTAAACTAGGCGCGTACACTGGTATTTCCCCGGCATAACTGCAACTCTACTTTCGTTTTCGAGAAGGAAAATGCTCTTAAAATAGATTAACGAGTTCCCTAATCTATAGGCCAAATATTTGGGTTACAGAAATTGTTTTTTTTTAACGTTTATTATGTATATTTAATAAGAAAAATGTGTGGTTTAGGGGTAGATTTAGTAATGTGACCTTGAAGGTATACGTCCCGCCCTGGTACCAGTTTCGCGGCATTGCAGGATCTTATACTTGGCAATTTGCCCTCATTAAACCCCGCAGAAAATCGTAAAAATTACGTCACAAACATAGCAATTTGTGAATATAGTTAAAAAATTCGATGTATCGCAACACGCGAATCTTAAATATGTTGTATCGATTATGCAAAAATATTTTTAACATACATAGGTAGCCAATTTTATTTATATATTTACCAATATCTCTAACAAGATTATGTAATTTAGTTTTTTTTTTAAGGTTTCTGTGCTCTGTCCTCAATTTTTGTTGTTTTTATATCAACCAAAAATTTTGCAATATATTACAAAGTGTATAATTTTTGCAAAACCATCACATAACTGATTTGTAGTAGAAAATCACTTTCTACACAGGAATCAGGAACAATTTGAACATCCTGATGAGATGTATTCGTCTTTTACTTAGTTTTATAGGCTTTCTCCACTTTAATAACAAAAGTTTACACTGTAAATGGTGTCAATTTTTAATTTCACCTGTTACCAAATATCGTAAAACCTTAACAGGGCAAATTTTACAGCGTTTACATGATTGTAAATTGTGTCAAGACAAAAATAAATGTTAATCGACACTCGATTCGACAATCTTAACCAATACTCTACAGTAGTACTATGAAATTACGTTATCAAATACTGTTTCTTTAATATAAAATATATATTGTTTCTTTATATATTCAAATATAATATTTAATATGTACTGTTTTTGAATTTGAAGTTAAATTGTAATTAAAATTAGGTATTCTACTGTATAAAATTCACACCATAAATAAACGGTGTGATTTTTATAAATTATAAAGTGTAATTCTATTGTTTTAACAATAGCCACATTAATTTTATTTGGTTATATAAGTTGTTTACTAAATTTCGACAGCTATTGTTATTTACAAATGTAATTGCTATAAAGTTATTAATTTCTGGGTTTTTTTTAATTAAAGCATTTGTTATATCTGCATAATTCCCATATAACCTCGGTTTTTGGTGTTTAAACATTGATAAAATAATATTCATAGAACAAATATTTCGTTTATAGTAAAAGATAATAAAATGTATAATTTCTTGATAAAAATGTACATTTATAATTATACGTAAATATTTAATTAATACCCAATTGATAGGTAATATTGAATATATTAATAATTAGTAATTACAAACAGAATGGGATTAGAGGATAATATATTGATCGTATCAATCGCAATATGAATTCAAAAACGCATATTCAAATTATTGCGATTAATATAATCGGTATTAGAAAATTATCCTCTTTGTTTGTAATTATACAGATATTTTACCTATCAATTAGAAATAATCGATATTTACGCAATATTGTATATTTTGTACTAAAAATACTATTTTATCGACTGTGACTCATTTTAAACTAAGTAAACAAATGTTAAAACAATATATATATATAAAATATTTTTATTTTGCCGTACGAAGTACCGAAGAAACTAAGACATTCGGTCGTGCGTCTGTAGCATTCTCGGATCAAAAAGTGTTTGTTTCGTCGCCCTGAATCCAAAAATATAACTGGATGTTAGTCCTCGTATGACCAAATTAGTGTCCTCTACTCCTCGGAAGGTACCGGACCGATTTGCACCAAATTTGCTACACATAGTATTTGGCATCCTATTTGAATCCATTCGCAGTTTAAATCCAATCGCTCGTATACTTCCCGAGTTATAGGGCCTTAAAATTTGGCGCCCCCTTTAATACTGCTCTTAGAAAAATAATTAAAACACACAAAAATTCTACGATAATTTATGTCTACAAGATTTTTTCATATTAACTTTTAAAGGCCGTAAAAAATTAAATTAAATATTATAATTTTGAATTTTAATATATGTACAAAAAATTGTAAGACATTTTTGCAAATTGTTAACCAAAAGGCTATAATTATTAAAAATCGCTGGTCGCAACGCATTACTTATAAGGCTGGAGGCATAGGTGCTTTGTACCTATGTTGTTAGTTTCCCTATATTTAGAACGATTCAAATTAGAAGAGTAAACTAGGTCAAACTTTATTCTTATTTTGCAAATATGTCAAATACATCGTTTTTTATTGTATAAATTTAATTTCTCTGAAAGTTAAATATGGATATGAGAAAATCGAAACTTTGTACGGAGAAAATATGCAATAGCTATAAAATATGGTGAGAAAAGTTGATTCCGATGATATATCTATACCAGTGGTACTGAAATACTTTCCAATGCACATTTATTTTTAATGCTAGTTTTTTTTTGTTGCTTTGTTTTTATTTTGTGTTGTATTAATACTTATATATGTATAGTTTATCATTGGTTTGATTTTCAAACGTCCTTAGCCATTGATCATTGCAAAAAAAAAAAAACGCTAGACTTTACCTTGAAATAAGTATACCTTATTCAATGTCTTGCAGATTTTTATATGATAAATAATGGTAATTATTTCCATATAAAACAATTCGTCTACTAACATTTGTGATATATTCGTCGCATTTTGTGATTCACAATTTATTGCCTATTTATAAATGTGATAAAACGAAACTTACTTTCAATTCCCCATCATTATCATAACGTCTAACCGCTTAAGTTAACCATTCAACAAACGTGATGCGAAACTTTCCGAATTCATTGTATTGGTTCGACTATCACATATATCCAGGAAGTAAACACAATATTTTCTACTTCCTATTAAGTAATTTGAGCCTCACTAACGTTGAACAAGTCCCTTTACTCAGACATACTACATAATTGCTATTTCATAACAAAATGGTCTCGCATCATTTATTTGGCGGGAAGCGACGCTGCACTCGCCGGGGGAAAATGTACTTCTCCGATCAATATTAAATTCGGGGTGTTTACAATAAAAACACATATAAAATGTTACTAGTTATGATTATCGGTGCTACTTTCACTTTCATTGCGGTGTTAAATCATTTTTGGAACAACACTTTTTTATTGGTGTTACATCGAGAGGTTTTGTTTTGTATGCCAACTGTTCTACATTATTATGTTAGACAATCGTTATATAATAATGTTTACACTAATACTTATATTTACATATGTAAATATAATCAAAATGTATATTAGTGTGCTGTAGCACGTTCCAAAACATTACCAAATGTAATACTTGCAATTATTTGCGGTTTTAGATACAAAATCGTAACCGTAACCTTAAATAACCACGAATTTCATGGTTGTTGCATTACCGATATAGCCACTGTTCCGAACAGGGCCGGTTTTCCCCTATTTGCCCTCTTAGGTCGTTTGATATATATATATATATATATATATATATATATATATATATATATATATATATATATATATATATATATATCAATCAAACGACCTAAGAGGGCAAATAGGGGAAAACCGGCCCTGTTCGGAATATATATATATCAAACGACCTAAGAGGGCAAATAGGGGAAAACCGGCCCTGTTCGGAATATATATATATATATATATATATATATATATATATATATATATATATATATATATATATATATATATATATATTTATTTATTTACCGCAATTTGGAAAATATTCCGTACTTAACAAACCACTTTCTTTCCGGGTAGTGGTAACCGTGCGCTTACGAATTATCACGTCAGGTACCATTTAATACAGTGGTTACCAAACTCCGGTTTTAACCCAAACATTATGTCTTATAATACTTCAATTTTCAAGACTACTGTGTATCAGTTTTATTTATGAACGTAGTTCGCTATATCGGTTTTTGAAAAATAGGACAAAACATTTTCTAACAATTAGGCAGATAAATATTTGAAATTTCAATATTGAAAAATTGAGATATCAGAATCAAATCAAACGTGTCCTATTTCAAAATTATGTCTTTTTATTTGGTTGGCAACAAGCGGGAAATTCAAAAATTAGTGTAAAATTGCAAATACATTATATACTAATAATAATAGTACAAATTGCGCCATAGCAATAATATGCATTATCCCAATTCAATACTTTTAATTAAGTACTCATGGTGTTAAAGAGAGTTTGAGAACCACTGAATACTAGAAAAGTATTCCATAGAGACACAATAGTCTTGGATATACTGTTATATAAAACTGTTAGGGTCATTAAACTAAATATAAACAGATGAGAGTGTTGGAGAAATTGAACGTGAGATTATTAGGCAGGAGTGTATTAAGCTTGTTTTTAAATGATCCCGTAAATTACGTCATCAGTTAATATGTGCAATGATGAGTAAAGAATGTAACAATAAATTGACCTAGTTTAGTTGGTGTACAATAGAAAACCTATATTTGATTGTACAATTTCTATATTCAATGCAAATTCAATCTTGCGTAACCTATATACCTACTATTATACATACCCTAAACGCTAGGTGCCCAAGAGGCTTCGACACCGTAAATTTGATTGTCCTATATTGGCGCCAACAGTATTTTAAAAGCACGTAAATTAAATATAATCTCATCTAAACTATAGTGAATTGTAATTCACGTTTACAAAGAAGTAATAAGTAATAGTTATGTAATTGAAAGTATTATATATTAATAATGAAATTTAAATAACAATGGAACTTGTAATTTTCTTGTGAAAACCTTGAAAATGTTGTTTGAAATTAAATATGACTAGTAAATTGTAGAAAATTATTTCTATATTAGTATCTGTAGTCTAACTTAATAAATATAAATGTATTATAAATATGTTTAAATAATACAACACGCAATCTTACAAAATACCTTATAATTAAATATTATTCAAAGTTTTCGATGTTTACAACTATTAGTTTTTCAAAATGTCTACTAGTTTTTGTCAATTTTTTTTTAAAGTAACACCAAAAAAAAAAGTATACAGTAAATTCGTAATATTTGTCCTATATATAACATTGGTATCAACCGTTGCTATTATTACTTGTTAAAATTATCAGTTTGTTATTAATGCTAGAATATGGCTATTTATTTATGATAACAAATGGAAATATACAAAAACCTGTATTGTTTTATTGGTAAATTAACAGTATTTATGTATCATATAAAAAAAAGAGACTCAATGACCTTGAGAATAAAATTAAAAGTCATTTTTCGTATAGTGACTGTTAAGGATTGCGCAAACGTTTTCTATGTCATGGTTATTCTTTTGATTATTACATTATATTCCGTAACATATAATCACTTAAAAAATTTCTTTTAGAACGATTAAAGATTAAAAAAAAAAAGATTCTGTTTAATATGTCAGTTCAGTAAAATAACCGGATTATTTAAATCTATGGGTTTTTAATTTTATATCTTATATATTTTATTACTCAATCGATTTGTACTGTAATAATATGTTAATATCCCATTTAATATTGCCGTTAAAAAAAATGATCAAAATGGATGTCTTTTTTAAGGATATATCCGCCATTTTTGGAGTTTAAACGCCTATTCGGGCTCAAATTACTCAATTGAGTCATCTTTGCCATTAGTGCGGTAATAAATAAGTTTAATAAACTTATTTCATATATATTAGAACTAAATTTGAAGGCTCTAATTTGTAAATTTCTATTATCTTACAGACACTCATCAACATGGCGTACTGCTGGTTGATTCTTGTGGGGCGATGCGTGCAAAGGCTCGTTTTCGGCGAACTAAGAGTCTCCGAGCAACAGCATATAAAAGACAAATTTTGGAATTTTGTTTTTTACAAATTTATCTTTGTTTTTGGTGTCATAAATGTCCAATATATGGATGAGGTGATGTTGTGGTGTTCCTGGTTCTCAATCTTAGGATTTTTACACTTACTAGCGCAGTTGTGTAAAGATCGCTTCGAATACGTAAGTAACATAACCTTATACAAAAGTTTAAGATGGCTGCCACACCTCAAGTTTTCAATATGGCATAAATCGTAAAATATGAATATTTAGTTGTATCTAGCGCTACTAGTTTGTGCTACATCGTAGTACAATTCGATTAATATATATAATTTTCGTAATTTCTTATATGTGTTTACTATAACCTTATTTTTAAGTTCAAGATGGCCGCTGAATACACTTCAAATTTTAAATGCGGTATTAGGCGTAACATATACATGTTAAATTAAATCTAGTATTACTAGTTAGTGTAAAATCGTAGTATAATTCGATTGATATATTTAATTTTTGGTATTTGACATTTAAATCGTGTATAATAAACATGTTTACTATTTGTAAACAATAGAAATGTTTCTTTTAGTTATCATTTTCGCCAACAACACCAGGATGGAGCCACATTCGTCTATTGGGCCTGTTAGCTAGCATATTAATGTTTTCTGGATTTATGTTCCTTATCTGTGTAGCCGTAGGGTTTTTCGGAGGGTTGAATACCTTCGCATTTATGGTTGCAGAGGTAAATATTTAAACAAAGTTTCAGGTGCGTCAAATAGGTGAAAATAACCATTTTTTTAGTGTGTATTGCTGGCAATTCGTACTCTTCACGTAATCTTAAAATACGCGTTGCATCTGTACGATATGCGACAAGAAGGCGGCAACAGTGTCGGCGGCGGCGACACTGGTCGAGTCTGGGAGAAACGGGGGCCGGTAGCTTACTACACCGAAATCATTTTCGAGCTTACAATGTTACTAATAGATTTTGTACATCATCTACATATGCTGTTATGGAGTAATATTTTCTTATCAATGGCGTCGCTAGTTATTTGTATGCAGTTACGATTTTTATTCCATGAAATTCAACGGCGCATTAAAAAGCATAGGAATTATTTGTGGGTTTTAAATCATATGGAGCAAAAGTAAGAGTTGCGTTTGGTTTTAATTCGATGATTGTTATAGTTGTGGTTGATTGTTTAGTTATCCAATGGCGTCTAATGATGAGTTAGCTGATAATTCAGACAACTGTGCCATCTGTTGGGAGAAAATGGAAACTGCTCGGAAGTTACCATGCACACATTTATTCCACACGTAATAAAATAAATAATTAGTCGTCACTAGGGCTGCTCGAAGAATTTAAAGTTGATTAACTGAAATCGATTTAAAAACGATCGAATTTCTTTTACGTTTTAGTATTAGGCATATTTTGTTTAAATGCGATAGAAAAATATAAATTTTTAAATTTAGCATAACGAAATATTTATTTAGTCAAAGCTTGCCATTTCTAAGCCTAGATCTATGCTAATAATCAATGATAAATATCAAATTGCTTAGACTTTCTTTAACGATTTGCAAATCATGTTTTCGTTATAGAAATACAGGATATAAAATATTGTAATATTTTCTTGTTTTCAAATATATATTTTTTTACATAAATACCAGTAATTGATATCTATGATTTTATAAAAAATTGCAATTTTCTAGCGAATTGTACAATTTAGAAGAAAACTTTTGAAATAAAAGTTGTTTAAAATTAAAAATCTTGAGTTTTTATATCTATAAGTTTTTCTGTAAATGCAGCCATTGCCAAGATAGTTAAAAAATTACACGAGCAAACAAGCACTTCCGGTTGAAACATCATTTACCCAAATATTAAATTTAACACATATTTTTACGTTGAACGGTTTAGGCTGTAGAGCGTTCACACACACACTCACAGACAAAATGGATTCAGGAACCCTTAAAATAGATAATTAAAATCTCAAGGTCGATTTTTTTGGTGATCCCTATACTTATTACTTCGTAAAGGAAAGTAAAAATCGATATAAAATCAATAATAATCAGTTGAAAATCGTAAAAAAATAAATAAAAAACAAAAAATATTTGAAATCGATCCATTATATAAATTGTAAAATCGTCAAATCCTCAAAATTGATAATTACAATCTCGAAGTCGATTTTTTAGTGATCCCTTCACTTATTACTTCGTAAAAGAAAGTAAAAATCGATTTAAAATCAATAATAATTAGTTGAAAATCGGAAAAAAATATAAGAAACAAAGAAATCGATCCATTTTATTAAATGTAAAATCGATTTTAATTGGTTAATCGATTTTTTTGGTGGCCTAGTGAGACTGTTAAAATAAAAACAAAGTAAAAATTGTATTTATTTCAATAAAAATAGATCGTGTTTGCAATCATGGCTTGAGCAGGACACTTCATGCCCAACGTGCCGTTTAGGCTTAAGTATCCAATCTCCAGGCTCAATGGATCCTTCCAGATTGGATCCACTGTTAAATGGAGATTTACAAAATGATGGACAAGCCCAAACGCGAAGGCAACCCAATCACTTTTTCCATTTCGACGGTAAGTACATAACCTCAAATGGCTCACATGCTGTACTCTTTTAACATAATACTTCGCAAAAGAAACGAAAAATCGATTTAAAATTGATAATTAGTTAAAAATCAATTTAAAGTAATAAAACAAGTAAAAACTGTAAAATTTAGGGTCAAGATATGTGTCATGGCTGCCAAGTTTCTCGGTGGAAGTGACGCATGCGCAGCTATTGCGTTCTGACCCTCAACCGGTGCAAACGTCCCAGCTAGACGCTATGGCTAGACAGGTTTGTTCAACTGTTTGGACAACATGAATATGATTCAAACATTGTGATTGATTGGTTTCACAGGTACAGCAACTGTTCCAACATATGCCTTTGTCCGTAATCATAGATGATTTGCGTATCACTCGTTCCGTTGAGCTGACAATTGAGAATGTTCTCGACGGTCGATTAATCGCACCGCCGATTTTTCGCGAACCGGATATTGTGCCAGTTACCACGCCCACAGCGCCACAAATCACCGCTGTGCTCGATGAGAACTCTAGGAATTGGGATGATATCCCTGACGTTGCTCCACTTGAAACGTAAGCGATTTATTCATCAAATATATAATATTTTAGGGATATTTAGTATTCGCAATATTGCCAACTTGTAGAACTAAATAATTTTATAGATTTAGCGATTTTTTATATATTCTACCGAAAAACGTCTATTAGTTACGGCCATAGATTATAAAAGCATTACACGTAAAGACATGTTCCAAAATACGAGATCTGTTCCAAAAATACTGGAAATGAATTTTTTTCAACTTTATTATTAATTTTACAGATTATATCTCGTTGTTTTCGTGATATTGTTATTTAAGTGCAACGTGTTTAAGTGTGAGTTACGGCCATAGATTATAAAACTATTACACGTAAATACATGTTCTAGGGATATTTACTCTACTAAAATACATGTAGAACTAAATAATTTTATAGATTTAACGATTTTTTTATATATATTCAATCGAAATTTTCATAAAATTGATTTTAAAAGTTACTACAATTTCTAAACAATTACAAAATGGCGACGCCTATTAGTTACGGCCATAGTTTATAAAAATATTACACGTAAACACATATTCTAGGGATATTTAGTATTTACAGTACTGCCAACTATACCAAAATACATGTAGAACTAAATAGTTTTATAGATTTAACGATTTTTTAAATATTCTACCGAGTTATTACACTTTCTATACAATTACAAAATGGCGACGCCTATTAGATCTAGCGATCTTTTTAAATATTCGTTAACTATTTGTAATATTTTCCATTTATAGTGATGATGCAACGGTGGCAGGTAGTAGGTTCTCAAAATGTTCAACTGAACGCGAACGAATATTGCAGAGACGCAAGGAATTACTGCTACAAACTGCGCGTAAGAAATATATTGAGCGACAGCGAGCAACAACACAGATCGATGGTCAAAGTTGAAGGGGGGTTACATAACCGAGCGTGTGTGAATATTATTGAATACAAAAATAATTATCATTTTTGTATTTTCTTGTCTTGTTCTCTGTATTTGTATTGTATCATCTTTTCCCCCTCTTCAATGTTTCTGCGGCCATTTTGTTTACACTATACGTTGTGCACGATTATTATATTAGCCAATTTGCTCATTTGAACCAATAACGTAAGCACACGCGCAATTTATTTTACGAAATTTGTTACCGTTTTTTGTATATATATATATAAATGTTTCGAATTTATACGGTACAAATGCACTAAAACTGAAATTCAAGCGTACTGTTCTATAAATTCATGTACATAAGCCCATTTTATTTCTATAGTAACATTTATTTTATTTATTTCGTTTAATCATAATATATATATATATATATAGTATATTTGCTTTAAAGCTCTCAGCCTTATTTCGTCCAATTATATAACTAATTTAATTTGTGAGTAGGTTTACAAATATTTGTATAACGTGGCCAAACGAATCCATCCTTAATAGAATTTATTCTTGCAGAAAAAATGAAAGAATAATGTGAAAAATTACTAAAACATAAATTGTTTGATAGTTTGTGTTGTTGCAAAATGGGTATTTTTACAACAATGTGTTTTTCGTTTTCTCTTCTGTGTTATATATATATAATTTTTGTTCTTCGTTTTTTAAAAGAAAAGACTGATAATAACTATCTTGTACTAATTGTGTGATAAGAAATGACCGAAGTAGAATTTAAATCAAATTGTTTCGTATTTTGGGGAATTTTCATTAATTTCTAGTTGTATTTTGTGTTTTATTTATTGCGTTTTGTTTCGATAGTTTTCATTTCCGAAATAAAAATGCTCATCAAATATATCATTTATTGTGTAGTAGTTTATTAAAAAATATGTAATTGCTATGCAAAAATGTATCAATCATAATATCAAGCTGTATTCTTACACAAAATGGCAGCTGATCACCGTTTACGTGAATTATGCATATTGTGTGTAAAAAGAATACAGTTTCATATTGTTACAACAGTACTTACATCACAAAGTTAAATGTACTTAAAAATGTGCATACAATTAGTGTATGCCAAGTCGATACCTACCTAACTATAACAAACCGTATTTTTAGATTATTATTGTTGTTTCACGCTTAGATGCTGTAAAATAAATAAAATATTAAACAAACAAATTCATTTATTACGTATGTATCCTCAACATATTTATTTAAAATCCTATAGACGAAAAAAGTGACCATGTCACATCCGGCCGCGAAATTAAGTTTTTTGATCCGAGAATGCTTTAGCTTCTTCGGTACTTAGTACGGCGAGATTAAAATGTGTGTGCATAGAAAATTCAAATAAGCCCCAATTATTAATTTTTTACAATGTTACCAACTATGTAACACTAAATTCACAAATAAACTAACGGGCTATTCTGATTATTCACCTATGATGGGTGACAAGTTTCTCACCCTAAAAAGGTGAAATGAGTCCTGCCATATATTTAATTAATAGAAAACGAAATTTATTCTGATTACGGCTCTGCGTACTAAATGTCAATTTTGTACCTATATTCACACTTATATACAATTGTTAAATTAGTATTTCACAATGCAAAAATACGAAAAACTAGAGAAAATCGGCGAAGGCACCTACGGCACAGTGTTCAAGGCGAAAAACCGGGAAACCCACGAGATCGTCGCCTTAAAACGGGTGCGTCTAGACGACGATGACGAAGGCGTACCTTCGTCAGCCCTACGTGAAATTTGCCTATTAAAGGAACTCAAACACAAAAACATTGTACGTCTGTACGATGTGTTGCACAGTGATAAAAAACTAACATTAGTGTTCGAACATTGCGACCAAGATTTAAAAAAATATTTCGACAGTTTAAACGGTGAAATCGACTTAGACATCGTTAAATCATTCATGTACCAATTATTACGCGGCTTAGCGTTTTGCCACAGTCATAATGTGTTGCATCGCGACTTAAAACCCCAAAATTTACTCATAAATAAGAACGGAGAGTTAAAACTGGCCGATTTCGGGCTAGCCCGCGCTTTTGGCATACCAGTCAAGTGCTACTCAGCGGAAGTTGTAACGTTGTGGTACCGGCCACCGGATGTGCTGTTTGGCGCCAAATTGTACACAACGTCGATAGATATGTGGTCAGCTGGGTGTATTTTTGCTGAACTAGCCAACGCGGGACGTCCCTTATTTCCGGGCTCTGATGTCGACGACCAGTTGCGTAGGATTTTTAAACTATTGGGTACTCCGACCGAGGATACGTGGAGTGGAATGACACAACTTCCGGATTATAAACCGTTTCCGTTGTATCAACCCAGTATGAGTTTATCCCAAGTTGTACCGAAACTAGCGGGGCGAGGACGCGATTTACTGCAGCGGCTGCTTGTCTGCAATCCAATGCAACGGATATCCGCCGAGGATGCTATGGCGCATGCGTACTTCCAAGATTTGAACCCGGCAGTTAAAAATGATCGCTGCTAATTTTTATGTACTATTTTAATATTTGTTGTTATGTGATAATATAATATAATCCTATATTTAAATATATATATAATATAATAATTCAGACGAAGACGTGTTTTATTCGGTAATCTAAAGCTGTATTCTTCTTAAATGTTGAGACTGAATGAGTAGATTCATTTAAAGCGAGACAAGCTGAGAATACTGCCCCAAAATTTGGAGACCCCCTTAATACTACCCTTTTGAAAATAATTAAAACGCCCAAAAATTGTAAGATCTATAAGCGAAAATTCAAAAAGCAAGTGTATAATTACAAATGTGAATAACTATTTATTGTAAACGTAATAGTATAAAATAATTATGAATATGCTCTTTCCCCAATTATATTTGAAATTGTCTAATGTGCCAGTGTAATCTGGGCTTTTATACGTGATTGTGTACGTGTCAGACATATTTACTGTGCTAACATTTCACATTTACAACAAAACAATGGCAAAATTAGGGTCTGTGATTAGTAAATTTTATAATGAATACGTCGCCCATACACCGAAAAAGCTTAAGATAATCGACGCGTATTTATTATACATTTTATTAACCGGCATCGTCCAATTCATGTATTGTTGCCTAGTGGGTACATTCCCATTCAATTCATTCCTCAGTGGCTTTATTTCTTGTGTCAGTAGCTTCGTGTTAGCAGGTGTGTATTTAAAAGTGTATTAATTGTTGTGTTTAACAATAAAATCAATTGTTTTATAAAGTATATTCTAGGTTAGAGTACAGGACCGTATTTGCTCAATATGATTTTTATTTACAGTTTGTCTACGACTTCAAGTAAACCCGGAGAACAAATCACAGTTTTTAGGCATTAGTCCTGAACGTGGATTTGCTGATTTTCTGTTTGCACATGTAATCTTACATTTGGTTGTAATGAATTTTATTGGTTAATAAAAATTATTCTATAATTTATAATATATTTATTTGTACCCTTTTCCCAGTCCAACCATATTTTTAATATAATACATTTGATTCTGCTATCTCAATATTGATATTTCTAATACTTATCTGCTTAACAATTGTTAGAAAATGTTCCCATCTTGCAAAAACTTATCTGATGCACCGAACTACGTTCATAAACAAAACTGTAGTCTTGAAAAAGACTGATTTGAAATACTAATAGGCGTATTAATAGTTAAAGAAAACATTAATGGTGCATACACAGTAATATAAATATTTATTTGGGCTGCGTAATACAAGCTTTTAACTGATTGCACTGTTAAGTTTAAAAGAACGCAAATAATGTTTTGACAATCTTGTCAATTTTATCTATTCCACTTAATATCAATGGTTATCTGTGATTAATTCGGAACAAATGGCTAATAACGTAAAAACTAAAGAAATTGAGGTGCCTAAGTATGGGTTTAAAGTAAAATTAAACCATAAATACCCAGAAAAATGGACCCAAAAAGCGAAATTAAAAATCAAACAAATCTTTCCACTTCTCCCTATGGTGTTTCGGTAAGTTAATACCGTAATTTCGTATGTTCACTTTATAAATAAATAAATAAATATAATCTAGATATATAATTTATTATATAAAAATGTTATGGCGCGGCCGACCAGTGATTATGGATTATATAAATCAGCCAGTAGGCAAACAAATATATGGTAAATGATTGTAAACAAACCGGGAATGATTGCTTAGTAATAGTGGTTTTAGGTGTACCTTTAGGTGGAATTGGTTGCGGGACGATAGGTCGCGGTTACCGCGGTGAATTTTGTAGGTACCAACTGAAACCGGGTTTATATGAGTATAACACGGTTGCCGCTAATCAATTTATTGTTACTATTAAAGATGGTACACAAAAAACTATATTTCAGAGTGTTTTATCTACGTATAAGTAAGTATGGGACTGGTAGCGGCCATCTTGAAATATAAAATGGTGGTTACCAGTTTGTTAGATAAACAAGATGGCGGCTACATAATATATACATTAGTAATATCGTGTAATAAAATGGTTTTTTATTTAGAAAACCGTCTAAATATTTGACCACATGGCAATGGCTAGTAGATGGTTCAAAATGTTTGTATTCAGGTTTATATCCAAGATCTTGGACGGAATATGATTTATCTGATTTTGGAATTAAACTGATTTGTCGACAAATTAGCCCTGTTATACCACACAACTACAAGGTACATTTGTAACATGTGTTATTCTAGTTTTAAACTAGTTAAGAATTTTAAACTGTGTCGATTAAGTTTAATTTCATGAATTAAATATGCTAATTTCATCAAAAATCAAAATGGCCACGGGTCATGCTTTATTTTGTTTTAAAATACTGAATTTAATTGTTCAGTTACATATTATTGTTCAACTAGTAGTAGCA
This sequence comes from Leistus spinibarbis, assembly GCA_933228885.1. Classification (NCBI taxonomy): domain Eukaryota; kingdom Metazoa; phylum Arthropoda; class Insecta; order Coleoptera; family Carabidae; genus Leistus; species Leistus spinibarbis. Next base: position 9,259,071 of record OW121802.1, read on the forward strand.
AGTTTGTCGTTAATATGTTTATTTTTCTTGTTCTTTCACTATCTATATTTATAATAATGCTTTATTTTGTCTTAAAATCACTTTACGGTTGCAATGAAACAAAATCTATATGTATTAGAACTAGGCAAACGTAAATATAAAATAACCATTTTCAAATACGATTTTTCAGTAAATGTAACATATTTCGAAGAAACTTTTTAAGTAAAAGTTGCTAGAAATTTGAATATCTTCAACTTTTATAGGAATCGTTTTTCTGTAACTCATACCGTTTTTAAGATATTAAAAAAATAAAATTCAAATTGTATTAAAAGTTGTTGGCGGCTAATGACCCATCGCTGCCCGCCAACACAAATACTAGTCGGGCTTTTAACAGTTTTAAAATTTATGTATGCAACATTCTTTAGGATAGTAGTCTCCCATGTGGAGTCTTTATTTGGGACATAGAGAATGTGAGCTCTGAGTCACGTTCCGTGACAATATCTTTTACGTTTAAAAATGGTACAGGTGACAAGAAACAAGACACAGCAGGTATATAACAAAAAAAACTCGGCCATTTTGTACCATTTTTAAACAAATAATCTTACAGCGCCATGTTCAACTAAAAGCTTTTCTTACGAGGGCATGGAAGGCGTTATACTTAACCATATAGTTAAAAGTATGCCTTGCACTTATGCCCTAGCAGGAAAATCTACGAATTCTGTGGAAATCTCAAAATGTTTATATTTTGATCCCACTTCTGATGGTTTAGTGCCATGGCAGCAGCTAAAAACGAATGGGTGCTTTGATAAACCATCCGATTTGAAAGCTAGTCACATTTGTGATGAAATGGCTTGTGGCATCGCAGGCCAAACGCATTTACAATCTGGACAATGTAACACGATTGAAATGTGCTTGGTGTGGGATATGCCTATTGTGAATTTCTTTGAAAAGGCTAAAAAGTATAAAAAGTTTTACACCAAGTTTTTTGGAACTGAAAGCGCTTCGATTAAAATCGCTGGTTATGCATTAGATAATTACCGAAGTTGGGATTCGCAAATTTATAAATGGCAATCTAAGATTTTGGATGATAAGTGAGTATAAAATAAAACTAAATGGTGCAAATTCAGAGTATTACTGTGGAGTAATGATTGGAAACTACGTAAAATGGTATAATTGACAATTAATATTTATTTAATCGATAGTGATCTACCAAATTGGTACAAATCGGCGATATTTAACGAATTATATTTCGTATCTGATGGAGGATCGATTTGGTTTGATTTTGAAACTGATCATAATTCATTAAATGCAAATGACCCACGGTTAGTTTTACAACCATTTAAATAAACAATGGTTAATTATAATTGAAAATAAAATTGTAGACTGGAATTTGGGAGATTTGCGCTATTAGAAGGTCACGAATATCGAATGTACAATACGTACGATGTGCAATTTTACGCATCGTTTGCACTTGCAATGAATTGGCCAATGCTGCAAATTTCTTTACAATACGATATGAAAGACGCCATTTTTACCGAAATTAAAACGCCACGAAAAAGTTTGTACGATGGACGTGTCCACGAAAGGAAAACATTGAACACGGTTCCCCACGATATTGGGGATCCTGGTAAGGAGTTTACTGTTTAAAACAAAATGGCTGCTATACGATACATTTATAGGGGAAGAACCGTATTTACTCTTGAACGGATATCCTATACATGATGTCAGCGAATGGCGAGACTTAAATTTGAAATTCGTGCTGGAAGTATTTCGCGACTACAAATTAATGGAGAATGTTAAGGATTTCGATAGGAAATTATATTTGGAGCAAATGTTTTTAGCTTGTAAGACAGTTATGGATCATAGCGCTACTTTTGATCAAGACGGGGATGGTTTAATTGAAAATGACGGATATCCGGATCAGACGTATGACACTTGGGTCATGAAAGGGGCAAGGTAAGTTTCTCGATTCATATATTGCCTATTATTAGTTAAATAACGGCATTGCGTAAAAATAATCAGGTGATTGGCTTCTGAAATTAATAATTGATTAGTTAACTGATTTGAAATAAAAAAGCGTATTAAAAGTTTGAAACGTATATAGAAAACTTGAAATGTCAAATGACAGACATAAAAAATATCAGATTACTTTTAAAAATGCATATCTCCAAAACTAGAGGCTTAAAAATTAAAAACAATTATGGCAGCCATCTTGAATGTTTTTTTTTTAATTTAGTGCCTATTGCGGTGGTTTATGGCTATCAGCCTTACACTGTATGTCTGTAATAAGTGCAATTTTAAACCACACATCCGAGCAAAAATACTACACGGATTTATTACAAAAAGGCAAGGAGTCATTTGAGAAAAAAATATGGAACGGCCAATTCTACAATTTTGACGAACCCCATAAAAATATTATAATGTCCGATCAACTCTGTGGTCATTGGTACTTAAGATGTTGCGGTTTTAATTACGAAGTTAGTTTTTCTATAAATATAATGTAACGAAAATACTACAATTAAATTAGGTGTTTCCAGAGCAAAATGTACAAAGTGCGCTAAAAATTATCTTTGAGAATAACGTGAAAAAATTCGCGAATTGCCAACGCGGCGCAGTCAATGGCTTTACCACTGATGGTAAAGTTGACACAACAACGATTCAAAGTGAAGAAGTTTGGACCGGGGTCACGTATGCCCTTGCGGCAACTATGATACATGAGGTGAGACGCAATTTTTTGCATAATGGAGAAATAATATTTATTGATATTATCCTTATTTTCCTGAAGGGTTTACTGAGTGAGGCTTGGGAAACGGCTGGAGGAATGTATAAATGTTTGTCTGAGCTGATTGGGATGAATTTTGAGACGCCAGAGGCAATCCATGCCGGGAAATGGTATCGAGCTATCGGCTACATGCGCCCTTTGTCCATTTGGTCGATGCAGCTTGCCTGGGAGCAGCGTAAACAACATTATGAACGATAAGGTCAGTTTTGACCAAAATAATCTTTGAATTCAAAAATATGCATTCATTTTGGTTATTACAACATATAATAACCCATCTTTATATATTTAAACATAGCTTTCATTCAAAATCTCCTAAGGAGAAATCGGGAGAAAATTTGCAATTTTCTATGATTTATAATATAATAATTTGTGCATTTGTGATATCACATATTACTACTAGATAATTACATAATATTAAATTGTATTTAAAAAAATAATTACTACTTTTTATTTAGCTGTAACATGACTGTGCATTTTAAATAAACAATAATACATCGTAATTATTTATTTATACCTATGCACAATTAAGAATATAATTAGTTTATAAATGTATATACTATTGATTAAAAATGAAGTTATTCAATTGGAATAGCACGAAATTTCAACGGGCTATCAATACCGTAGAACAAGCTCATTTTATACTTCATATCTTCTTGATGCCATTCCAGTTTGAAATTACGAATGATCTAAAAGCAACAGAACACAAAACAAATTTAATAAATGATCTAAGTTACCCCGGTGTGCACCTTGTGCCTATATCATATACAATCCACTAATCTAATTGAATAATTTAACGGTGGAATTTGAAGTGAGATTTTGTGCAAGAAGAATATAGCTATCAAGTTTTAGTGTTGAATTTTACCTTAGATATCAATGTTTCCATTTCTAACTGGGCTAACCGTTTGCCAACACACGCCCGTGGCCCAAATCCGAAAGGTAAAAACACCCACGGATTTAGATCACTTTTAGCTCGATCTTGCCTGATCCAACGGTCAGGCTTAAACTTTTTCGGCTCTGCGAAATATTTCTCGCTCCAATATAGAGGCAATTGCGCAATTACTAAATCGGTCTAAACATAAACAAAACTATACTAAATTATTTGTTGTAATATATTCAATATTGGCGAAAATCTGTTATTAATAAATTGTGATTATATTCACACTATGTCCTTTGTAAGTGGACATCGTTTAAATGAAATAAATTGTAATTCTTTCGGTTTCTGTGTTTTAATGAACCTCTTACCCCTTTGGGTATTTGATACCCTGATAGGACGATATCACTAGTTGTCTTTCGGGCCCCTGCTAGTGTGATTGGTATTAGCCGCATGCTTTCTTTGATCACTGCACGTAAATAAGGCATTTCTTCCAATTTTTCTGCTGTTAATTCCGTAGATTTTTCTGGTAAAACTTTTAGGATTTCTTGTCGCAATATTTCTTGTTCGTCCGAGTGGACTGCTAGCAAATATAATAATGCTGACATTGTTCTAGAAGTCTAAAATAACAAGTTATAAACATGTACCATTATCGCCTTTTCTAAATAAATGTTTCTTATTTTTACTGTTTCAACTCCTCCGACTAAAATATCCATAGCATTTCCGAACGCGTATTTTCGATCAATTTTCAACAGTTTTTCCACGGCACTCATTTCATGTGGAGCTTTTTCTATATGCTTCTCTTTTTCTATTTTCGCCTCAGTTAAATCCAGTTGCTTCTGGAGGAAGCTATAGAAAGACATATTATAATATAAACCATGATTAATGCAAAATTATTTAATAATCGTTGCGTCAACGAATTATTATATTTTCTAGGAATTCATATTTTGTGTACCTGATTATTCTATCTAGTAACGCCACGTATTTCCGCCATTTTGGTGTGCTCATATATTTTGATAATGACGGTAGTACATCGATTTCGTACAATAAATCAAAGAAACATATTATATCGTTGATTAAAATTTGTTGTTCGGATGTTGGATCTAAGTCTCCATTCAATAATCCTAAACATTTATCAATATTTAATAAATTCTTTCATACACAACAAGAAGAATAACTTCTATAGATTCTCTTTGCGTTCAGCAACTTATGAAGCTGTTCACGTTATAACTATTAAATGTATTTTTCTGTCCGCATACGAATTTATTAACGAAAAGGAAGTATAATACAAGTATAGTTTCCTTATTATTTGAAAATCAATGCCGTGAATAGTTTCAAAGTAGAATATATTGTAATTGTTACCTAATCTAGCATCAAAAGCAAATAAGCCAATGGATTCTAAAGCCCATTTGTTGAGTTCATTCGTAAAATCTTCTGGCATTTCTTGTTGGGGATGCCGTGCAGCTAATTCTTGCATTCGTAAAACAAAATCATTTGCAATAACAGCCATCGGCTTTAAATATTGTTTAACAGTTCTAGGTTGCATTAAAATTGGGTTTATAATTGATCGGGCATCCTGCCACTCTTTACCATCACTACAAATCAAATATTTATATCAAAACCTCTAGAGTGGCCTACACTGCACTAGTATATCAACGATTATGATTATATATTTTAAAGTATTACAATAAAGCTGCATCCACAGCTCGCCAATTCGTAATTATAAATAATAATTCAGTTTATATTAAGAGAAAAAATGCTAGCATTCACAGCAGTAATATTATACATGTTGTTGCTGTGAACGCTAGCATTATTTGTTATAAAACAAACTGAATTATTATTTGTAATTTTCAATTTTAATTTCTAATTGGCTCGCTGTGAATGGACTTTTATTTTAAAGTCATTGTCCTGACAAATGAGAAAATTTTCATACACAATTTGCAAGAACATGTTTCTGTGGTTTCTAAGGTAAATACTCACGACGTAAAAACACCGCCGTATCCCTTAAAAACGTGTTTTCTCAAATTGATTCGATAATGTTTAATTGAATCTAATATATCTCGCATTGGCCAAATTCCCTCAGTTCGAAAGATCTGAAAGTATTTTAAAATTAAATAAATCTATTATTATCAAAATTGTAATACTATGGATTAATTAAGCGTTTACCTAACTGTTATTTTGTTATGTCTATTAGTTTTCTCTATAATTTGCAATAATTTTGCATAAGGTCTATTCACAGCAAACCAATAAGTATGATTAGAAATTACAAATAATAATCCAGTTTGTTTTATAGTATTCACAGTATTCTAATAAATGCGTTTATTATGTGTGAATGCTAGCATTGTTTGTCATAAAACAAACTAGATTATTATTTGAAATATCTAATTTTTAATTACTAATTAGCGCGCTGAGAATGTAGTTGTGGACTAAACGAATAACAAATGATATAAAATAAATTATTTACCATTTCAATGTCTTTTGGGTCAAAACATATAACCAAATCTCTTCGAAATTTCAAATCACGTAATCTTACCAAATTCCCAAATTCTTTATTATACCTACAATTACATAAAGTATATACTATTTCGTTTAAAATTTTAATAAAATATATATATCAAAATACATACATAATATGCAAGTCATGTTGAGGTATCCCCTTATATTTTCCGACAACGGGTAAAACATTCCATAAATATCCAAAAATCGGCGCTGATTTTGGGCCTACAATAATTATTTTTCAATAACTCAAAACAAACAAAAAATAATAAACACAATTTCTACCTGGTATATCATCGTACGGCTTCGCTTGGACAAAATCCTTTTCATTATTTGCCCCTTTTTTTAAAGCGTGTTGAGCAGTAAATGAACATTTGTGAACTTCGCGCACAATATTTTGGACAAATTTAATATTCTTTGTTAACATTCTTTATGCGATCTTAGTGCACAAATAAATATACATATATGTATATAGAATTATTTTGCAATTAGATGACAGATATCTAGGTCACATATGTAGTCAACCTAACGAACTTACTTTCAATCCTTTGTACTTAAAATAACTTTATTTTTTATTATGGCCGATAAGAGAACCCATTAGATTTTTTTTTATATATATATGTTATTTCATATTTATAGTTAGTTTTATCAATAAAAGAATGATATTTATATAATAAAAATAAACTATTTTTGTACCATTGAAGATTGATACGCAACAAATAAAGATTAGATAAAGCAGATGAGACTATTTGTTTTATTTTTTTACGATGATATTTAGATACCGATTTTTAGTTTCTTAGACGAAGTCTTAAAGGACGAATTGTAATCATGAACCTTTTTTGAACTCGAGATTTTAACGGAAATACACGTTTGGATCATCCCTGAATTGAATCGAATCTGTCTATTTTCGAAATAACGTCTGTGTGTGTGTGTGTATGTATGTATGAATGTGTGAACGCTCTAAAACAAAAACTGTTGTGGGTAAAGCTATGTTCTATTTAATATTGTATTTGAATATTATCATCACTAAGGAGTAATCGGGAGAAAATGCGCAATTTTCTGTACAATTGATAAATATAACTTCAATCCTTTACGTCTTACTTAAAACTATATATAAATTGTTGGTTTATACATTTATATACTATTGATTAAATACTGAAGTTATTCAATTGGAATAGCACGAAATTTCAACGGGCTATCAATGCCGTAGAACAAATTCATTTTATACTTCATATCTTCTTGATGCCATTCCAGTTTGAAATTACGAATGATCTAAAACCAACAGAACACAAAACAAATTTAATAAATGATCTAACTTACCCCGGTGTGCACCATGTGCCTATATCACATACAATCCACTAATCTAATTGAATAATTTAACGGTGGAATTTGAAGTAAGATTTTATGTAAGAAGAATATAGCTATCAAGTTTTAGTGTTGAATTTTACCTTAGATATCAATGTTTCCATTTCTAACTGGGCTAACCGTTTGCCCACACACGCCCGTGGGCCAAATCCGAAAGGTAAAAACACCCACGGATTTAGATCACTTTTAGCTCGATCTTGCCTGATCCAACGGTCAGGCTTAAACTTTTTCGGCTCTGTGAAATATTTCTCGCTCCAATATAGAGGCAATTGCGCAATTACTAAATCGGTCTAAACATAAACAAAACTATACTAAATTATTTGTTGTAATATATTCAATATTGGCGAAAATCTGTTATTAATAAATTGTGATAATATTCACAATATGTTCGTTGTAAGTGGACATCGTTTAAATGAAATAAATTGTAATTCTCTCAGTTTCTGTGTTTTAATGAGCTTCTTACCCCTTTTGGTATTTGATACCCTGATAGGACAATATCACTAGTTGTCTTTCGGGCCCCTGCTAGTGTGATTGGTATTAGCCGCATGCTTTCTTTGATCACTGCACGTAAATAAGGCATTTCTTCCAATTTTTCTGCTGTTAATTCTGTAGATTTTTCTGGTAAAACTTTTAGGATTTCTTGTCGCAGGATTTCTTGTTCGTCTGGGTGGACTGCTAGCAAATATAGTAATGCTGACATTGTTCTAGAAGTCTAAAATAACAAGTTATGTACATGTACTATTATCGCCTTTTCTAAATAAATGTTTCTTATTTTTACCGTTTCAACTCCTCCGATTAAAATATCAATAGCATTTCCGATCGCGTATTTTCGATCAATTTTCAAGAGTTTTTCCACGGCACTCATTTCATGTGGAGCTTTTTCTATATGCTTCTCTTTTTCTATTTTCGCCTCTGTGATATCCAGTTGATTCTGGAGAAAGCTATAGACAGACATTTTATTATGATATAAACCATTATTAATCAATTACAAAATTATTTAATAATCGTTGCGTCAACGAATGTCAAAATTATTATTTTAGAGGAATGCATTATATTTCTGAGAATTCTTTTTTGTGTACCTGGTTATTTTATCTAGTACCGCTATATATTTTCGCCATTTTGGTGTGCTCATATATTTTGACAAAGACGGTAATATATCAATTTCGTACAATAATTCAAAGAAATACATTATATCGTTGATTAACATTTGTTGTTTGGATGCTGGATCTAAGTCTCCTTTCAATAAACCTAAACATTTAACAATATTTAAAAAATTCTTTCATACACAACAAGAAGAATAACTTCTATAATTTCTCTTTGCGTTCAGCAACTTATGAAGCTGTTCACGTTATTACTATAAAATGTATTTTTCAGTCCGCATACGAATTTATTAACGAAAAGGAAGTATAATACAAGTTAGTTTCCTTATTATTTGAAAATCAATGCCGTGAATAGTTTCAAAGTAGAATGTACTGTAATTGTTACCTAATCTAGCATCAAAAGCAAATAACCCAATGGATTCTAAAGCCCATTTGTTGAGTTCATTCGTAAAATCTTCTGGCATTTCTTGTTGGGGATGCCGTGCAGCTAATTCTTGCATTCGTAAAACAAAATCATTTGCAATAATAGCCATTGGCTTTAAATATTGTTTAACAGTTCTAGGTTGCATTAAAATTGGGTTTATAATTGATCGGGTATCCTGCCATTCTTTACCATCACTACAAATCAAATATTTATATTAAACCGCTGCAATGGCCTACATTGGACTTGTATATCAACGATTATGATTAGATATTTTGTGGTAGTACACTAAAACTGCATTCACAGCTCACCAATTCGTAATTACAAATACTAATTCAGTTTATATTAAGAGAAACAATGCTAGCATTCACAGCAGTAATATTATAAATGTTGTTGCTGTGAACGCTAGCATTATTTGTTCTAAAACAACCTGAATTATTATTTGATTTTTTAAATTTCTAATTGGCTGTGAATGGACTTTTGTTTTAAAGTCATTGTCCTGACAAATGAGAAAAATTTCAAACACAATTTGTAAGAACATGTTTCTGTGTATGTTTCGAAGGTAAATACTAACGACGTAAAAATTCCGCCGTGTCCCTTGAAAACGTTTTTTCTCAAATTGATTCGATAATGTTTGATTGATCCTAATATATTTCGCATCGGCCAAATTCCCTCAGTTCGAAAGATCTGAAATTATTTTAAAATTAAATACATCTATTATGATCAAAATTGGAATGCTATGGATTATTTAGGCGTTTAGCTAACTGTTATTTCGTTATGTCTATTAGTTTTCTCTATAATTTGCAATAATTTTGCATAAGGTCTATTCACAGCAAACCAATAAGTATGAAGTAAGTACGAATAACAAATGATATAAAATAAAATATTTACCATTTCAATGTCTTTTGGGTCAAAACATATAACCAAATCATTTCGAAATTTCAAATCACGTAATCTTACCAAATTCCCAAATTCTTTATTAAACCTACAATCAATTGTATATATTATTTCGGTTAAAAATTGAATAACATGTATCAAAATTCATACATAATGTGCAAGTTATGTTCGGGTATCCCCCTATATTTTCCGACAACGGGTAAAAAATTCCATAAATATCCAAAAATCGGCGCTGAGTTCGGGCCTACAATAATTATTTTTCAATAATTCGAAACAAACAAAACACAATTTCTACCTGGTATATCATCGTACGGCTTCGCTTGGACAAAATCCTTTTCATGAATTGCCCCTTTTTTCAGAGCGTGTTGACCAGTAAATGAACATTTGTGAACTTCGCGCACAATATTTTGGACAAGTTTAATATTCTTTATTGACATTTTTATGTATATATATAGAATTATTTTATAATTAGATGATGGACATTTAAGTCATACATGTAATCGACAAAAGGATCTTACTTCTAATAATACTTGAAATAGCTTTCAGTTTGCTTATTATGTTTGATAAGAAAACCAGTAAGAATGTTATTATGCATTTGTTAATTCATATTTATAGTTAGATTCATCGATAATTGACGATAAGAATTATATTTATGTAATTTAAATAAATATTTTTGTACTGAGTATTTTTAATACTCAACAAATAGCGTTTGGATAAAAATGCATTTGTTTTATTATTTTAAGATGATATTTAGATACCGACTTTTACTTTCTTGAACGAATTGTATCATACGGAAATACACGTTTTGGCCAATACTGAATTGAATCTGACTATTTTCTGAACCAATAAAACGTTCTACACACACATTCATACATCCATGATAATTTCAGTTGAATTAGTGTCTTTATTAAAAATATATTATTATAACCATATATTTACAAAACATTATTAAATAATAATAATAAACTGTTTAAAATTGAGTTGCATTTAAAATTAAAATTGTTTTATAATTGTGCTAGTTTTAATCTTGTATTGGCGTCACATGATACTGCAAAGGACTTCCAACACCGTATAACATATTCATAATCCACTTCATATCCTCATGAGGCCAACTGAATGCAAAGTTCCGGATTGTCTGTAAACATCCAAAATTTAAACCGATTAATATAAATATATATATATATATATATATATATATATATATATATATATAATAAAAAAACGTACTCTAGCTAAAATCATTTCCATCTCAAGTTGAGCTAATCGGCGCCCAACGCAAGACCTTGGCCCAAAACCGAATGGCATCAGTACAAACGGATGCGCATCTTTACTGATGAACTCCTCGCTGCCATCGCGCATCCAACGCTCAGGAATGAACGCGTTCGCATTTGGGAAATACTTGTCTTGTCTGCACAGGTACATATGAGCATTTATCACGTCCACCTAAATAAATGTATTGTAAACTAAGTGAATGTATTTACATCGTTAATGTTTACCCCTTTTGGTATTTGGTATCCAGACAACACCAAATCTTTGGGTGTTCGCCTCAAGTTTCCAATGGCTATTGGTGCTAGTCTAGTCGTTTCTTTTATCACGGCCCTTAAGTAAGGCATATTATTTAATACTTCTTTGGAGATTGGACTGTCTTTTTTGGGCAACACTCGTTTCACTTCTTCTCGAAGTTTATTTTGCGCGCTTTGGTTTTTACATAAAAAGTACAAGGCTGCCGCTGTGGTTCTGGAAGTCTAAAAATGCGACTAATTGGTTTTAAAAACAATTATTATTCTATAGAAAGAGAAATATCCTAATGCCTACGGTTAACCTAGTAATCCTATAAATACTTATAAAAAAAATATATATATATATTTCAGAACAAAAGAAATAAAATCTTGATCACAGTGTTAATAATATGAATGAATTACTTAGAATTCTACGATTTAGTTGATAATTGAAGGCTAACCACATTTTTGAATGATTCGATTCATTCATCTAAAATGTCTTTGTTTAAAACACATTTACTTATATAGACTTATAGAATATAATTACTTACAGTGTCAATGCCTGCAATCAACATATCAAAAACCATCGCGAATGCGACTTTTTTATCACGTTTTAATAATTGCTCCAAAATACTTAATTCTGCCTGGGGTTTATCTTTGTTATCACCTTTTTCGAATTTTTCAATTACTTCATCTAAATGTTTCTTCTGAAACCTAACACTCTTGTTAATTAATTCGCACTTAAATGTATGTGTTTGTTTATATGTGTAGAACGCTTATATTGTAACTGGCATGGACAGGAATCGAAAATGCTGTGTGTGTGTTGTGGTTTGCATATTGCATATATTATATTGATATTGTATACCAATGACCATTTTCAAAGGGATTTTTTTAGTAAATGGTACATATTTCACAAAAACTTTTTAAACAAAATTTGCTAGAAATTTTAATATCATCAACTTTTATAATAATGATTTTTTCTGTAACTCATGCCGTTTTCGAATTATTGCAAAAATAGCAATAGTCTAAATAATATATTGTTTAAAAATTCGGGGGTTCACACGGCCTAATTTTGCATTCAACAATTTTGGCTCTAGAGCATTCACACACACACGCACAGACGTCATTCCGAAAATAGTAGTTTGCGTACTCATAAGGGAAAACCGTGTAAGGGAAATGCCTTATTTATATAGTGTAACCATTAGGTCTACATTTACAAAATAATTACAAGAAAATTCGCCACCCGTCAAATTATTCAATTAGACATATATATTCTGTATATGATCTAGGCACATAATGCCCATGGGTTAGCCTAGTTCTATAGCTTGTAATTTTGAAATGACAGGGTGAATTAAGATTGATTTTAAAGTAGAATCGAAGCCAATAGGAAATGATACACTAATCTTATCGTAACTTAAAGCCAATTGGACTTAAAAATCTCCCGCTATCTTTTAACTGAGTTACATAAAATAAGCTTGATCTTAAAGCCAAGATAAGCGTCATCCATATACCTCGTAACTCTGTCCAGGGTTTTGACATATGTCCTCCATTTTGGAGTACTTATCCATTTCCAAGGCGAAATCTTCACATCTAAATCATTTAACAATATAAAAATATCCAAAACATCGTTTATAAACCTTTGCCCTTCAGAATCCGGAGACATATTTGGATTTAATAAACCTAAACCACAATTCACCAGTTAGAATTATATGGGATTCTTTTTCTTAACATTTACCTAATCGTTTATTAAGACCAATAACACACATAGATTCCAAGGCCCATTTATTTAATTCATTGCTAAAATCCTCAGGCATCTCTCCTTGAGGATGTTTGGCAGAAAGTGATTTAATGCGCTCCATGAATTCCAGGCCCACTTCGTCGATGGCACCGATGTACTGTTGGGCAGACCTCGGTTGCATCATCGGCGGGTTTACCACTGATCTTGCATAATACCAATTTTCTCCATGTCTGTTAAATAATTTTCGTAAATGTTTACGGTTTTAATTCATACAATTGTAAGTTTACCCGGTTAGTACACCACCCTGGCCTTTGAAGATGTCGTCTCTTACTTTTAATTTGTAATGAATCAAGGATTCTAAACCGTCTCTTTGAGGCCAGACTCCTTCGTTTCGGTACAACTGAATTTCAATCGAAATTACATAATTATAAACCTTAATTAATACTGCAAAGGTTTTGTAATTCAATTAAAGGAGATTTTAATTTATTTCAATCGTACATTAAATAGGAATTCTATATATTTCCAGTTTTTCAATTCCTGGTTACTGATTATGTTAACTTACTGAAACCGTGGTTACATTTTAAGACATACGACTAACCAGTTATTGTAAAATGGAAATTTGTGTTAACCAGTTACTGAAAAGCCTAAAAGGATTAAATTAAATATTTACCATCTCAATTGAATCTGGATCGAAAAGGAGGACTAGATCATTTCGGATTTTTAATCCGGCTAATTTCACAATAGGACCGAAATCATTTATGAACCTTTAACAAACAAATAATTATTTCATACTAAATAACATTTTTTCTGTACATCTAGTAATATTTTATAATGTTCCCAGTAAGCATTTAGTTTCAAGTGCCATCTCTGCGATGTAGCAGATGTTACGTCTCTGCGACATTTCGGCAATATCACATGAAATAAATGTTTACTGTATTGTATTCTTTTTACTTTCCTATACGTAGTAATAAGTAAGTCTTGTAATTATGAAATATTTCGCACCCGACATTTTTAATCATCTCTGAATCGAATGTAAATTATCAGAATGTCTGTAAACAGTTCATAATGAACTTTTGTTTGAAAAGTTTCTTAAAAAACCGTACCAATTACGGAAATGCTTAAATTTCTCATTTATGTTACTAGAGATACGTATGTATGAAGATTATGTAAATACTACGAATAAGAAAGTCAAATACAGGCTACTCTAATTTTAATTATGTACCTACGATGTTGTGAAATTTGATCTAGTCCATAATAAGTTCCAATGCCAGGGAGAAATCTCCAAATGTTGCCCACAACTGGGGCCTCTTTTGGACCTAAATAATAATAATAGAGATAACAGAATCAATTCTCACGTTTTTTGTATCTTATATTTCATATTAATTAGGAAGTAACAATAGTAATTTAATATAATGGACTGGTTTTTTTTTGATGAAGGAAAAAATTGAGTTTCTTGGAAAAAGCGGTTTTTTTTAGTTAATAATTAATAATAAATAAATAAACGTTGGGTTAAACAAAATGAATGATTCCCAAGAAACTCAATAATGTGTATTCCTTTATTTTAATATATGTTTCCACATTTTTTAATAATGCTCTAGTGAATATTTTGTTTCTTGTTACATCTATGTGATATTATAGAGACTTAAGAGGATGAGCAACCCACTTTACATGCACGTGAGGGAGGAATCTGGTGGTAGGGCGGTCAATGAATTACTGCTGAGGCGATATTTTTGTTTATTTATTATAATATACTGTAAAATGTGTTCTGTCCATGTAGCAATAGAATCGCTTCAGTCGCGTGATTGTTGAAGGCACAAAAAAGAAAATGTTTACTGGGACATTTTAAATTACTCAAAATTATATTTTATGAACAATTAAGTCAAAATGTATTCAATAAATAAATATATAATAATCATTATTTATATTTGCAATGATATTTTGATTGCTCGTATATATAAATACATTATTTTCAGTTCAAATGAACTGGAGCTTGTAAATTTTTATAAATACGAAGATACAATCAGTTTTAGATAACTTTTCAAGTATTTACGCAGTTTTTTTTTTTTGTTACTTATCTAAATCATATGCATGTTCACTTTAAGTGCATGTGCACTAACATCATAATAATTTTTTACGAAATTATCGACGAAAGATTGATAGAGACCTATGAGTAATAACAAGTTTCTGTTTCTGTTAGCCAATATAATAATAATAACAAAGAAACTTCATACATAATTAATTTTTGTTGTGATTATTTATTGTGTTAAATTTTGTAAAACCAAACAACTATTCTACATATGTATAAATTCAGTAAATATGTCACGAAATGTTCGTTTAATCAAACATATTAAGCTATTAAATTGTTCAATTTTGGCGCTTTAAAGCAAACGAATTGCGACAAGTTTAAAAATAGCCTTAGCGCATTTCCGAGAACTAACCTGGTATTTGGTGATACGGTTTTGCGGTGTCCCATCCTGCTGGTTTTTCATTCGTTTCACTTTGTTGTGCAGCCATTTGTTTAATATATGATTTCGATTTGACATTATTGTTGGCTTGCTCCACTGAGGTGCACAAACACCGAAGAACAGCGAACTCGTTCCTCAAGTTCAACAAACTCGTATGTTGTCGAAGCATTTTCAATAAAAATTTACTCCTTCAATATTTACACACAACTGACTCAACTGACCGTCGCTGGACATATGTTTATAGTTTTATCTTTTCTAATCCAACAGTACAAGGTTGTTTTTATCTAATGAATTGATTGTTGCTAAATTAAAACTCTTAACTCTCTCACTTATCATAATTACAATACTTCCTTATATAAATAAGAAGATTTATTAGAGTAAGAAATGACTTGCTTTTTATTTGTTTTTAGTATATTTAGCAACAATTTTGCCCAAACGTTTATGTTAAAAAATAATATAACATACCTGTAGGCAACTGGGCAAACAGATTTAAAATCCTTAGAACTAGGCAACTTTAATTACGTTGGTTTTAAATCCCTTAAGCTTAGGCAACCTAATTATTTAATAAGTATAGCAGGAATTTAATCCTTGCGCCTACGAGTTAGGCTACCCTGCATACATTAGTGTAAAGTTGGTCAGCTGATTTTGACAGTTTTATGAAAATCTATATTCCAGTGGTGTACGTGTAGTATTTGGTTGGGTCACATTTGAATTAAATTATATAATAGATTTTTTAAATGGTGAGAAGCATTTTTTTTATTTACGATTCTTTAAGAAAGTAAGGGGAATTTATTATGTTTACAATTATATCCGCATTTTTACTTTGCTGGAAGTAAAAGTATATTATATATTAGTTTTATTTTATAATACTTACATTTTTAGATGTAATTAGAAATGTGAACTATATTGTTTTGTACGGATGATTGTATTTTGAAAAATAACAATAATTGAACATAATTATTTAACGGTACCATCGGCCCCATTATTTCTCTATGTAAACGTATATTATTTTTTGGTTTCTTATAAAATATATGTTTGCTTCACTGAGTTAGTTAATATTTGAAATTTTATATTTCGGAAAAATGATTCGGTTTACTTATAAAATTAATAAATTACGGATATACTGTTTGACCATCCTTGAATCAAATCTGACTATTTTCGGAATGGCCTCTATGTGTGCGTGTGTGTAAACGCTCTAGAGCCACAATTGTTGAATGCAAAATTAGGCCGTGTGAACCCCCGAATTCATTAAACAATATATTATCTAGACTATTACTATTTTTGCAATAACTCAGAAACGGAATGAGTTACAAAAAAAATCATTAATATAAAAGTTGAAGATATTAAAATTTCTAGCAACTTTTGCTTATAAAGTTTTTTTGTAAATGTACCATTTACTAAAAAAATCCATTTGAAAATGGTCATTGGCATACAATATTAATATAATGCCACTATCTGTAATCCACAACACACAAAATACACATTAAATCTTGTTTATATATAATACCGATAATGAATGGGCAAGAAAGTCGAGTGAGGGCCACCGCAGGTTACTGAAGGGTCATTGGAGTGACACTGTTCTGGTGATTGTGCCGTGGTGTATAAACAGGTTGTACACTGTTAAAAATTTCGACAATAATATTGGATTCATCGGCATATGTACAGGTTATATGTGTATACCGTTATATACCATAATCGGATTCTTTAACTAGCCGAAGAACCAGCACGTTGAGGCAGTCAGTTCCTCTGCAGACTACGGACAGTATTATTGGTGTTATTCTTTAGAATTTATGGTGTTTTTTTTACATAATATTTATTTATATTAAGTGTGTTACAAATAGACAATGATTTCTTGGCTTAGGATATTTTTGGTAAGTCAATTTATTATATTATTACAATTAAGACATAAAAGGGCAAAGGACTTGACCCTATTTTATTTTTTTAATTGTTAATTCACTTAAATTAGTGTTTTAGGTATTCGTTTATTAATTAGTAATTATATTGCTTTAATTGAGTATTTTCTGGAATATTGGAATTATTCTTTTCTTCTAGTTCACTCTTTTACCTACTTGACTCCATTGTTGAATCTGTTTCTTAACTGATTTCCACAAGTTAATCCCTTATTCTGATAAGGGATTAACTTTTTTCACTATAGTTGACCAGCAGTCTGAATTATTTTTCGCAAAGACACGAGATCTTTTAACGAACATTTTAAAACAGATAAATTTATGGTTTTTTGATACGTTTTTAAAGTCTAATGTTATGAAAACTATTAAATGCTTTAAATTTATAAAGTTAGATTATTGAGACTCGAAATTAAATGGATTTGAGTTCTCAAAGAATAATTGTAGATTATTTAGCCTAACTAGCACAATTATTTATTGTAATTATACTTTTCAAACAATGTCAAAGTATTTTTACATGATTGTCTAATCTATTTTAATATCTAAGCGAATATATATATATATATTTTATAGATATGTGACAAGCCTAAACATAATATAATTAACATATTTTTGCGCTATTTTGCTACGGTATATTTAAAACCGCTATTTTATTATTTAATAATAGCATTTATCACATTTAAAAAGAGATAAAATTCGAGTAAAACTCAATATTTTATACAGTAACAATTAAGTTATTGTGTAATTATATACTCCGTTAGTTCCAACGGAAATTCACGTTTGATTTGTGAAAACTTCCATTTTTGCAATTACATGCTACAAATATCGATTAATCTTTGAATATATTGATTTCTCTGTAAGCGCAACTAATACAGACTTTTATTTATACTATTTTTTTTTTTGCATTTCCTGTACTTCCGGATAATACTTTCACAATGTAGGCTAATGGTACCAACATGCCGATAAAAAATGTGTTTGCGATAATATATGAATGCATTTAACTAAGTACAAATTATAGAGCTTAGAAATTGTATTTGGTTTTATGTAATCAAAATAACTTTCATCTCAATTATTACATGAATTCATAAACTGTGTTCGTTTGGCTGCATAGTTTATAATCTGTCCTTTTTCTTTAGCATTAGTGGAAAAAAAGACAGAGCAGGACAAACGAACGCAGCTAATTTTTGCGTTGTCTTGGCGGGAAACAGTACATTCCGTATAAAAATGTAACTAACAACTAAATTGAAACGCGGGAAAAATTCAAACCTTATGTGATTGTGTATAAAATTATACGAATTTAGTTTTACGAATGGACAAATGTATAATGATCTGTAGGTAATCATTTTAGTTTTTTATGTTAGGAAAGTAGACAATTCTCGTAAAACAAGGAATTTTGTGTAGCCCTTTTGGAATTGGGAATTCAGAGCACAGTTCGTCGATTATATTAACGGTGTAATTTTTCTTTCATAAGTTAAATTTACTGTAATACATGTATGAATATATTTACTTGTTACTATATATGTATTTGTTTATCGAATTCAACATTCCGAGGATGCCGTTACGATTTTAAAGCGATTTTTTAAGTTTTAAAATATTTTGTAATTGTGTTACGTTTCATATATTATTATATATATATATAGGTTCTTGTCACTTTAGTTTTATGGTACATGGTGAAATGTTACTTATATGAATTTATAATACATTATTGTTTAATAGTGTTTTGTTATTTTGCCTGATGGGAAATTGTTTATATAATAATAATATAAAATGTTGCACAATTACATTATTAAATGTGTAGAAATTGTAAATTGTTTCTTAATTTATAAATCTGCATGTCGTAGGCCAATTATAAAATTAGTCGTTTTATAAAACACGTAATTTTCAAAACGACTGAATCATTAATATAATAACCCAGAAATGTTTGTATGTGAGTGAGTGTGTATGTGTAGAACGCTTTTTTTTTGTAAAAATGCAGATTGGCATAGACGGGGATCGAACTCACGACCTCCAGGGTAAGAGGCGAGAGTCCGGCTGCACTTATGGCAAAAATAGTTATGTACATAATGAAAGATATTAATATTTTGCACAACATTTGTTTGAAAAGTTTCTTAAAAAATTGTACCAGTTCCGAGATAACTGCTACCGAAAATTAAATTTCACATACGTCTGAATATAATCTTATTTTTGGCTAACCTATATGACAAATTAATTGTACATTTAATTCGGTTACGCTTTTTGTCTAAATAAACGTTAGTACCGTATTTGAGACATATATGGGTCATTAGCAAGCATATGTCATATTATTAGTCACTTTATAGGAACGGTAGTACAACTATGAAATCTGTCAGATTTTATTGCAACAACTTATTATATTTTTGATTTTTATATTATTCAACTAAAAAATTATTAAAATAATTACAATGTTTGTACTTAGAATTAATTAACTAAAGAATCCCAGCCATTTAGAACAAGAGTAAAACAGCAATTCCAAAAATGTTGTCTCATTAGTTCCAATACATAAACAGTTATGACTAAATTCTTAAATATGACCAATGACCAAAGAGAACAAGGTGCCGCTGACCTTGACATTGAACTTATAAACGATTTGAATAATATTTACTTTATTTTTATTACGAACAAAAAAATAATTAAATGTTTATAGTATAAAAAAGAATTAGAACGCAACAATATTGTCTCTGTGTCACCGACAACAATAACCATATCATGATGTCAGTATATAAATACCTGTGTCTATGCAAATTAACCGGGTTCGGTGCAGTGCAAAGGTTTTTCCCGTTAGTGAACCGAACCGATTAACGGTAAAACCGAATTGGTATCTCACATACATTGTAACATACATACACTTGCGTTTTATGTCACCTGATACTTCATACTTAAATATTCCAATACGCATTCCACAAATTTTTGGTCACCATTTTTTTTTGTGACTAATTGTTGCACAATTAAAATTTGCAAAATTTTGCTTGTTTGGATTTTAGGTTGCAGTATTCTGTAGTCAAGTCCTCAGTGACACAACAACCACCGAAGAGCCTCCAGAGGGTTATTACGCGTTTATTGAGTCGCCAAACGCAGATCCACCACGGGTCAGACCTCCGCCATATTCGCACGCGAATGTCGACTGCCGGGAAGATAGTATAAAAACACCTCATGTTAGTCCGTTTAATTTATGCGGCGACTTAAATAAGGGGACTATTCCTAGGAACCCAATGGGCCAAAATATACTTGGATCTCCTTATCCATTGTAAGTACCGAAACAGCTAAAGCATTCGGTCGTGTGTCTGTAGCATTCACGGATCAAATATATATCTTAATTTTAATTTAACAGTGAACTAATACGGAACCATACCTTAAAGTACTTAAGCCGAACTCTACCGATTTTAAAAGCAGACGAAACATTGCCGAAAGTAGCACAACTTCAAGACGACTTTATCTCCCAGAACACGTAAGTTCGAAAATTAATTATAAACGTTGAAGACGTAACAGCTTATTTATATTATAATTACACAGGATAAGTCCGTTCAGGAGTGAAAGGTTAAAACGTGATACACCCACCACAACCAAAAAAACCACCACAACTCCTCGCGACGCGCGAAAATTCTGCGATCAAGGCGGCGTCTTTTGTATGCTATACAAAGCAATAAACGGCGAACCGATTACCCCTAGCACTGTTCATTTAACAGCAGAACGCAGAGACGAGGCGCCAGTGCAAGCAGCGCAACAAGTACAACCGCCCAAGTACGAAGGGCCTCCTACTCCATGTCCAGCCAAAGTCGAATACGCGACGCCTGTATTCGCCAAAAATTACCAGGGGATTTGGCGATATGTTGTGCAGATACCATACGAAGGGTATTTCACGCAGACTGTTGAAGTTACCAGGTAATTTTTGGTTAAATCGCCTTTAGCACAAATAATAAGAGTTTATAAATGTGTAGATGTCTCCAATCGCGTTGCCATTACTTAGATGGTGGATGTTTGTCGTCGCCCCGATGGTCTAGTTTGTTGGTAGCCGAAATATATTATCCGGATACTGTTTTAACCGGAACAGATACGAATAATCCACAACGAAGTCCGGTGTCAGCGTCTGCTCCGCCGCCAGTACAAGATTTTCAAGTAAGCATTATTTAAAACGTTTTCGAAATAGTAAAAAATGATATTTTATTATATCTAGGCTTATCAACAATATCTACATAAGCGTGCAGGTCTCCAAGAGGGCAAAACTGAGCCATCGACAACGTCGAAACCAGTGCACTGCGACGGTATGGACACCTTTGGTTGTTTCCAGGTTCGATTATACTATGACTGGTTCCTGATACCTGGTTCTTGCAAATGCTGGAGACCGGATTACTTTAATAAATACGTCCGGAGAAAAACTTCAGGGCCCGAACTTTAAAAACTATTACAAATTGCGTAATAACTATATTTGTATTTCATAACAAAGAAAAACCATCACGTATTTAATTTAGTTTAAACAATTATAGACTGTATATACGTTAAGTAAAAAGTACTGGTTAAAACCGTTTGAATATTTAATTTAGGTGTACTATTAAGTGTTTGTATACTTTTATCTATATTTAAGGCACAGTATTTATTTGTGTAAAATAAATGTGTAGTTGCAGGAAATAAATCGTAATTGCACTGATTTTTAACTATGAATTGTGTTTTGTTTTACTGATACTTATACTATTTACGAATTTCCAATAACACTAGAACGTTTGCACTTATGGCATAGTTATATTCGTAATGATAGATATTTCACACTTTTTTTGTTTGAAAAGTTTTTCAAAAAATGTACCAGTTACGAGAAAACTGCTACGGAAAATATCTTATTTATGTTTCCATGTATTTGCACATAGTTTAATCATATTATGATTAGTGCCAGTCAATATTTTGATTTATTCTAGTAAAAACGTAAAAGAAAGTCGAGTGCAGGCCACTCTAGCTTTCTTTATACACTCTTAATTAAAATATGTATAACTATTTTATTTATTAAATCGACTTAAATTTGATAACACAAGGTTTTTGGGGTCGCAAATTACGAATCTAGTCTAAAAACAAAATGGCGTCCACAAGATGAATATTTTGTTCACTTTTGTCGTTTAAAAACTACACTATTTCACTTTTTGTATATAATATTGTTGTGGAAGCCCTGCGTATATAAACGATTTAAATAAAATAATGATTTTAATTGAGTGGAACGACTATATAACAGTATAATATTTTTAGATACAATATAACAAAATTATGCATAGTTGTACATTAGAAGTAATACAATCTTTTAATAATGCATAAATATTATGAATGCATAATACTGGTTTGGACGGTATTCTGAAAAAATATATTAATAAAATAGTAGTAAATAATAAAAATATAAATCAACGGGTCATCTGAATCCAATTTTAATATTGTATTCTAAAAATTCTCTGTAGCTTATACCGCCATTTGATGTAAACAGTTAATATTTGACAAAATGGCGGCCGTGTGAAGAAAAAACCTTTTTATTTCGAGTTCTTTTCACTTTCGGGCGCTTAAATTATACAATTTTTACCTTTAAATCAGTTGTTGTCTCCTGCCAGTCTTCTTCAGCAATTTTCGGAATCACTTCTCTGATAACCTGAATCATTTTATCCGCATTCTTTTTGAACGTTGCCAAAACATCAGTAACACAAACCTTATTACCCGTGGATCTCCAACAGTCATAATCAGTGGCTAGGGCAACTGCGGCGTAGCATAAACCAGCTTCTTTTGCCAAAACTACCTAATTTGCGAATTTTCATTCGATTTTTATAACTTTATTTTTATTATTATATATATATATATTATTATTTTTATAGCTTTAAATAATTTATATACTACTAAAACGTAAAAAAAAGTTCTGTGTTGGCCACAACCGATTTAATTTATGAAATAAATTCCATTGGGCAAACTTACCTCTGGAACAGTAGTCATATTGATGATATCTCCACCCCATTGTCTAAACATTAAACTTTCCGCTTTGCTAGAAAATCGCGGACCTTCAATGGTAACACAAGTACCTTTATCGTGGCATTTAATACCTAATTCATTAGCTGTAGCAATTAAAAGATTACGAGTTCGAGGGCAAAACGCAGGTTCCATAGGCAAATGGCAAATGCCGGCTGGAGAATTCGCATTTCCATCGTAAAATGTTTGCTCGCGTTTTGTAGTTCTATATGTAACAATACAAATCACTTATTTAGTCGTAAACATTCCAAAATGGCAATACTGACTACAAAATGGCGGCTATTCATAAAATGGCAGTTTAAACACCGCGTAGTGCACATTTTGTACACTACACTGTAATATAGTCCTACCGGTCAATAAACGAGTCCATGACGACTAAGTCCCCCGGTTGAATGTGTTCCTGCAGCGATCCAGTCGCAGTGGACGCAATTACATGTGTGCAATTAGCGTTTTTTAACGCCCAAATATTTGCTCGATAATTGACCAGAGTTGGAGTTACGGAATGTTTTCGGCCATGTCTCGCCAGCAAGACACAGTCAACGCCGCTAATTTTACCTTCGATTAACACATCTGACGGTTCCCCAAACGGCGTTTTTATAACTGGAAGTTCTGTACGATTTTCCAATAGATCTGGATCGTCCAAACCGGATCCGCCGATTATCCCAATCTGCATTTAGGATACATTAACCTACAATATAGGCGTAGCTTAACCCTGTTATACCTTCACTGAACACATTTTTGGTTGCGTGTGACTAGTTTTTATTTGGAATGTATTTTTTAAATGTAGTTAACTTGTAATTTTAATGATAACTGACGACACTGAGGTCACGATGCATTATAATGATTATTCAAAATTATCGCGATGTTTTAGTTATAATGAGACCTTTCCGGTCAAATCACAGAACTAAATTGTATATAGCTCTGTGATTTGACTACAGATGGTAGCATATAGCACGTTTGAAATATATAATACACTTTTAACATAGAGCGGGACATAGAGTTAGACATATATTTAGATTAATTTAACTACGCTGATTCCAAAAATGTGTAAAAAAGTGATGAAAAACCGTTAGAATTTGAATTAGCGCGATTTTAAGTTGATAAAATGCAAATTTCCATATAACTCGAAAACGGTGCATCGAATCGAGCCGCCGTTAACAGATTTGAGTTCCCCGATATTTAATTACTCTAGAAACTTACTTTCAGCCGGTTTGAAGTTTTTTTCGACTCATTTCATGAATTTATTTTATTTTGAAATTTTTTATCAAACTTTGCGATTTTTTTCCGACCAAACCATAAATTATAGAAAGTTGAAATTTGGACAGTCAAACAAACTTAATTTGGTGTATATTGTCAAATTTTTTCAATTTGATTGGGTAAATATTACGAGCTCCACAGCAAATGCAGTGGAAATCGTCGATTTTAACCCAAAAAATCGCATAAAAATGTTCGAATTTAACATATATTTAGATTAATTAATTTAAAAGCAAATACTAACTACCGCACTATAACAAGGCATAAACAAATGCAGTACCCTTTTGAATATTAAAGTTAAAAATTCCAACATATTAACAACTTACCATTTTGTTGAGAAGCAGAAACGAAGGTCAGCTACCCATAATACACGAAAATCGATAAACACAAACACTCACACACGACAACATCTCACTACTGACTTGAATATACAATAAAACTTACAAACAAATTATAATCCCTGCATAGGTTTGTTGAAACTTGTTTAGATAATCCAATTAACAAGGCGTGTAAACACCGGCCTTGAGTTGAATTTTGTCCAGGAAAACGATATTCACATTAAAGAGTAGACGTTGGTGCAAACATGAATGCTTACAGTTGAAAAAATTTGACAATATAAACATAATATAGTCTGTTTGATATATAATGGTTTGGTTGGAAATAAATCCTAAATTGTACCGGGCATTTTCAAATATCTGACGAGTAGCGGGCATATATACCGAGCGTCGCCATGGCGTGCGCAGAGACCGCTAGAACGTTCACTGGTTGAAAGGTGAAACACCAGTCCGACCGAACTCAAGTCGACCGACGTTGTGTTACGAAAGACAGGTGTAATATTTTAGTGTAAATCGTTAATAAAACTATTGCAATCACGAAGTAATTGTAGCATATCGGTTAATAATCGTGCGCGTAAACTGTGTAAACTTAAAAAGTGTGCATCAATCGCGAAATTAAAGTTAAAATAATGATATAAAAAATATCACCCTGTGAAGCATCATGGCATCATGCATCAATGGCGAATTGCATTTCTTGGTAATTTTTTTTAAAGTTATTATTAGTTTAATTTAATTTGAACTGTGTTGTTGAATATTTATTTGTTTCTATATAATATTACATGCATTTTTAATGTGTTCCCTTCCCCTCTGCCTCGTGTCTGTTTTAATTTGTGTACATACAAATTGCTTTGCATTCGGTTTAGCGGGAACTGTTGCCTCGATCGCGGGTAAAATAACGGTTTCCCCCGGCGGTTCTAAATAGTTGGTTTTACTTTTTATCAAGATAAGATTTGATATATTTAAAACATTTTTTTTAATTACTTATAATGCGATACCTGAAACGGAAATATAGGAGTTTTATATTATTTTCAGTGGATTTAAATAGTGGAAACTTTTTTATTGTTCATTTTATTTATGTTAGTGGATATATTTAATTATTTTAATTTAATCTTAAATTAAATAAATATGCCCCTGAACTATAGGGCCCAATAATTTATTTACAGTGATTCTAAATAGTAGAATATTTCTTTTTTGCTATTTTAGATAAAATATATTGTATATATGTTTTGCTTGCACTTTCATATATATTTACAAAGCGCTTAAGTAATCGGTTTAAATTTAGCGAAACGTTATATAAAAAAATTTTGACAAATTAAATATTTCATTTACAGTTTTCATATATTTAGATAATAGCTAAAATTCGGGAATTATTACATATTGCATGAAATTCGATAAGAAATGAGATTTTGTCGAAGTTATTCAGATCCGAGTAGGCCTTGGAAAACCTGGGTGTCGACTAATCAGCGTGCGGCATGTTAGATGATTTTCTCATTCCTTATGGTGCAGTCGTTTCGTGAGACGCTCCCACATTATTATTGAAAATCGTTAATAAATCTGTTAGAATCGCGAAATAAATATCGCAAATCGATGAACAATCATACGCGTGAACTTTTGAGCATAAAATTAGGGCGCCATCCGCAAAATTATAGTTATAATGTTGATAAGAAAATTTCACCCTTTGTGTAAAAAAAATACATCAATGGCGACTTGCATTTATCGGTAAGCGTCCATTTTGATATACAAATTTCTCGCAATTTTAAACACTTTTCTTCTAGTTTAACTAACAATATATATGTTTTCATTATACAATAACTAATTGATTTTTATTTTTATTGTTGCAGGCATCATCTAGAGTGGCCTATGCGTTGCTGCGGAGCCATTTCCGGAATTCATAAATCTGGTAAGTGATTTATCTCTCAATTATTATGCATTTAATTTTCTTTGAACTTCGTTGTTGAATATTTATTTATTTCTATATAATGTTGCATTTATATTTGATGTGTTCCTCTCCCCCACTGCCCCCTCCCCCATGTTAATAATTGTGTGTATGAATTGTGGAGGTATTACGTTCGTGTTTGGTGGGAACTGATGCCTCGTTCGCGGCTAAAATTACTGAATGTTCCTGCTCGAATATAGTTATAAGTTTATAGGGCTAATTACATATTATTCGCGGTTCCCAACAGTTGGTTTTGTTTTATTTTAATTTAGATAGGATTTTATTTATTTAAAATATTTCTTTTATTAATTACGTGCTGGATAATTTTGAATATTTTCGATATTTTAATTTATGAAATACTTACAAATTTGTTTCTTAATTATTTCAAAATAATAAATTACTTTTACATTTTAAATGAATAATTTTTGATTATATTTACGATCATTTTATTTCATGTTTAAAATAAATCTACATGAAATGAAATAATAATTTTACAACAGTGGTACCAAATAAATGGTTCTATACTAGTAACTGAAATTAATAATGAATTTTAAATTTTCTTTTAATATAAATAATAATTTACGATCGATTTATTTCATGTTTAAAATAAATCTGCATGAAATGAAATAATAATTTTACAACAGTGGTACCAAATAAATGGTTCTATACTAGTAACTGAAATTAATAATGAATTTTAAATTTTCTTTTAATATAAATAATAATTTACGATCGTTTTATTTCATGTTTAAAATAAATCTACATGAAATGAAATAATAATTTTACAACAGTGGTACCAAATAAATGGTTCTATACTAGTAACATAAATTAATAATGAATTTTAAATTTTCTTTTAATTTAAATAATAATTTACGATCGATTTATTTCATGTTTAAAATAAATCTACATGAAATTAAATAATTATTTTACAACAGTGGTACCAAATAAATGGTTCTATACTAGTAACATAAATTAATAATGAATTTTAAATTTTCTTTTAATTTAAATAATAATTTACGATCGATTTATTTCATGTTTAAAATAAATCTACATGAAATTAAATAATTATTTTACAACAGTGGTAAATTTAATTTCATTTATAAATTAAATTCAAATTCTAATTAAATATTACAGCAGAAGTACTAAATATATGGTTCTATACTAGTAACATAAATTAATAATAAATTTTAAATGCTCTTTTATTATAAATAATAACATTACACTATATTTAAACAGAAAATCAGAAATATATATTAATTTATATATTTATTTAATTCAGACACTCAAATTTATGAACTTCCGGATACAACAATGCCATGAAACAATCAAATGCTCATATAGCAATGTTCAAAGGTTGCTTCAGAATTGCAAATATGAGTTATAATAATAATAATAATAAAAAGATAAAATAATTTTAATGGCATTATACATTTGAAGTTAGACCCATACTTAGCTACAAGGACCTGTACTTCCACTTAGTTAGTACCCCCGTTCGCAGACTGGGCTCCGTCTGGGCTATAAAATGCTTGGCGGTGGTTCCGGGAATTGGCATAAACCTAGGGTGGATCATCGTTATTGTGCGATTGTAGCCAAAGGTGGGGTCCTAGCGGGCTACTATCATGCTATTAATACTAGAATCGAATATGTATCATATTAAAAATCACTCAAATTTAAAGTAAATGTCATAGTATTATATCTTTAATGTCCCCAATTCTTTGCTACAAGGACCTGGACCTTCACTTAGGTGGTACTCCTACCTAAGGTGTCTTAAGGTTGTTGTGCGATTGAACCAAAGGTTGGGTAGTTACGGAAAGGTAACAAATACTATTACAATTCGATTCGCAAATACTTCATTTCATTACAAAATTGTTGCAATTCTGAAAGTGGCCTAAGGGTCTTTGCTTCGTCGTACAAACAATTACAAACTCGGACGAATCACAAATAACAAAACGAACAAATCAATTCGTAATCCGGCGGGTTGCGGTCACAATACACCCGCAACTCAACAGTATCCTGAAACAACTCAACAGTATCCTGAAACAACTAAACAGTATCCTGAGACAACTCAACAGTATCCTGAAACAACACAACAGTATCCTGAAACAACTAAACAGTATCCTGAGACAACTCAACAGTATCCTGAAACAACTCAACAGTATCCTGAGACAACTCAACAGTATCCTGAGACAACTCAACAGTATCCTGAAACAACTCAACAGTATCCTGTACACCAGCCATCTGGATAAGGTCGATGGGTAAATCGTGAGTAATTTTTGAGTATCCCCATGCACCATCTCTGTGTGTCCAGCTTTGAAAAGATGTAGTACGGTTTGTGACTTTGTTCTGGACGTTTCGTAAACATTAATTTTCAATAATTTTTACTATTATTTAAATGTTTGCACTTTTGAAATCACTTCGAAAAATATATAAAAAGATTTGATGTTGCAAGTGTAAAAGTTCACCCTTATCTTACCCTTAAATAAACGAATTTCCCATTAATAACTCAAGTGTTAGTGCTTATAATAAGCAACAACAGTTTATAGAAATGTTGAGGTCAAAGTTGCTTACTGATGTACATCGCAAAGGCGTCTTTTTTGCGCAGTTGCTAGTTGACATTGCTGCATGTGGTTAGTTAGCACGGCGGTTGAGTGCAACGGTTGAGCGCAACGAGTCACGAAATGCAGCTTAGCAACTTCCACTGCGAATTAAGGATTGCCTATGGCAGTGATTTGTGGTTATTCATTTAAACGTAACGTAAACATATTTGGATTTGTTGAATTTGCATTTACTAAACCCACTGGCCATTTAGGTATGGGTCTGCCAACAAACCTGTGCTGGTTAGGTTGTATGGGCATTGCGCCCATGGCAACCTTGCCTGTACAAAAATGTTGCCCAGATCTGTGCCTAATTCGAACCCTTACTGTTTTCGCGCGTTTTCGGAAAGGGTTCACTACAGCTGGTAATAAACATACGGAGCTAATCAACTGGTTAATAGTTGGTTCGAAAATGGTGCATGCCCAACCCCTGAGCTTGTTGGAACACGCGCCCAGGTTCCATTTTTAAGTCATTTTGAACAAGCTCCCTTCGAAATACCTGTTCGTCGAATCGTTCGTCATAAATTCAATAAAAATTAAAACAAACAAACAAAAACAAAAAACAATAGAGTAGGCAACAACAACAATGAAATGTCCATCAACTGCCACCGTTGGGACACCCGAGCAACTATGTTTGTGTCCCCGGCAAAAGCGCGTATAAGCGCTTTGATGGTTACACAAGCATGGAGACCTCGATGACTTCAAGACTTCCGTCGTTGGACTACCAGACTACAAGAACTGCAGCAGCGCACGACGTACATTAGATACGCCCCGGGGCTATCGTACGGGGTTCCTTCCGAACCCCTACACTAGGAGTCTCGAGTTACGGTTTACCTCGATTTATTTTGCTGAGGGAGGGTTTGCATTATCGGTTGTGTGGGAGGAATCGGGATTAATAGATTGCATCAAAAAACCGTATTAGCCAGAATTTTGCAAATAATCGACTGACCAGTTCTTACGAAAGGCGTAAAGCTTGGCCGGCGAATCACTATCCGCTCTCTGCGGGGTTTATCCTATTTATAGCTATTACGCCAAAGCGGTGGATTAGTGGTTGGTTAGCTGAGTGGCGGGCTGCCTGAAATACTTGGCGGTGTTCAGCACTTGATTCTAGAAGACCAGGTTATAGTTGAAAAGTGTTGGCATCGTCTTGTACGATGGACTGTTCTAGACACGGTCACGTTGATTGGCCAAACCGTTGGTCGTAGAATCTCGCTGGGGCCACCGCAACAACGAGGAGGTGCTACCCCAACATTTACTAACTGTTCTTTCTACACTTTTCCAGCTATTTTAAGTACACTAACACTCTACTCCTAAGTCGTCCAGTCCTGGTTGCTGGGCGGCTGCCCTTAGGGCAACCCGTGGCCACGTGGTGCGCAAGTCCGGACTTGCCACTGCACCTAATCCGTTTTCTCTTTACAGGTATCAGAAAAAAAACGACGAAATTAAAGCAACAAAGGTGGGATTAGAATTAAGGGAAAGATAAAAGGGAGTTGTGTTTGGTCGCACAACTTTCTGCTATCTAAATAGCTGAGGCATTTTATTAGGCAGGATCCCAACCGTTTGGGAAACTTAGGCGTGAAATAAAGTGTTAAATAAAAAGATAAAAGGGAGTTATAACTCTTTTTTATCGTTAGAGGTGAATAAAGATGAAAAATCATCTTCAAATAAGAAGAAAAGTGTATGTTATTATTATAAATTTAAGAAATGGTAAGTAGAAGTTGTGCTTGTAAGGGAGTTATGCTTGGTCGTATAACTCTTGTTTTAACTTTTAAGGTGAATTAAGATGAGAAATCATCTCCAAAGGAAAATAAATGAGTTTGTTATTAATAAAAATTTCTTTCTGTTTCGGAGTCAACAGGGGTCCTGAACGTGGTCAAATGTAAAAGGGGATACATCCAAAATAAAAAGGAGTTACGCTTGGTCGTATAACTCTTGTTTTATCTTTTAAGGGGAATTAAGATGAGAAATCATCTTAAAGGACAACAAATGTTTGTGTTATTAATAAAAATTTCTTTCTGTTTCGGAGTCAACGGAGGTCCTAAATGTGGCCAAATATAAAAGAGGATAGGTTCAATTAATCAATGATTTTTATAAAATACCTTTTTGCCCGGTTCTGTTATAATAAATTAAAACAACGAAATAAACAAATAATATATTCGCATACAACGTATAACACAATCTTTACAATTTGTCGGGTCGGTTTAGTTGTCCTGAATAATCTGCCCTCGTGTTCTGTGGGACGTAACGCAAGACACTTTCCCTCTTCTATTTCACTTTCATGTGAACTCCCCCAATAAGGTTCCCTTCGTTGGCGCGTCAACGAAGTCCGTATGAATGTGAATGAATGCACTTTTCGGCCAGTTAATTCAGTCACCACTGAATCGTTCAGGCATTTTGTAAATTTTGGGTTATACGATTCATTTTGGTGCACCAAAAATACTCAACGAATTTATAAAATAGTTACACAATTTACATGGGGTTCAGGGTGGGTGAGGGCCCTGCCGAAGTGAAGCCGACCTTGACGTGGTGGCAGGGCTTAAGCATCAAACACTATTTCATATACTGATTGATGCAACTAACAGGTTTCACAAATCTAGGGGAATTCTTTAAATTTAAAAGGATTTACATTACAAGAATTTCATTCACAATATAGTTTATGATTTATTACAAACATATATAATATACAATAATTATTTCCTTAATTTCTTAGAAAAATATAAAATTATAATAACTAAAAGAAATCGATTTACATTACAAGAAGTTGATGAAAACCATTTAAATATTTGATACATATAAAACAATAATTTTTTTTTTGATTACTTAAGCATGAATACATTAATGAATTTTGTAGAATACTGCCTGTTTGTTTAGACATTCTTTCAAATTATTAAAAGTAGGATATTTGTTCATTTCATAACTCGGTAAAATTTGTGTTAAATGCTGCTGCCAATCAATCACATATACTTTCTTTTATTTTTAATTATTATTATTATTTCCGGTTAACAACCTTGCATTGTTGATCAGGCAATGTAAGATTGTTATTGTAACTATTTTCTTTAATGATACTTATTAACTCGTTTTGTTTCATTTATGTATCTTAATATCTTGTGATTGATTGCATTTTAACATTTATCATTTTTATTTACAATTTTCTTATTAGAGTCGTAAAGGTCCGTTTTGTCGACAAGGCTTTGTAGTGGCGGCTTGTTACACTTTTATCGACTGCTTCCTAGGGTGGTTATTCGTCCTCTGGTTCCAACCTGGGTCACCTGGACGTCGACTCGTTCTCCTCCTGGTTAACTTCTTTTCCAAACAACACTTAATGTTTGTGATTATTGAAATTATTACAAAGCTCGTGCACTCAATTAGTACAAGAGTATCGGCTTGTTTGTAATCCGTAAAGGGATTAAGGGTTGGTTCATAAGGAATTGGTTCTTGAAGGGCTTCTTCATAGGACCTTTTTGTCACAGGATTTTTAGGTTCAATATTTAGGAAATAATTTGGATCAAGGGATTGATAGGTTCTGTCGTATGTTCTTCCCATTTGAATAATTTGTTCTGCGATGCTACATCTTGAAACATCGTTGTCGCATAATATTCCTGGTCGGACGGTATTTCCTTTGGGTCGTTGAACCCATTCGGCTTCATGGACAATGGTATCGTTTTTTATTCCTTCCAGTAGGCCCCTGTCACTTCGCTGTTTTGATCTCCTGAACGTCATGGCGATCATTAAAAATCTATAATATTATAAAACATGCTCCAGTGAGCATTAAATACCTTTATTAGACACTTTAATAAGTTAGTTATCCGTTGAACCTCAAACAGGATTTGGTTTTTTCCTGTTTTAACAAAATTTGTTTTAATTTGATTTGCTGTCATTTTAGTTTTTGTCTTATAGCTTTTATTCAAATATAAAAATAAAAAAATATTTCTATTTATATTATTTCAAAATGCCTGTACCACATTTTAATACATTGTTCACAAGAATCGATTTACGATATCGTAGAATTTGTCTGATTTTTAAATGTTTTGAATTCACAGTGGCACAATATGAAATTGTACATCTTTGTTATATTTGTGGAATAGAAGTTATTCGTAGTCAAAATTTACAACTTAAACTAATTGTGGAAGAAAAACATATTATCAATTATTATACTGCTGATATTGATATAGGCCAAAGTTGTTATAATTGTGCTCATTTTATTTATACAGTATTAGATCCGATTAATTGCACAACATGCAATAATATTATACATTTTGGGCATTAAATATTTTTAAAATTACATCTAAAAAGTGTATATAAAAATCGAGTGTGTGTTTAAAATTTTATAATTTAATAATTAATTAATTATTCTTAAAAATTATATCTAATATTTAGATATACATACATTATGTCTTCTGATGTTAAGTGCAGAGACATTAAAAGTGCATATAAAAATCGAGTGTGTTGTGGTTAAATTTTAAACAGTGAACATATTCTTGAACCAATTAACTTTTTAGAACAATATAAATTAATATTAATTGTAAAGATAGGACAATTTATGTTTGAACATCGTTCACCAGTTAAAATTGTTTGTGATTTGTGTTGAGACTATATTGTGAAGAAAAGGGGAGCAGGAAATCATAATTGAGATCTTTCACACTTCAAAGATGGCATCACTATTAGATATATATATATTTTTTATGATAAAAACCATTTATTAGAAATAGATTAATGTAAATTTACTACAAAATCATATGGTGTGATGCATAAATATTTTCCAGGTATACCTGTAGATATAGATGGGGTATTTAAATATAAATTATTATTTTTTTATTTATTAGTTTTAATATATCTTTTGAACATTCTCCATTATTTAATTATCCATTGTTATGTTAGCCTAATTTAGGAAACTCTAAAAAATATCCTACAACCAAATTAGTTATAAACACTATTGATATTTTTGTATTTATCTATCAAATTCTTGCATTTGAAATAAATTCAACAAATGGGTACATACTTGAAGTTGATTTAGAGTATTCTCAACACTTACACAACATACATAAAGACTTACCACTATGCCCAGTTCAACAAAAGCCTCCCGGTTCGAAATTTAAAAAATTATTAACTACATTACATAATAAGGAAAAATATATAATCCATTATTGGAATTTAAAACAAGTTATAGCATTTGGTATGAAATTAGTAAAAATTCATAGAGCTATAAAATTGCAACAATCATTCTGGCATAAACAGTATATTGATATGAATACAGACTTTCGGCAAATAGCGCAAAATGACTTTTGTAAAAGATTCATTCATTAACAAATCTAATATGGTAACATACAGATTTTCAGGAAATTAATTCAATAATTTGGGGGTCACCCCCAAATAATTCCTCAATTGTATATGGTGCAGAGATGGGTTTTATTGTAGTACTCATCTTCTACCATAATGGTATTGTATACATATGTTATATTGTGAGTTTTTGAATTTGTTTAATTTGAGTTAGCGCGATTTGAAAACGGTGCATCTCTAGAAAAGAATCCTATATTCTTTATTCTAAGCTTTAATATAAATTCAACAGAGAATTTAAGACACCGTTTAGTATGTGTAAAATATTGGCGTTTTGAAAATCATTTAAGTGATTTAAATGTAAAAAAATATTGTTATGACTGTGGTATGATAGTTCTCAAAGAAACTAATCAACCTTTAAAATGAACAGTCCTAGAACAACATTCAATAAATTTTTATACATGTGAATTAAATATTGGAAACTAGTGTTTTAAGTGCATGGAATCAATTCATGTAGTTGAAGAGCCATTAGACTGTGAAACCTGTGATGAGGTTAATATATAATTTCATTGTTCAAATACGTATATACATAATGAAATCTAACGATTATAAATTAAGTGGGTGGTGTATTAGATTAAATACAGTTTTAGATAATTAAAAATACTATGTTTTAAATAAGTAAATGAGCTAGTTGAGCCACATGGCCATAAAGTACTTCGATTGCCATCATACCATTGCGAATTTAACCACATCGATATGGTCTTAGTGTAAACGCTACTATGATGAACATATTTTACGGATATAGACATGAAAAGGTTTTACAAACGTGGCAACAATCTTTGGATAATGCTACCACAATAAATTGGAATTCATATGTCTCTTATGCAGACAAAATATATTTTCTTTTTCTTTTTGTAACGAAGCAGAGATCACACAAATGTAACTATCGTAGAAATGTATTAGTTATCGATTGAAAACTTTCAGTAAAATCAAAATGAATTATGAGCAAAGACAATTTTAATTTACGCTCAAAGAATTCAAATTTAAAACAAGCACAATTAGTATTAGCAGTACGGAACAAGATCTGGAAGAATAATCATAAAGAGGAGTAAAATATTGTTTGTATTCTTAAATAAAACAAAGTGTGGAAACACAAAGACATTTTTTTTTGTATAAACCAAACCGAATAACCATGAAGGTAAAAGGAAATATGTAACACTTTAAATAAATATTAACCACTACGAGTGAGTATTAACATTGATAATAATAAATGTATACAGAATTCAAAGTAATATTAAATATAAGTAGTAAAAATAAAATTGATATACATATATAAACAGAGTCGCATTAAGGGAGTCCGATGAAAGTAAGCTCATTTTCTTGAGACCACTATTATTGAAAACCAATCTGGAGCGCAAGTATAACCTTTGCTTTTAACTAAATATAATATTGTTTTTAAAAAATAACGAATGCATTATTATACATATAAGAAATGGATTTAAGTCAATAAAATAAAATTGGGTAGATTCAAGCCAATTCAATTTGAATTGAAGCTCCAGAAAACTTAAAAAATAGGAAATGCAAAATATGTGACAACATTACATTATAGAATGTGCCAATGAGGATAAAGTAGAAAAAATAGAATTTGATGAATCACAATTATAATTCTAACAAAATTCTGATATGTATGAACCAATCATGATCATTATTGTAATTTTTGTTTCATTGGTGTTAATAAAATTTATTAATTATGGACAATGCACATACAATGAACATTTGAAATTTGAAGGTGGGAGATATATATGTATTTATATATTTAATAAACAATATAGTATATCTAACCATGGATTTAATTAAACAAAACCATCTCGGTCTTGCGAAGAAAAAAATTAGTGATTTAGTAGTAAACATACCATATCGTATATTCGACTCCAAAGCTATAAATACTAAGTATGGTCGAAGGGTAATTGTATGCTTGGAGGATGTTGATGTATTCCTACAAGCAAGATATCAAGAGTTGGATGATGAAGAAGACGAAAAATTAAACAAATGTTGTCTTATTAATAAACATAAACAATGGCACAATCACTATTCTTCAATTGTCCAATAAATAAAGAAAGAAAATCATTCATATTGTAGTATATCTCTAGAAATTAAATCTAATAAAAAAATAATTTATTAGACATGGATTTCCGAAAACTTAATCAACTAGGTTTAGTAAAATAAAATAAAATTATAAAGTTATTTGATTTAGATGAATCAAAACAATATTTCTCTTCTATCTCGAGATGGTAGCAAACTCAAACACATTCTATTTAAACCACCATATATCAATGGGGTAATTTCGAACAAATATACATGAAACAAGCAATTTGGTTTCAACATAATCATGGCCTCAAATGGAGTGATGGATACATTGCTTATGAAGAAATGTATGAAATAAGAAAAAATACTCTTCAACCAGCGAATAAAATATATGTAAATGGAATAAAAAAGAATTGGAATAATGCACATCGTAAGATGACCGTACCGTTATCTGGTGTAGACATAGTCAAGACAAATTTAAAAAATGATTCCAAGATAAGCACCATTAGTTTCAAATTATAAGTACTGTTGGGAAGACGAAAGCAGAGAAGGTAGTTTCAGAATAGTCTCTGCACATAGAGAAGCGATTAGGAAATCGCTTGTACAAGTGTCAGACTTGAATAAGATCGCAAAGTTGAAAAGTTTACTTAAGAGTTCACAAAGAGATAGCCAACAATTTCAAAATTAAAAAAGAAATATACTCAAAGATAGACGATATAAACGCTCTCTATCTATGAACGTATATACGTACAATAATCATTTAAAACATATTATACCAATGATCCCTTTATCTATGGTAGAACAGTTCAAATGAAACACTGCAACAAATTGTCATATTTGTGACGAATATATGGATGATGATGATCAAATCAAAGAGATGACTGTCATTTAACTGGTCAATATCGAGGACCTGCTCCATAATACTTGCAATTTTAACATACAAGTCTTTATTCCAATATTTTTCCACAATTAAAGTGATTATGATTCGCATTTAACTTTCGAAAACAATATATTATTCCTCAAAACAAGAGAAAAGAGTCTAAAACAATAGCATATTGATAGAGGTGCATTTATAAATTTCGTTTTTCTAGATTTAATATATATATAATAGTAAAACATTATTAGACTATTCAAATATCTACCTAAAAACTGATGTTCTAATATTGGCAGATATTTTTGAAATTTTTCGAGATGTATGTATTAAAATACATAATTTAGATTCATATGAATAATAACTCGCATTGAGCTGAGATGCGATGATATAGAGTAGAAATAAAAATATGTATCAGTAACGGGAAGAGGTAATAGTGGTTCAAAACCACAATTAGTATTTCATATAAAAAGTCAAAGTACTAAATTAAGTACAAAAACCAGAAATCCCACAAGCTTTGGGGAATAGATTAAAACTAATCGGAATACATAAACCTCCTAGTTTCAAACAATATAATTTAAGTAAATGGGTAGAAAAACATCAAATTGTTTTGTAAACAATTCTTTGAATTGATTAATAACTCTGTATACGGTATAACGATGAAAAATGTTGATAAAAGAGTAGATGTTAAATTAATAACCCATTGGGATAATATTGGAAATAGGCTTAATATCTTCGAAGAAAACCTAATTTTCATTCAACGAGAATTAAGCAGAAAATGAATAAATTAAAAATTGTGTATAATAAACCGATATGATATAAGTTTACTGTATTACAATTTTCAAAATATCATATAGTTAATTTTCACTGTTTGCAGAAACAGTGCTCGTATATCCTGTAATTAATCAAGTAAATGTGCTCATTCGAAATGAGAAATAACAAAATCAAAAAGTTTCAGAGTAATAAAAAAAATAAAAAACTAAACTGGCCTTATGCAGTTTAGAGAACAGTATTAAATGACTTATTCATTAAGTTGACCTTATGCAACTTAGTGAATAATTTTATGTATTTTAATAACTTCGAAATGCTTCAGAAAGCATTTCTTGCAAATTAAGTTGACCTTATGCAACTTAGTGGACAATTTTAAATATTTTAATAACTTTGAAATGGAGAAGTAGTTCAGAAAGCATGTCTTGCAAATTAAGTTGACCTTATGCAACTTATGTATTTTAAATAACTTCGAAATGGAGAACTGCTTCTTCAATTTATCACTGCTGTCATCGATGCTTAACCTGGCTTGGCTATAGATATATTAGAGAAATGACCCCAATGGGTAAAAATTACGCTAGTTATGTTGTCGATCTGTAATTCTTAACTAGAAGGATTATTCGTGTGTTTGGAGGAAAACGAACTGAAAATTCGTGTACAAAATTATTCATAACAGAATGTAACAAGCGAATTTATGCAAAAACAAAACATATTTGTGTGCACAATCATTTGTATGATACAGAAATTTACGAAGAACTGCACATTAAAAGACTGATCATAAAATTGTAAAATCTTATGTAACAAGAACGCAGCTATGCGTATAGCTCGCCTTTAGGTATAAAAGTTAGCAGAATAACAAACAAGATGTATCCTGTTCGCCTGATAGGTATATGCTTTGCGAGCAGTGGTTATTAATGATTATGGCCTTTCGGTTAACAATTTAGTAATTTGACAAAAAATGTATATATTTTATATATGTATTATTATAAAGATACGAATTTTAACATATATAACGATTCCATGAATATACATATTTATTAATATTATTAATTATATTCATTTATACTTCAAAATGTATGATTATTAATTATCTTTTCCATCGCTAGTCTTGATTGACAAACAAAGAGTCGGCTCATAAAAAGATTTAACGAACTTCTATTGTAATTAGCCACTTCAGACAGAACTGAGGATTGTAGCTTTGTATACGATTAGAAAAATTTAGTTTTTTACTTGATTTAAGTAATATTAAGGCCCAATATTACAGTTGAGGTTTAAGGTTTATTCTTACGATATTCAAGTGCCAATGTTATTCAAAGGGCACTAATAACCAAAACTGGAATTTAAACCATTACTGCAATACCGGGTCTAAGGGGTTTTGCTGTTAAACATTTTACATGACTTCAGTCAAACTTATCTTTGACTGTAGTTAATACTTTTCCAATGTAATTAAAAGTAATTAAATTATCAAACTGTCTTTATTATTCTGGGGTACATATTAAATACAGTCTCGATGGATCATACATAATTACATAGGTGCATGCATGCATGCATGCTCTTAGCTCGCCTTATAATTTATTCCGTGGGTGTTTAAATTGCTTCATTTATAAAGAAAACATTTTTTAATTACAAAGTTTAAAAGAAGAAAAACTGGTTTTAGAACAGATAAAATGGATAAGAAGTAATTGCATTGCTAATGCTTGATCGCAACAATAGTCAGTCCTTTTGCTAGACAAAATTTTTATTGCACTAGAATTATAAATAATACGCATATACGAATATAATGCGTCTGTACGTTCTATACTGCTAAAAACATGCATTAGTTTGAGATCGCTGTTTTAAAGAGAGAAATAGTCCAGTTTGGGAAGAACGCTACATTCCAGTTTCCAGTCCGAAGTTCATATTTATGTTGAGGTCATTGATAAGCATGGCCACGCAAGCGCATTCCAAAGAATGTTAGGTGTGGCAAGTTAGGAAAACATATTTCAAGTCAAGCCCATCATTTTTGGGCTTGACTCGTTAATTTAAACCTATTTATGCATTTTGAAAAGGAAAAGCGTGGCTTCAAAACTACATGTTAACATATGTTCACGTTGAATGACTAATAGAGTTACACCCTTTCATATTTAATACAAAAAAAATATATAACCAAGAATCAAATAATATATTAGATAGATTATCTATTATAATTATGCATAACTTTGCAAAATAATATCAAAACGTATATAAACATACCTTCATGTTCTTGTAGCACTACAAAACATGTTAAGATTTGTAAAAAATGCACCTCAACTTACTCTCATCACTTCACACATGATGAATAAAAATTAATCTCGACATCGACTATAACTAGAACTACAACCGGAAACAGTGACCTGTACATGCGCATTAAGCACTACACGGGTTATAGACAGTGTTACCACCAGTAGTGGGGTTCCCCTACAACTGGCGCATTTATACATGTGCGACAAAGCGGCCATTGTTCAAAATATAGCTAAATGTAGCGGAATTTCTCTACTCTTATAATAATTTCTTATATTTCTCTGTGATGTTTTAATAGTTAAATTATTATATTTGTCAGTGATTATGTTTTATTTTATGAATAAATTTGAACATGTTAATCATATCATTAATCGTGTAGCGGATATTTTATTAAATTTGTGTTATGTGGCGGATTATAATCTTTTTGAATGTAGTGGAATTTTGATAAACTTGCAGCGGGATTTTACTAGGATCTGGTGGCAATACTGGTTGTACAAAATATAACGGTTCGGAATGGTACCACATTGTTACCAATAATCAAATAAGTAAATAAATATATATGCGACGTAGTCGCAAAATGAATATTTGGAAGAAACTTTTCAAATAAAAGTTGTGCCAAATATTAATATCTTTCATTATGAACATATAGTATATTTATTATCATGTTATTTGTTTTGTATATATTATTTTAACAAACGTCGCTTGTGGTTAAAACTTGTGGTTAAAACCGGATGTGCATTGGGTTTATATTATTATAGGATAAAGTTGGAGTGATGTAACTTCCGCTAGAACTTGATTAACATAAAATATTATTGCATTGGTGCCAACTATTCTAAACTTATTTATTGTTTTTTCAATTGAGTGATTTTTAAGTATCAATTGATACTTAAAATCAGTATTCTATATATGATATGGACACATGGTGTCCACGGGTTAGCGTAAGGACAAGAAAGTCGAGTGAAGACCATTTCAGATTTGGTTTTAATTAAATTAAAATAATACACTTAATCAAACCATTTTATTCTTTAATAAAAACACTACAATCAATAATAAGCGATTACAGTAGGCTAAACATCTCACAAAATGGTTTATTCTTACAATAATATAATAACAACAATAAAAATTTCATTTCCGGTTTTACTTTAGCATTAGGCCATTTTGCAGAAGAAACAAAAAAACAGTTTCCTAAATATTACAATTTTTGATATTATTTAGTATGGACTAGAGTTACACTTTTAAGTTTGGTTACACGTAAAAATGTCAAAATCCAAGTTTCTATCAACAATATTTTATATTTACAATTTAGGAATTTCATTACAATGTTCGAGCTATTCGTTGTGATATTGCCTAATTTAAATTAGATTTTGACATTTTGACTAAGTA
Source organism: Leistus spinibarbis (assembly GCA_933228885.1). NCBI lineage: Eukaryota > Metazoa > Arthropoda > Insecta > Coleoptera > Carabidae > Leistus > Leistus spinibarbis. The sequence goes on from OW121802.1 coordinate 9,301,344, forward strand.
TAGGTATATGTTTTTGGATATAGTAGTACATGTCTTTTTCGTAAATATAAAAATTGGAAAATCTTTTTATCCCCAAAGATGTTTTTGTTTTGAAGAAAGACCAATAATTGTTTAAAAACTCCAGAAAAATATCAATATACCTTATCGTATACTTTCAATAATATTTAACTTATTTTCGAAATATTTAATAATAATGACATTGATTCGCAGAGTCTTACACAAAATAGACAAATAGTTTTTTTTTTTATAGTATAGAGCACAGATTAACACGTTTAGAAGATCGAAAGTTTTCATATTTATCTATGAAAGTACAATAGATTAAGTATAGTAATTAATTTTAAATTAAATAGTATATCTTTCAAATTGGTTAAAAACAGTAAATGAAATGCAAGAGTGATTTCAGGAAATATATTACTTGATTTAAATTATAAAATAATTGTTTAAGAACAAATTAAAAGGAAGACAAATTGATTTCTATTAATTGCAATTTATAACAAAGTTTCTATTTACAACGTTTAAATACATATGAATGTCAACCTAAGATTAATTTAAAAAAATTGGACTATAATCAAAATTATATTTTTTATTTGGTTGGTACCTCGGCTGGATATATAAAAATTGATGGTTAACTTAACTGGGGGCAAACTGATACAGCATAATTTTTTTTCTAAAACTGTAATGTGTCCCAATTTACCCCGTTCTAAATCGTCACAGTTTATTTGAAACACGTACTTCTTACCCAGCGCCCACAATTTTGGCCGTCACTGACGGTGCACTAACCAGCATTATATAACAACATTGCGAGATCCAAAATTTTAACAATCTATATAAATATGATTTGTTTAATAAAGTACGCATTGCTCGTATAACCAATTAACCCATTAAATTGGTTCGTACATAGAGAAATGAATGCGTATTTAAACTAAAAGACGCTATTAGAAGTATGAGTTAATTTTAAAATACCGATATTAATTTTCTTGACGGGCATTTGTCGAGATCGTATTTTTAATTTTTACGGTTGTAATGCAAGTAGGACAGTAATAACACATATGTACTGGTGTAATTCTCTCAGTAACCATTTAGTTATATGTAACATATCAGAGATGTAACATGCGTATACATATTTTAATAAAAATATAACTGACCCCTGCAGTATAATTATTGACTGGCTCCGACGGTGCACTTGCCGGCATTAAATACCAATGTTGCGAGGTGTTTTTCTTTTAACAATTATAAATATTTATATCCGTATTTATTGCACAAAAATAATACTTATTATAAACAAATATTTAAATTTAATATCTTAGTAACTAATACATGCAAATTTACATTGTACTAATTCTAGAAACATTCAATCACCCCATAAATGTAAAATTTGTACTGGTCCGAAGTCAATTGGAAGCTCAAAACTTATTAACGCATTACTTAATCTAAGTAAACTTCCACTATTTTTAAGTTTAAAGTACTTAATATTTAAGTATTGCTTACCGTGTTTTTAATTGTTCCGAATCATGAAAAGTCCATACATATAAGTATGAGAATGATTTTATTTCAAACTATCGATATGACTTTTTTGTCTATGACTATACTGATTTTATGCTACTCTTGTCTACGCTCAAAATTTGGTTCCAGAGTAGCCTACCCAGCACCCATTCCGAAGTCTAAATTTTCAATGTTTGGTCATTTAATTTCTGTTTATTTTATTCAATATTTGTAAATTTTATAAATCAACTATTATTTATATTAAATACTTGTTAATTTGACTTGCTATTTGTAGTACAAAACAAATTATTCTTAAATTGATATCCATAAATGATATATAAGTACAGACGTTTTTGTTAAGTTACGTTGTATTGTAAATGATATTTCATATGCGAACACAATGAAATTAAATGATTTTAGGCACTGGTCTACCTGAGTAGAACAACAGACAAGAAATCTGTTTTTCATTAAATTTAATCGAGTTTTTCATGAAATAATGAAATTGTTCTTACTTTTAAGTTGCGCAATCCTAGCTATAAGCAGCCATACATGTGTTAAAATTACACGATTATAAAGTTTTGGCGGGCACCAACGGTGCAATTGCCGGTATCGTATCAACGATACACGGTTCAATTTTTCCTACTTTCTTTCGGTAAGCTTGATTATAGATTAATCGTGCACATGTTTATATTTTATTTTGTATTCAAAGTTATTTAGCATTATTTATAGATTTTCTTGTCATTACTTTGTTCTAACAGTGTAGGGTTTATGAAATAAACCTTCTAATGTGAACTTAACTTATGGACCAGTACAAATGACATAAATTCTAATATATTTATATGTATATTACATTGCTTAAAAATGATTTATAAAAAATATCTTTGGGGTGCTGTTATGTGGCCGGTTTTATTTGATTCTTGCACATAACAATTTTGTAAAATAACTAGTTTTGTAGGACACACACAGGTTTTACTTTACAATTAACTACAATCTTATAAATAACTGGTTATATGAATAACTGGCCATTATATATTCATATACAGTACCGTCATAAAGTTTGGACACATTCACATTATTCACCAATTTTTCACATTATGAATTTACTGATCTTAGTTGAGTAACGAGTAATGAACAATATTGAGCACGTCATTGATATATAGTAACGTATATAATTAAAATTTACTTATTTAAACATTAACACAATAATTATAATATACGATTTTATAACATTGTAGTTGATTATTTAACTGGTAACCTTAATCCAGAGCTGTTGTTAACGAGTTTCCAATCACAATAATAATCAGTGATTATTTCGACTTTTCTTTTTATTAATTAGTTTAAATAGCGTAATATACCCGCTCACATTCTGTTTTAACTATTGTGTCTAACCAACGAGTATATTTTAATTTTTCTTTTCCAATCTGGTGTTAAATTCAGTTACGTTCATATTTATATATAAATAGTTTACATTATAATTTGTATCATGTGTTGTTTATTAATTAAATGTTTTTAACTAACGCAATTTTCTTTTGTAATGAATGAAAATGAAGAAATTGCTTCGTTTTATATTAAGATAAGTAGGTATATTACGCTATTTACTATATAACCTGCCTTTACCAGAAGATTAACGTGTATTTGTGTAAACTTTTGATACACGACCAATAAATAAAATCTATATTTATATAAGTAGATACTATCGACCAGCGATTATATATTAAGTAATGTTTTCATTTTATTCTGGCTATATTTAATATCCGAATTATTTATAATACGAGGAGCATGCTCAGAATATATCGATAGCACCATAGGCGACCGGTAATAAAAAGAGGAGACATTTTATATGAGATACCAAATCACTTAAATTGAATTAATTCCTCCTCAATATGTGCGCCTATGATTAATATCATTTAATGGTTATTAATAGGTTTACATATAAACATATATTGACATTCACATGGAATGTGTGGAAAATAAATGTAGTAATTAAAATGAATATAAATAAATAATAAAAATAATGTATACGCATAAATTAAATAAAAATAATTGCCTGTTAATCCTGAAGCCTTTTGTAATTGTCGGCGATTATGCTAGTGTATGTAATGCTCGCATTTTTTTTTTTAAATCTGATAAATAGAATTACTAAAACAATTGTGGTTGTGCTGATTGAACCCATAAGTCTAAATTAGTGTAATTAAATATGTTTTCATTGTTGCAAATAGCGTATAGAAGAAAATTTAACTCTAGGGAAAATAAAGTTTTGTATAAAAATCATTTATATATCACTGATTTTATTGCTGATTGAACACTCTTTACTAGACACCCGTTCACACACGCATTCACACTCGTGGGGGCCCTCTTTTTTTTTCTGTTTATCATTAATATTATTTAATAAATAAATATTAATCTAAAATATCTGTTATAACAATAAACATTTTGCATTTTTTTTTATTCTCTCTTTAAACAAGGTGTTCATATTAGAACTCTAATTCAATGTATTATTCGACAAATTAGACATATTATATTTGTCAATAATTATAATCTAACATCCTTACCTCCTTGTGTAAAGTTCCGGAAACTACGTCACATATCCCGCATGCGCATTCACATTTAAAAATTAATTCCTGATTTAATAAAAAGAACTAATCTAATGATAATTTCAACAAACTCATCAGTTAAAGAGTTTTTTTTTTTAATAAATACGATAAATATGTTTAATTTGTTAAGCATATGAGAAAATAGGAATGCGCATGAACTATGTGGCGTATTTTCCCGCACATAATCACATAATGAATTCGCTTGTGCCCGCACTAACTTGTTGTTGTCCATGCTTGTTTTATATCAGGAATAATCGAGTAGTAACAATATATTTATAAGTGTGTAAGGCAGGTCCTTGCGTGCTCCACAAACTATAACAATGTTTGTCACATCAAAATCCTGGAATGAAATCGTAGACCTCTAGCGTGGACAGTATGAGGTACAGCAACCACAGCGAGAATAGGAATGCGGATGTGGCATATTTTATGTTTACAGGGCCGCCCAGCTCGCCGCCGACAATGTTCGACCGCCGAATCAAGAGCGTTAGAATTGTTAGTACTGCCCCTGAACAGAAGATGGTCACCGAGAACGCCAAACTGCAAACAAACACATGATTATAAGATAAAATAAGCATTAAATTCACGTGCTGCATTAATCTAATTTAAACATTAAGTGTAGAAACTGCAAATTAGTGAAAAGTACAACTTCCTTTACAAAAAAAATGGCAGATTCACTAATGTATCTTATGCTAAGTACGCAGTTGAAACTTTAAAGTCGACTTTTGCACATTTCGGCAACCGCATCTTTTGATAATAAAGAATGCCAATATCCGTTATTGTCCCGTGTAGAGTAAATGTTACAGTTGCATGTTACAGTCTATTTATTTGGTCCTTCGAGCCGTATATCCGGTACTCTCAAGTGTATAATACTAAACGGTCCTATTTGCACTAAAACTTCTACATTTCAAATGGGGCATATCCGCATCCGAAAGAATTCGTTTATTCACTAAGAACACGTACATATTCCATACATACATGGTGCACCTATGCTTTATTTAAAATTATGTATGGTTTTGTATATTTTTCAAATAAATTCACAGATCACAAATGACTAACAGATACGCCATTATATATAAATGCTTTTGCAAGAACTATATTTTGTACTAACTAAATAACTACATTAAGCATAAGAGATGTCGCTAGCATTCGATATCCGAAACTTACTTTCCGGGATGTACTCGGAACTCGTTCCCGTGCGCGCAATGGTAGATGGCCGCAATGGACCAGGCGATGCCGATGCCCAGGAACACGTTGACCGCATTCGAGCCGGTCACATTGCCAATACTGGCGTCCGCGTACTTATCCTGTATCGCGGCCACCTTGCTGGCGAACGTGTCGGGGATACTAGTACCTAACGCCACAAACACGATCGCTGTCACGGAGTCTTTGATGCCCAGCGTGGCACCGAAATGTGAGGCCACGTCGCCGATCACAGCGGTCACCACCCCAATGCACAGGATTGACACAACGAAACACAGGTATCCTTTGGCGATATCTGCAACAGTAAATGTTCATTAATCACATGTTCATAGTACTAGCGGGTACTAAAAATTATGGATTATCATCTTCAGAAAGCCATTTCGCCGCGAGTCGTTACGTATATTATAAATCCATCACTTTTTGATTGATGCATTTTCAGTTCGTTATTAATTAATTTGTGCGATAAGATAAATGGTGTGTCTTCGTATTTAAATTGTTTTCTAACGAAATATTGTCAATTTCCACCACTTAAAGTGTTAAAATATTTCATTTTAATTTTTTGTGTGAAAACAAATCGTCTTAAGGTCGCGACTGAAGCGACTTTAGTTTGTTTGCACATGTCATGGAGTTCACTATTGCTTTACTTAATTATATTGAAGAAGAAGACGAAGAAGAAGAGTACAAGTTACTGTTGTTATTAGAGTTAATTACCTGTTGGTGGCACAAATGCGAATAGAATCTTCCAGAAGAGTGTAACGAAATGCAAGACATAGTCAAAACAGGATGCAGATTTGTCGTCTTCTTCCGCGCCGGGATTAACAGTTAAGGCTTCCACAAATTGCTCCTTCCACGATGAGGTGCCTATCAGGAGTGAGGCATTTGCACGTTGGACCAATTTATCTACTGTATTCTACAACACACAAAAAACACAAATAAAATAAAACAATCGCTATTCTATATCTAAAAAATATTACAGTGTGCGATTAGTTTAACATTTGAAAATATAAAACTACAATTTAGTTTTTTATAAAACCATATAAGATCCTTGAATCTCCGGTTACGCATTCTAATATCATTCATGTTAAATGATTTATAGTAGATGTAAAACGTTTGTAAAGCAATCAAAGTGTAAACACTTTGTAAACGACAGTGTAAATAGTGTTTCCTTAGGTTGGTTCGTCGAAACAACACATAAAGCTTTTGTTATAACATCCTGCCTCTTGTTATGCTCTGCACGAAGTTGTTTAATCAACAAAATGAAACGGTTTCAAATAGATCTTTCATTTTTGACGCGTAAAACAAAGCACAATATTGTACCAAAACAAAAAGGTACTCTCGAAATTATATTGCTGCGTTCATAATTATTTTAATATTTAGGTGTATGCATCCTCTCGAAAATTGTCAGGACAATAAATAAGTCGAGTTTAAAATATTTTGGTCCAAACCAGTAATAACTAAAAAGCATTTGGTTTCATAGTAGCGATTTTTATGACTTTGGGGTAATAAGAACATGTTTATTCATATGAAACCACAGTGCAATTGTATAATTTGAATACATATTATAATGTGTGTTCCCGCAACAGAACGCTACTAAACTTTTATTGTCTCATTTAAAACTGTTGGCTGACTTTTAAATGCAACGATTATAAATGTGAAAAGCAACCGACCGACAACCGACGCATGTATGTATGTACGTTCGGAGCGTTTTATAAACGTCATATAATTTCTTTTTGATCTAGGCAACGCTTTTGTTTGCCACCCACCCACGTTCACATTGTAATAAATAGAACAGCTATTCAACGAACACCGACCGTACTGTATATGTTGCGCTAATTTTAAAACGGTTTATTCTGAAAACTATTTTCGCGTTGTGCCGCGTTCGCATTTTTAACCATTCATGATTGATACGTTTTTTTTTTTTTGCTTAGTGCGAAAACTTAAGTAATATATATATGACTTGTTGCTAAATGTAAAACGGGTTAAAGAAATTCTGAATTGTTGGATATGGTTAGTTTTAGCCCTATGCCCTTTTTATGAGTGTTTACGATGACACTAACCTTAAACTCTTTACTCTCCTTAATGCGGACTTGTGCTCGGATAACGTCTCCAAGCCTGGGCCGACCCATTAACGCAATTTTCTCTTCTTCAGTGCGCATATTTGCAGGCTTCTTTTCGGCTTTCGACACCAAACGTGCTTCTTCTTCTGTGAATTCCAAAAGCAACATAAATTATAATAATTATATACAGAATGTCGACCTTTTACATTAAATCGAGTTAACAAAAGTTAACAAAAAATTAATACTATAAACGCACAAAACATAAAATATCCTGAGGTGTGCCATTTGCTCTATCACAGAGCAACATTATTATTCTGGCGGAAGTGCATTAATTTTTCACTGTCTCTAGTCTTACATAGACTTATTATTAATGTTATGTATTTAATCTCGCCAAATACCGCATACTTGATCCTATTTTATTTTTCTAATTTAGGATGATTTTTTCAGTTTTGACAACGAGGGTTTTTATGGTTTTGATAAGGGTTTGTTTATTTTTAACCATCATTAATATTTAAATGTCAAATAACTTAAAACACGGTCGATAAAAGACACATTCATATTTAATATTTTAAAAGTTATTTTTAGGAGTATTTATAATTAAATTTATAAGCACCCAGACCCAGATTTATCCCATGTGTATCCGACACTCTTTATATAAAATGTTGAATACATAGATTACAAAATTGTAGTGATGTAAACTATCTGGTAATTTTCTTTCCAATCAAATATTTCGGAAACTTAATTACATCAACTACCAATCAATTAATCGTCATTTTATTTAAAGATGTAAAGAACTAAATAGTATATTTCTCACCATCAGCCATTTTAGGCTCGCCCAGTTGGACATAGAATAATACATCTTTTTCATAACTGTCTTCCTCGTTGATAAGAAGAGAAATCGTCCGTCTGAAATACAAAATAAAACAGTTAATTAACTACAATGTTTCAGAATAATGACTTTTAGACATTTACACGTAACAATACATCTTTATCTCAAACTTTAATATCTGTAGCATTCTCGGATCAAAAAATTTCATTAACAAAAAGTATTTGTCTCGTCGCCCTGTATCCAAAAATATATATATATATAACTTGTATATTTGGTCGCTCGTAAGACCAAATTTGTGCCCTCTACTCCTCTGAAGGTACCGGAGCAATTTCAACCAAATTTAGTACACATGTTATTTGACATCCTATTTTAATCCCCTCGCAGTTTAAATCCAATCGCATGGATACTTCCTGAGCTGTAGGGCCTCAAAATTTAGAGCTCCGCTTAATACGATTCTTGTAAAAATATTTAAAACACCCGAATATTCTACTAAAAAAATTTTATGTTTATATAATATATAATATACTATAATAAATAAATTTCCTAATAGCATTACTAGTTTGTATATTGAAAACAAATAAAGCACAACTAGTTCGGGTATGAAAAATGGTGCAGAGTCCTAATTAACTTCTCGTTTATTTTGATTCCGGTTAAAATGTCAAAATGTTTACATGTAGGGAGACCTGCTCGTCCGCCGACTATAATATCATCAGTTTATTCTACACTATTTTTAGATGATTTATCCGACTTACATTTCGCTTAGTACATAAATATTTATATAGTTTTTTTTTGCCTGTTCCTTTATTTTATGAAACAAACAATATCTGTGATGAGTCGATTTCAACATAGGTAGGTGAATGTCTGCAAACACAATTTAACCTCGAAATCTAATTGGGGCATAAAAGACTTTGTTCAAACTGCAATTTGAATGAATGAAGTTCTAACATAATTTTGATATGTTCGAAATAGATTTATATATTTAGAACATGTGCTTTATGTTTTGTCTATGTTTATAATACATAATTAAGTTATACACATTTATCATGTTTATCTATTTTATAAATTTAGATGAGATAACTTGTTTCCGTCCGTCAAACTTATTTAGATGAGACATAACATTAATTTTAGTTTGTCAGAGAGTGAGTTTGAATTAAATACATTTCTGAGTTTACGTATATAATTCCAAAACATCGATATTATAATCACAGAGCCGGCTGACACAATCCAACAAATTATGATCCCGAGATCACACAGTGTAGAATTATAAGTCATTTGATATTCGGTGTGGCGCATAAGAATCGCTAGTTTCAGTTATGCTATTAACTATAAGAAAAATGTGATCAAATAATTTGTCGGCTGGGGAATGCTTTAGTATATCCGATCTAGGGCAAACTTTGCAGGTATTTCTTAAAAGTTTTTCAATAAAAGTTCGGCGCAACCATCGTCTTTATCACTTTAACTGATGAAACAGATAAAGTTCGCGGTAACTTATAAAAGGGCACTTGTCAGATGAATTGGATGAACCTGTGTCCCATAAACTGATTTGTTCTATGTCCAGAAACTAACAAGGTACTCGTCATATTGCATCTTATGGTGGAGGAGCACACACACGCACACAGACACAGAGAATTGTGTTTATAATATGGAGTATGAGAAAGTAGAGTGAAGGTCACTCCAGTTTTTTTTAATATCAAAATGTAATTATTTTAAAAGTGTTGGTATACTTTTTAATGGGAAATCGGGACCTTGAAGTTTTCTCGAGTGGCGTTGAGTACTTTACGTAAATTCAATAATGACAAGCGAGAAGATTTATGTAAATTGCAAACGCGAAATATGAAAATAAATGCAAATTTCTAGTTAGGTATGTATGTATGTATGTAAGCTGTTGATCAAGCAAGACGGAGAAGTGGGAGTAGCTAGGTGCAGCAGACTCGGAAATAATAACTATTTTCCTAATTGAACTCCCAAGCATCAAGAATAATTTATCTAGTTTAGAAAGATCGCTAGTGCCGCTGTAATTACAGAGTGTCAGATCGAAGCGAAGTTAGGTTAGGTTCCACTCTGCTGTAATTACACTTAGTGGCCCTGACTCAATGAGCAAAATTTAATAAACTACTAAATCAACTAGTAGAGTGCCAATATACGTACATACATATTTCGCTACCTTGGAAGAAGGTACAAGTGCCTTTTACATTTACATTTGCTAAACTATTCAAATTTGCAAGTTTCTAAAGCTAGAAAACTTTTTAAACAAAACTTTAGATATTTTAATTTCTTGAACTTTTATAAGAATTTTCATTTCCGAGATAGTAACAAAATATTAAAAGCCCATACCACATGTTTCCGACAACCCAAACTGTCGCAAATATTAATATATATACATATTATACTCGACTTTCTTTTACTTAGTTTCACTAGATATATATATCTAGTGAAACTAAGTAAAAGAAAGTCGATTACAGAATGCAGGCAATTGTTACATTTATTTATTTAACACATTTCAACATGTCAGTCGGTAGTATAAATTGTTTGTGTAACAAATTTTTACATTGTAATGGATGTTTTTAAGCAAATTCACAATTTTGCCTTTATGTCCTGTACAGTTTATAATTACAACGCGTTCATTCTACTATCGGGTATTTTTTTGTTACACAATTTAATAATTAAAACACATATTAAAATTTTAACATGTAAAACAGTTATGTAAATTGATTTAACACCTGAGTAAAATAAATTGATTCACGAAATGAAACATTCAAATGTTAAGTAAATAATTTGACGATATTTAGATTAATCCGGTTTTTGTTTGTTCCTGTTTTTCTACTTTTGTTCAATATTTTCCCAGTGGACTTTTCACTACTCCACCTGGAATAAACGTTCTATTTACGCGTAAAAACATTAAGTGAAATTCAACTCTGCTTGTGGCTTACTTATCAGTATTATTCATTTCGTTATTAAAAGTATAAAATATTTATTTAGTACAGAACAGGATGAAATTACAATTTGCATTAGTACGAATAATTTACTAATTAAATCCCAAAAGCTTTTATAAAAATAAGTTATTTATTAGCTAAATACTTATTTTACTAATGCCACTTTTCAAAACTGTACTAGTTTTTTCGTTATTGTGGTTTTTGCTTTTCTACGGAAGGGAAACGAGAATTACTTCAGGTTGTAGAGGTATTCATGTTATCGAGGTTCATATAACTTCAAAATTCAAGCTACAAAAATGAATTCAAATCGCATTTACGTTTAAGGTTATTAGTACTAATTAATCTGGCAACACTGTACAATTAAAATCTAGGTTAAACTCGCGAATAATGAATTTTATCAATAAACAAATATTTGGAATAGCACGAAAACAATGTGGAACTGTGAAAACCATAATTTAAGTTCTTAAATGTGGTTGATTTACTACTGTAATAAAATTCGTCATGCAAACAATAAAAAAAACCATTAGTTTCATAGCTGACATTTGCATTTCCTGGATCGTTATTACATACATTGCATTTTATAGACACATGATACATTTATCGTGGTTGCATCGTAAATATTTGCAGTAATTTTTATATACACACGTGAACCCGTAATTTTTGAAAAATGTAAAGCCCCAATCAGAGATTGTATAGTTTAATAGCTTATTACTGTTTTGCAACCATGACTTCACAGGACTTCACCGCGAATGGCATTATGAAGTAAAAATATGTTCTACAAATTTTGATATTTGTGAAATATTCTTACATTTATATAGATGAGCAAAATTACTAGTGGAATTGAATTACTAATTCATAATTCATAATTCACAATTCAACTTAAGAATTATTTATGCTTTGCTAACAACGCAAAGGGGTATTCAGGTACCCCACTTAAAGTACACCGTGGACCATTTTGGTATTACTATAAGGTTTAGTCCCTGAATACTACACCTAAAGCTCAGTAATACCTTTAGAATAGGCCTCCAGGTGTCGATTTATTCAACGTATAAAATAAAATGTAATTACAGAGTGTTTTCCGGGAAGTAAAACAGATGACTATACGCCAAATAAACCAATGAAAAAGCAATTTGATCGGCCCTATATGTGTAAAGAATGAAACGTTTATTTTTCACAGTTTCCATTGTTCAAACGTCGATAGTTCAAGCTTGAAGCTGAAAGCATTCAGTCTTCAGTAAGTAAGTGAAAATCGTCAGTGTTTGCCAACGCTACAAAGCGATTTAATCAAACGTTGCAAGCATACTGCCAATAGATCTTTACCAATAGGTTCCATCGACCAGGCCATAGAAAAGAAAATAGGCTGGAGTGCACTTGACTTTCTTGTACGTAGTTTTCATATATATTTTCGTTAGGGTGAACACTCTGTTTTATTTTGTTCACTGTATCGAGCGTCTACTGTATACATATATACTATATACAGTGCAAATTGGCTTAATATGATTGTATACATTGCTTGAAGCGCTTTACAAAATATGGTAAAACACAAATAGGCAAACCTCAGTGAATTAAACAATAAGGATTTTATCAATACTCAAATAATGAACACTAAATGCTGGTATGTAGATACGATTGTTAGTATAACAAGGTTTAGTGAGCACAATTCTATTGTAGTTGCAATTTACTTTACAACCTCGTACCTAACGCAATGTGTAGAAAGATAATAACGACAAAAGCATCGACTAACGACTCCATTCGTTAGGGGTCTTTGGTGCGGTGTGGTGTACTGGTACGTGCTAGGTATGTACCAGTTATTAAGTCAGCTGTAAACCGGGTCATTTCAGTATTAACATGGCATACCCGGAATAATACGTGTTGGTATGTTCTCAAAAATAATTAAAATATTTTGTTATATAAATTTAAGTTTCTCTAATATTCAATTTATTGTTCTGTACGACGAGTCTTATTTAATTTGTATTATGAAGTAAAAAGAATATGAAGAAATGAGAATGAAAATTTCCCGTCGGTAAATTTGGGCAGCTGCGTGTATTTTGAGGCAAACTTAATTGTATAGAGCGGTTGTGGTATCACGTGCTCTGATCTTAACCCGGCATTTACATGGATTATGTACATAAAGGTCGACAAGCGGGTTTGAGGATGTTAAAGCAGCCAACCAACGCGAACATTACATTTCCCATTCTAATACGTTTCACTCGAATGCACATAACCAGTGTAACCGTCTCATTTAACACTTTCATTCTGCCAGAAAATCAAATCAACTGTAACTTTAATACGAAATTATTAATTGAAAATTTCACTTTGCGTAAACAAATTAAATGATTACAAAATCAATTTATTGATGTTTTGTTATAAATAATAGAGCAGAACAATGATGAAGTAATAAAAGAGGTGGTCGCTGTGTTTTTCATTTCCTATGGGAATTCACACGATCTTAATAAAAATCTAATGAGTAGGAATTATTTTTACTTTCGTATACGAAAATTACGATGCGTTGTAATTGCATTTGTCGTATATCTATATTCGTTTATTAAATAGGATGTCATGTAAGCACGAGTCTTCTTTAATTCTTTATTTCAGAACGTATAACCATTTATAGTTTAGCTATCTGAGAAATTTGAAGGTAAAATTATGAATCTTTAAACTTAAGACTTGTATATGGCCCAGATGTAAGCTTCTAATTTTTGAAACCAAAGATTAACTTGAAGTAACAGTCTTCTCGTGTTTAGTGTCAAATAGGTAAACTTCATAAGTCTTACTCGTGTCAATTAGTCAAACCGCATACGTAAGCGTTAAGGTTACGTATGAGGGGTCTGCTGTGGGCGACACACGCCTCGCTCGACACATCTATCAGTAGTGTCGCCGTTGGGCCCGCGAGACACAACAGATCGACCACCGTTGGGACCACCTGACCCACCTACCACTAGAGCTATAGTCATCGTCCTCATATATTTAATCAATACTGTATTATCTCAATAAGTATATCAGTTTGAGTTAAATATATTTTTGGATTCAGGGCTATCTTTTTGATCTTATCATGTTACAGACACACTATCGCTGTATATTATCGTACGACGAGCTATAAATATAATATTATGCATTACTGTAAGCTTATACATTAATGAAACACGATATCAATAATATTAATATGTGAAATTGCGCTTATGGTGTAATCCCTAGACTATTGTTTCATTATTAATGCAAAAGACACATATCTTGAAATAAGTTTATACCTCAAAAGTTGTTCATGGAATTACCCTAGTGATTCGATTTTCACAAATTACATACAATATTGATTATGGTATCAATCGAAAGCATAGGTGCTGGTAACATTACTATATAATCAATTCAAGAGAATATATTATATATATATATAAACATTCTTAGACTCGCCGTTGTTTACTTTCTTATACATAATGTATTAAAGGTAGTTGTGTTCTAAATTATTTATGATTGTCAAATGGGTCAAAAAAGGGGTGGCAATTTGATCGATGCAGCCGTGCATTTTATGCCTTTTGGGGTTTAAACCAGGAGTAAAGTTTGCATGTTTGTCACGATTTTGGACAGGTATGATTATTTACTTTCTTTGACGGGGGAAGTATTGTAATCATGAAAAATGGCGAACTCGAGATTATAAAAGAAATATGCATTTTGACTATTCTTGAAACAAATTTGCAAATAGGCATAGACGGGACGAGAGTCTTAACCATTACGCCATGGCAAAACTAAGTTTATAACGTGGTTATAAAGTGGTTTTTGTGTGTTCGATTCTAAGGCTACAATATTCAATATAAACTAGCGTAAATCGAGTCGATATCCTGTATATATTTATGTATATAAGTACGCAGTTTACATGATTTATCGCGATGATGTGAGATGAAAATGTGTTTGCAAAATGGATTTATAATGATGTTATATTACCTATCTATGTATCGTTGCCATCAGGCTGTTACCGTAGCTCACATTCACTCTAGTAATAGATTCTTGTTACGTGAATTAACTCCCCTAAAGATAAACTACTATTTAAATAATTCCACACACACACAGACAGACAGACGTCAAGTATCAAAAGTAATCAATATACGCGGCATTTACAACAATAATATATCGATGTCACCTCCGGAATCTAACCTCAAACCCATTTTTATAGTCCCTATCTGTCTGGTCAACCGCTGAGAAGAAAAAGAACACGACGACAATCGAAACAAACCAATTTGTCACAGAAAGTGTCGCCTAACATACAATCCGAGTTTGTCATTTTACAGTTGTCACTTGTGACTGCTACAAGAAATTGTGTTCGCGATGAAATCTTTATGAAATTATCGCTTCAGAAACTTTATGATTTTAATCTGATTAATATTAAATTCGATTTATTTTTCAATCAGATTAACAGATTATCGTAGATTTTAAAACAAGAATTGCGCCCGTAGTAATTGGACGCTGAAAATTAAATCTTATACTTAGATGCTACCGATAAATTGTAATAAATGCCGAGTATTTTGGAATTTAACACCTTTTAATATTTCTTGGCGTTACACATTTATGGGTACTCTTGTAAATAGTCGTAAACGTAATGAGAGTGTGGCGCTTTCAGATTTTTATTTTATTGTTATCGTAAAAGTTTGAGCAATTTAATTATCTTAAGTACACGTTGTGGATGCTATTCGCCGAAAAAAGGTGTTGACAGTGTTAAATGAACAGATATAGTAGATTGCGGTGTTGTTCGTGAATTCCCGTCGCATTTTAAATACAATCGCCAGTACAGATCCGCAGTTATAGGGCCCAAAACTATGGTTTGGATTGGTTCAGTCGGCTCTGTGAGTATAATGTTGATGAATTAGAATTATATACCTAAACTCAGAAACTAGTCTTTACGCAACCAGTTTGTAGCCCTATTAAATTTATGAGGAAGTAAAAAACTGCGACGTCCATAAGATTCTGAATAATTGTAATTTTATACTGAGTTTTAAATGTGCCGATGTTGTAATATTGATATGCACTTGTGCCTGGGTTGATAATCTGAATATGGGGCTTCAGTAACGCGACCCTGACACCATCGATACGGCTTAAAGTGTTAAGTTACACTCAAGGCCGACCCACAGGGACAACGCATTACACAACTAATGCACGAACCATTTTTTTTTTGCATTGGGTTTATTTTGTTGCAAATTTGCTATTAAATAATCGTAATTCAAATTTACAAAATGGTTTTTGGTGGAGTCGCGCCAGATCTAACCACCTTTTAACTACGCCTGTGCTCTTAAATTTAATCTTAGTTAAGGTTTATCTAAATTCAGAACAGTAGAACAGGGCATTAATAACACAGTTGCTTTAGTTATAGTTGCAAATTGTTTTATGTTCGCTAATCAAGTTTGTACATAAGTTGGGATTCTATCTTCAAAAGTCAATGCAAACCCATAGAAGTCAAATTAAATTGAGAAAATCGAACTGTTAGAAAATTGTCAATTTATTCCATTTTAATATTTTTCGAATATTTGCGAAGTAATTTCAGTGAAAAGAATATTTAATTTTATGTATAAGGTTATTATGATATATTATTCAGCATTTTGGTTTTGTTTTAAATATAAATCTCAATGTTACAAGGTATTACCTTAATACGTAATTTCGGTCCTGTTATAATTGGAGGATTTATGAGTTTAGGGAATAGTATTTAGGGAATATTCATCGCGAATTTTAACACGCCACTGGCGCCATCATAATTACATCATGCACTATACAAAATATATGAATTTGATACTTACTTTATATATATATATATATATATATATATATATATATATATATATATATATATATATTTCGGTTTCAGAAATAGGATATTTTTATCTCCAGGCAAATACAAATCTTAAATTCAAAACAACATATTTTTATGTACAAGGGTTATTGGCTGTAGGGTATTCACAGACACACAAACAGACGTCATGGAGAAAATAACCAAATGGTTTCTGGGTCCTTCAAAATGTACTATTCCATTAAAATTTATTTTAAAAATTACGCTAAGAAAGCAAAATTGCTTCATTTTAAAAAAATTCGTACCTGATAGCAATCAGGCAATACCGAATACGTGGGAAAAATAGTCGGATGTGATGGGAATTGGGTAATTGGGGTGTGTCTACGAGGCCAATTATTCAGTAATGCGGTCTTATGACATGTAATACACATATGTTTGGTTTTGTGGTTCTTGTATAAATGCTAAATTATACAATAAGACATATTTGTGCGAAAATCCCACGCACGGACGTAAGTCTATTTCGGCAAGAAACGGTATAGCATAGTAAGAAAAGGGCGTGAGAATGTGTATAGCGCCGCGCCGCGCCGGTCGCACGGCAGCCGGAGTCGGGGGCTTGTCGTTTGGAGTGTGGCCAGACAGGCGCGTCTGTCGCGGCGAGACATGGCATGGCGAGCGGTGTGAGCAGTGTTAGCGGGGCGACGGAGCCAACCAATTTATGGGCACGCAACTGCCCCAGACAGACTCGTTTATCCTATCTACCGTTAGCGCACACCAAGAAGCACTCTTTTCTATTTGCACCCAGCCAAGCACAATGCAGGTATCTCTCATTGTCCTACACCAAAAATTATTTCCACAAAAACATTCTTTATTTTTAACTCGTAGCACAAAGCATATATAAGAGCTAATGCATTCGGTCGTGTGAATTCTAACAAAAAGTTCTTGTCTCTTCCGTCGCCCTGAATCCAAAAATATATATAATGTTAGTCGTCGCTTGTTAGACCAAATTTGTACCTTCTACTCCTCTGAAGGTACCAGAGGGAGTTACACCAAATTTGGTAGACATATTCAACCATTATCATTGGGGGAAACCCCGCATTCTTACTCCATTTACATTACCCATATAAATCTTTCATTCCTCTTTCGGTCTCTTCTTGTAACACAACCAATACCCCTCAAAAACATATATAAACGGTTGTTTAAGTAATTCGAGTGAAGGTCACTACCCTAGGGTCGATGAAAGTTTCCCTGACAATTCGCGTGGTAAAGCAACACCATCTTTTAATAGTAAACAAAGGCAATTCTGGGAAAGGGGCTTTGTAAAATGAGTGTCGTGGGACAAGCGTTTTCTGCGACCGTCGCTGGACACGCACTACATGTTACAGAATACAAGAGAAAAGTTTGACCAAGACGTTCACAAAGTATCTGCACTTTAGTGAATGAAAAGGACCACAAAAATCGCACATTTTTTTCTATTACAGTTTTACGATAAAATAATCAGGTCATATAAGTTGACATTCTGTAGAAATATATTGTTAGTATTCATAGTTTTATGTTCAACAATAATTAAGGATATGTTTGAACGCCAATATTACAGTAGTTGGTTGTTGAATGTAGTAAATATAATTTCCAAACGTTATTTTACATTTGCATTTAATTATTTTATTGGATCAGAATGGAACTGATAGAATACGTTTTGGCACACTATCCATATTTAAACCATTGCCAACAATTTGGCAATATGAGTATATAGTAAACATGTTTAAAAATATCATTATAATTATGAAAAAAAAAAAGTTTAGTTTTACCACCCGTAATAACACGAACATTCAGTGATGGAAGTAACAGTCTTAGATTAGTCTCAGATTTTACAATCAGAAATTGGAAATTGATTCTGATTCGGTTTTAGGTTATTATAAAATAAATATTGAGGCTGGGTACGGTTATGTCCTATCAGTTTTAGGGTTTGGGTTCGGAATTAAGCTACGTTTAAAACATGAAAATATGTTTAAAAAATAACCGGTTTCTTGCCAACCCTGGATATTATGTTATTACGATATCGCAGCAAAGCAACGCGACGGTTTATGGACATCGGGGCCATAATCGTTATCGTAGTACCTTTAGCCTCAATATACCTTTATTGCTAAAGCTACGCGCCCTTTCCTGCTTTCGCCCTAATTTCACTCGTTCGTGTCACTATTATTTCGATAAAGTGTGCCGAGTACATGTTTTCGTGGCCTTTTATAAAATATAATAATATCTCTAATTCTCTATCAAACACAAAATTATAGTTATTAAATTTTAACCTACACATATTATATAACTAAAATAATTAGATAAATATCACATAGTTTTAACTTTGTGATACAAATTTATATAAAGAAGTGTCTATAAATAAAAACTATAGATATAATTATAAACTATTTAGGGTCTGGAAGAAAATCTCTTATTTTTCACAATGATCGCAATACTTTCAATTATATATAACGTAAAAGAGAATAAACAAAATTAAATGGGTGATGTAAATGGAATATGTATGCTTGGAGCCTCTGTTATTACAAAATGTAAAACTGCAAATTTGATGTCATGAGTATGTAGCAAGTTATTTGACAGTATAGTTTCATTACGTTACATTACATTTTGGATGGTTTTGGCGTACCAGACATCCAGACTGGTTCGTAACCCGATAAAATCTCACCAGGAGCACATAAGAATACAAAGTAGCCACGTGGATAGAATATTCTCATATACTAAATCTTCCAAATATGTTCTGTGTTCAAAACAAAAAATATTGCTGTTAAGACAGGACGTTATTTAAAAAAAAAAGATTTTGCTGTCTGCTATTATTATTTTAGGAAGCAAATGTTAACTAGCATTGTGTAAGAAGTTAATAAATCTATAAAATATTAATTATACCATGGAAACAATTGTATAACCATTAACTTATATATGGGTTGGTATGGTTTTATATAATTATATTAATAATAATTATCATATACTGAAAGAGCTATGACTAATTTAAAATGAGTTTTGATACGCTATAAAAGCTAGCACCGATGCGTCCTGTTCGCCTGATAGGTATATGCGATGCGAACAACGGTATTTAATTATTATTGTCCTTTTGGTTAACAATTTTAAAAAAGGTTATAGATAGTCTTACAATTTTTTGTAGTTTACTTTGAATATTTTATTATTTTCCTGAAATACATGGGTTTGTATTTTTGCACGATTACAATACTTCCGTATAAGTAATAACGAATAATTTGTGAAAAGCAATTTGGATAACGGTAGTTTCGAGAACGATATTCTATTTCTCCTGCAGTAAAATTGTGTGGCAGTTGCTATTTGTATTGTCATTATAATTAAATAAAATTTGCATATGAGCGTCGGATGTTGAAATTGTAAAATAACCAACACACATAACCTAAACCAACAAAAACTACAATAACACCACTAGAGATACTAACCTCTCTGAACAGAACAACAGGACACATTGCATCCCCCGAAAACTGGGTCAAATTTTATTGCACTTTTCAGTTTATTTTGATGTTATAATATGCGCATTCTGATTCTTATTCTTTTTCTCCT
The DNA here is from genome assembly GCA_933228885.1 of Leistus spinibarbis. Classification (NCBI taxonomy): domain Eukaryota; kingdom Metazoa; phylum Arthropoda; class Insecta; order Coleoptera; family Carabidae; genus Leistus; species Leistus spinibarbis. The sequence goes on from OW121802.1 coordinate 9,321,791, forward strand.
TGAACATGTGTATTATTATGACCTGTTTTATCATGGCATTTCGGCGGAGACTTTTTATATCTAGATATTATTGTCTTTTCTGTAAGACAGATATTATGTGTTTATCTGTCACAAGGGAAACAATATGTTATCCGTCTTTCCGTTGCGATCAGATTGAAGGTTTTGCAAGATTTGAATCGGATAAAATAGCGGCCAACATGACCTTATTATAAAAAGGATTTCTTGTAATAGCTTCTAAAATACAAATGCTACCTCATTAGATTTAAATTTTCTTTTTCTTCGATTTTATACGAATGTCTATACGTAGTTATGTAATTGCACTCGATATTTTAACGGAAATACACGTATTTACCATCCTTGAGTCGAATCTGATTATATTCAGAAAGACGTTTGTGTGTCTATGTATGTGTGTGTGTCTGTGTGTGTATCTGTGTATAGGGTTAAGTTAATTGTGAATATGTAATTTTCACACCACATGTGTATTGAAAGGATGTCGTACAAAATTCGCATGCTTTAAATGTTACTTGGCCCGAAAAAGGTTGACCCAAATTTACGTTAATTTATTGGTTGACCTAGAAGTATACCATGGTAGTAAAATCGCTCGGTCATAGCCATTTCTTCGTCTTTGCCCTAGATATTTACTACATACAAAGATATAGCTGGTCTATCTTTATTCAACATCTTTTGTTATATACAGCAAAAAATAAATTATATTAAATCTTATCTTTTTTACTTGTTATAAAAAAGTATAAATATAACTCTGTGAATTTAAAGTTAATATACAGGATGTATATATTAAGTGTGAGAACTATGAAATCTACTAGGTCAGTTAAATTAGACAACAAAAACCCGGAAGTTGAACACCTATTTTTGAAATCTAAACTAAACCTGTAAAAAGATTACGCTTGCCCCGTTTCCCCTATTTCAAAAACGAGAGCGAAAGTGTTTTTGTAAACAAGTTTAAAAGATATATTTTACACAAAAACATGCAATTATGGTACATTCGGACCAGCACTGTGAGGCTATTTGTGGAACCCTAAACTTAAATTGCTCGGTAATACTATTTCAGCTTGGTTTATTTCTGTGAATTATCTCGTAGGAATTGAAAAACGTATTCCCGGCAAATGTTTTAAGGATCGAAGATAAATGCGGAAACAACGTCGAAACCTTGTATGGTTTTCTGATTACTTTCGCGGGCGTTAAGAAGAAAAAGTAGAGCTCTTTATTAGCGCGTGGAGTGTATTTAGTGTTGAGGTGGCTTCGGCTAGGTAATTGCCAATAATCCTTCACGTCACGCTAAGTGGACTATAAATAAAAGATGTGCCCTGGCTTGGCTACACTGCACTATACTATACAATACAATACCCTTTCTATCGGGCGTTCAACACCACCTACAGACTCCTGCCTGCTCCATCAAACACCACCTTCCCTGTGTTAAACTTTTGCGAGCGTAATGGATCTATCGCACTTCTTTTACATTTTGTTTTCAACACCTTTCCTGGGGTATGCAAACCTTAAATTTTAAACATGACGAAATGGAATTCGCAATTTAACATTCTCTCAGATAATTAATCAAGTACAAATAATCGGTATGTATTCGATTCTTGAAAGTACTCGCTGTACTCGAGCTGAACCCCGTGAGCACGGTGAAACGCGTACTCACCTTATCTGTATGATGCTCCTAAAACTGTATTCACAGTGAACCAAATAGTAGTATATTATATATAGAATTCTAACAAAATGGACACGTTTCAGGCCATTTTCGCATTTGCTATGAATTAAAGATCAAACGGGCTGTTTTCTTCTGATATATATATTTAATTCTGTGATGGACTGTGTTAGTCAATTCGTGGTACAGTCATGTACATATTTGATCTCTTCTTTATAAAACCCCAATCAATCTCTTTGACATTCTGGTTTGAGTTTTTTTCTAACCTAGCTTGCAAATGTAGTAAAGTTAAAATGAGAATTTTATATATAAATTAACATCTCGGCAGAAGTTAGTTGTTTCGTTAATTACGAGAGTTGCTCGAATATAAAACCGAAAGGAGAGATCAAAAATAAAGTTTTCTACGAAAATACAACTTTTAACATAAGAACAATATTAGTTATACAATGAGTTCATTGTATTTGCTTCATTAATGGAATATCCAAGACTTATGCTTTTAAAGCAATATTGAATATTCGAGTTTTTAATGAAACAAAGCGTAAGAGACTGTGTGCAATTTTTCAAGCATTATTTAACAAAGTATAAACTTGTATTGGAGAATCTAACCACCCGAAAACTGGGTCAAATTTCGGGCCGGAGCTAGGTGGCGTACAGTAACTAATGAAGAAGACTTAGAAGACGAAGGATACGACAAGGAATGAAGTTATCAAGATATGGCTAAGAGGCGACAAGGAAATCAACACGTTAATTATGATTCTAGCAGCGTTCACACTTTCCATTCCAATTTACTGCATACGACCGAAAACCGCAACGACTCGGTTGTGAAAAGAACAATAACAAGAAAAAGAAGACGAAGAAGAAAAAGCTCGTTTAAAGCTTTTACCGAGAGCTTATATACATAATCCTTGTTATATACAAGTACATACATCTTTATTTATGTCGCGAAATGCGTAGTCTTACTCAGAGAAAGGGATTAGTTATTTTAAAAGTAACTTTTATTTTTGCGATACCGAGTCATACCCCTGGAGCACCATACGTATTAAATTATTTAATTACCAACGCATTACGAGGATCGTCTACTTTACCAACTAAAAGTTCAAAACTATTAACTGTACTACATTATACATTTATTCAATTTCGAAAAAAATTTCTTCGCCGTTTTCTATTAGTTTGCAAAATATTTAATTTTCGTAATACACGGTCCTCTTTTCTGAATTTATAGTATGTTCTTCAACCGGTGTTCCATAATTGATTTTTCTCAGAAATTTATTTATTTATGGAACGCGATGCCTGAAAAATGTTATTACCGGTCGCAACCAAAAACACCGCAGAATGTTCGTGGTTTCGTTGGTAACTTTAACTCCACACAAGTTCTTCTATCGGTTAAATTTATTGGTATTTTGTAGCCTACAGAGTGTATAGGTGCATATATATATACATATATCTATATCTAGTGAAAACTACGTAAAAGAAAGTTGAGTGCAGGCCACTCTAGATATATTTTTTTTATTATTAAGTATAAAGGCTTTTCATCGGCTAATAAAGAATTTATTAATAGCAATAGCAGCAATGACATGAAATCGATATTACTAATAATTAAAGCTTTGAGTACACATACGTAAATTACCAATTATGTTGTAAATGTAGTAAGCGTATAGTTTAAATTTAAATTTCAAAACGCATTTCACCAAATATAACGTTTTTATGTGTTTTATCCAATAAAACATTTCACGAAACGCTACACTACCGAATTTTAAAATCCTTTGACATTTACAGCCGATAAAAGTAATGTATTTCTGATGGATAATACGCTCTAATTAAAAACGGTAGGATGGTAATATATGTAAAGGATAATAATGACATTGCAATTGATTGATTGCAACAATAGCCAATCTTTTAATGCGAATGCTACAATATTGTAAATTTCAAAATTATACGTATATACAAAACATCCTATTACTGGGGTGGCAGACAATTTTTACTTTCTTTTACGAAGTAATACGTAAGTACGTTTAGACTTTCCCTGAATCGAATGTAATTATTTTCGGAAATACGTCTGTGTGTCTGCCTGTGTGTGTGTGTGTGTCTGTGAACGCTCTAGAACCAAAACTGTCGAACCAAAAATTATGAAACATTATGATGGTGTTTATAACGTATTATAGCGACGATTTAGTTCGGTACTTATATGTATAACTTGCTGTGATATTACGCATGTAAATTGACATTTTCGCATTAACCACGTCACGTCTATACGACGCCGACGACGACGTCGACACATTTAATTGGCGAGATTTGCACGCTGTGCACGATGCCTACTCATACACAGCACCGACATATTTATTCCCATGGGAAATAGTGGATTAAATCTATTCGTATTATAGATATAATAATTGCAACCCGCGTATTGATTGATATTCTAACCCCAGTCCCAGGCGGGAATCCAGACGTTATGCTCGGGTATATTGATGAATAAGCATAGGTGCAGGTACAAATGCCTGCAGCTCATCGTATAATGTAATGATTCTTATTTACTTATTTATAAAACAATATTATTTATTTCAATAATTTCTTCTAACCAAAGAACATGGAGTGGCCTACACTAGAGCAAAAAATTGCTAACAATTGTGTAATCATAAATATGTATTTCCAAGTTGCTGCAAATAATTTACCGAAGTGGTGATAAATGAGATATATACATTTTGAGCAGACAGCACTTGTTCTGATGACAAATCTTCTCACCAGGCTTGCTCTGAAACCTTTGTCTTGCTTTAGCGGTGTGTCATTGCCACGTCAGCGTGTTCATTGGACGGTTAAAACCGCCATTCGCGTACGTACAATGCCGGTTTAATCTGACGTCATGGATAGACGTTAAAAAAACGGGCGCATTAACTCACTGCCACGTCATGTTAGATTTACGTTATTTGAACTTTGAACCAAACTTAATTTGAATGCTAAGATAAGTTTGTAGATTCAAGTCATCAAGAAAAATTACTAAATACAAATCAGGAAGACGTGCAATGGATTTCTGTGTAATAATAATAATAACTATTTCGTACAAGCTAAAAATACACTGAGTTAACATGGTTTTTTTTTTACAAAAATAACTGTAAACTAAAAGGAATGCAATAAAATCGTATTAATATTCACGAGTTAAATGTCAATGTAATTAAACGAGAGTTTATCTAATTGTGCATCTGATTCCAGGTTTATTTTTGGATATGCGTAATAACAAACTTTGCAAATTTAAAAACTCAATTGTAATGTATATATAACTAGATGCTGAAATTGTATACGTTATTGAATTTAAAATCAGGGTATTGCAATTAGTATCTGTGACGTCTTAGATTTTTAATAAGTAATGACTTGACCTGCTTTCGATGTTTGGAACGAACATTGTTTTATACCTATAAGAAAACAACGTCATCAACATTAAAGATATGACGTCTTTAACTTTGAAAGAAAATGATTATATTTATGAAAGTGTATTCGTTTTTCCAGGGTTTTTCTTTTTGTATTTACAAATAAGAATTTATTTGCCATCCGCCGTAATAAAACTTTACAATTGCATTTAATTCTTAATTTTTGTTTATATCTCGTTCTCTGTCTAGCAACGGATAATATCTATTGCAGACTTATTAAAATTTATATAAATAATCGGGTAAAGCAGACGCCTAGAACCATACAATAACTACAATATGGCGTATTTTTTATAGCGCAATTTTATTTTTGTAGCTGTAAATTGGTATAATCCAAAATAATATCTATATTCCTATATGCCTATGGCCCGGATATTGTGTTACTCGGTATATTTAATGCGATATCGATTGTCCGTGCCAATAAATTCAGCGTTCTTATGCATTATAGGTACACGCGAGTAACATTTGCTCAAATTAAGTTTAAATAATCTAAAGAATTCGATATGTTACGAACATAAAAACCCAATTCGCTTGCTTTTCATCATATCGATTTTTAAGAAAAGAAACATTTAAGATATTTGCAATTACGGTTTTACGAGAATGCTACAGACACACGACCGAATGCTTTAGCTTCTTCGGTGATTCGTACGGCTAACAAGCAGGTTTCAGCCCACCGTATAAAAATTTAAAGAAAATAATGACATTTTTATCGATTGATTGCAACAATAACTAGTCTCTTAATACAATCACTAATAAATTATATTTCAATTACTTCTATTTGGTTTAGTTATAACTACGTAAAAGAAAGTCAAGTCCAGGCCACACCAAATTATTTTTAAGTTGTGTTAATGTTACCCATTATTAATTTACATTTTAACATGTATATAATATTGTTAAGTAATGATCATGACGCTGAGAAAATTTGCAATGCGTATTTTATTTCCTTTTTATGGATTAGCGAATATATAGAGTGTATGCTAGGTACACATTCCATTAGGAGGCATGCTGCATGTGGGGACCACACCTGTGTCTATAGAATATCAAATTCAGACACCTGATATGCACGTAATATAATCTTAATACCATTATTAATTCATGTGAGTGCTCTAATCATGGATAACAACATACGGCAAGGACAACATTGGTACGCGAGGTCGTAAATATGATCATCACAGCACTAGGAAACAAAACAAAAAAACAATCCACTTAAGTTATACCTATAGAATTAGTAATCAGTGTTAAAAGGTTACATCGATTTTATATAAATCACTCAACCGACAGTCTGTTTCCCCTTTAAGAAATATTCCAAAGTGATACCGTCACGTTTACGGGTGCATTTATAATAGAAGTTTTCCACGGCAAGTTATATAATTATCTTTATCTAACGCACACGAATGACACAACCTTCCTGCTTGCACACTAAACAGGTTATCCATGTTGGTGCGTTAGATTGAAACTTGACGTGAAACAAGGCAATTATAAACAGTCCTTCACTCGACTTTTTTCTACGTAGCTTTCATTCTTATCACACAGACAGTACAAATATTCATATATGATTTAGGAAAAGTAAAAACGTGTATATCCGTTGAAATGACTTACTTATTACTTCGTAGGTATAAAATCGGTTGTGGCAAACACAGAATCGTTTACATGTAAAGAGTTTTTATCAAATACAATGTTTCGCACCACTTATAATATAATAATGTGTTTACTTTATTCAAGGGGGTAGATAACATCAGCAGACATACAGAAAAAGCAACATATTATCCATGAGTCGACGGTTATTGTCGAGTCGATAGCCGTGAATATATGTTTCAAAGAAAGATTAGCGGTGAAAACATACGTAAACTATGAAACTCTTATGAAAGTAAAATTGACCCATAGATTATGGACGTAAGAGTACGTGCGTGTTCATTCATACAACACAACATTTATTTATTCTTAGTTCTCGACGAATAATTACGATTGCGTGTGCCATCAAATTAACCCCTGTAGTGTACCCAACAAAAACACACCTCTGAATCAAAAGTCAAAGATATTTACTTTGGTTACTAAATTCAAATCTAATATTTGTTTATTTATAAACAAAGTTCACTGGAACTCGAACGTAAATAGTTGTAAGCGACTGTGGTCGCGCGACTGAAGCGACTGGGGCTACTCAAGCGACTCCACTGCTACATGGAGCAGTCTAGTCGCGGGACTATTAAGGAAGTATTGCAAACTTCCTTACATTCGTATAAAAATAAAAAATATAAACATTGTCGCCAATAATTTGATAACAAATAACGTAAATTTGATTAAATAAAGCAGTAGGCGGTTATGTCGATACGTACTCCCATTAAATATGTATATTGTATACAGTATATCTTGATTTAATAATTCAGAGTAACACGATACGGATATTAGGTTATTGTGGTTCATATAGAACTTAAACGGACGTATTTTGGTGGATTCGCCCTTCGTAAATCGGGCTCTAAAAGACTGTTTATAATTGTCTTGTTTCACGTCAAGACAACCTATCCTACTTCCACCAAGTTTAGTGTGCAAGCAGGATGGTTGTCATTCTTGTGTATTAGATAAAGATGGATATTAAACTTGCCGTGGACAAATTCTATTATAAATGCACCCTAACACGGATATATCCTCATAAAGAACAACAGTAATGAAAGAGATCGATAAAAGAAGTATAAGAACGTCGAGTGAAGGCCTCTTCAGTTTAGAATATAGATATATCTATTTGTAATGCGTAATGGAAACAATAGCAGTAATTGTTATTAGCAATTTCCATAATAATATGGCGCACATACTGATGTGACAAGACAGCTGCTGGTACGGCGAACCAATTAAATTATCCCCCCATCCAGGGTCCGCTGCAACTGTTCGTACACTCTCTGACCCATTGCGACGCTTGTGCTTGTCCCCGTTTCGAATAATATACGTACCATACCGAAAGATGATGATAGGGGTTTTGGGTGTGGTTAAGCCGAGCGATAGATAAAATGCCTAGAAGGCACGCTAAGCGCAAGCGCGGTCCGCGTTTCACCGGTGAGAGATCACATCACCACAACAACAACAAGCCCAAACACCAACACTCGCAGATTAAATTTATGTTAAAATACAGTACAAAAGATAACAAAAACACTTAAAAGAATTATTATATTCTCTAAAAGTTTATAGCAGATGAAACAATTACATAACTTTATATTTAAATATTTATTTTATTCTTTTATAAATCAATTAAAACTCAAGCAACAGTGTTACGCGTACCAAATCTTATTTACTTTGAAATGTAGTACTTAATTTGATTTCAAATATTTTCTATAATTTAAATAATTTATATTAAAAATTGTGCTTGTATCAATTCGCGTTTAATAATGTTTTGAATCTATAAACTGAAGTGTAAATATAAAAAGTAACCAAAAGTGACATGAATGCACGTGTCAGGCACGCAAATTGAAAAAAAGTCCAGAGTTGTTCCGGCGCCGGGCCCAGCGTATAGCAGTGATGTGGTGCGCGTGATTGAACGCAACAAATCCAATTAAAGTGTCACTCCGACAACGGCACCTGACGTTCATTTTCGAACTGATGTACTTCTGCATGTTCTCTAATGCCACTAACTACTGACGATAAAACCTCTAACTATACTGTCAATGGAATCAATAACCGTATTGTCAGTATAAGACTTGTTTTTCTATAATTTGGCATTAACAATAAATTAATTATTAAAAAACAACTCCATTTCCCAAGAATCTCAATTGTAATTTCAATATTATTACTTTTAATGACTGTAAAAATCGCCTATATCACTGTAATATTTTGAAACATTATAAAACAAACAAGCTTAGCTACAAAGCACCTATGCGTCCTGCAAACTTTTCTTAATGCGATAAAAACAAACAAACAAATGTAATTTTGTACTAAAAGTAAGAATAGCCTAAGTTTACAACTAATGATACTTTAATTCCTAAACAAAATATTGCAATATCAATTTGCGAACTGAGTATAGCTACAAGATATAAAATTAGGTTTAATGGCACCTTATAGCGACATTAATAGCCGATTATATGCAGTATAAAAGTAGGTACTCGAGAGAATTACATCCCACTTAGTCAAGTGGTGAAAGTTAGTATTATGGCACTACTGAAAAATGTAACAAAAAAAAGAATTAGTCAAGTGCTGGGCGGAGACTCCAAGAACAATATACAACTCAGGGGAAGAACCCGTTTTATAAAATAAATTGCTATACGGTTGTGGTACACCTTGCATGAAAACTACTCCAGTTTTATTGTTCTTTTGAAATCGTCACGATTTATAGAAAAGTATTAAAATTTCCCATAAACTAGAAAATTGTTTATGAAATAGTCAATTTATAAGCAAAGTAACTCCATATTTCAATCGTCAACAACTAATTATTTGTTCTACAATTTCTAATCGTGCATTAGTCCGTGAATAATACTCATTTAGGTAAATATTGTTTATTTATTAACCGGTGTTTATTAGGAAACAATAACCTATTTTTTATGGTTCTATCGGAAATCCATAATCACAATATGGCAATGGTGTATCAAATAACATCTTAGGATAATTTACACCATTGCCCGTTGTTCTAGATACAGCCAAATGGTGTCAACTTCCAGGTCAAACAATAATTCCGTTCAATATTGATTGCTTTAATGTCAAAATACGTATTTTAATTATTCATTCAAAACGACAATAAAGTAATCGAATCATTTGACTATTTCATTAATATAATCAGGCAATTTCCCTAATTAAAGAGGTTGTAAAATGTCATTAGTAAATAAAATTCTTGGGTTTCTTTAATGATTTTACTAAATTCGTAATTTTGAAACAAATTTAATTTTTGTACGTACATGTAGGTACATAAAGTTTATTCAAATTGAGTCCAAAGGCCTTAAAAAAATCGTTTTCATTCAAACTGTGAAAAAATACCGATACTCCACAGTAATACCATGGAATTGAACCAATTAGTTTATTATGTTATCAAATATTGTTTCTTTAATATGAAACAAAGATATTGATTCTTTAAAATATATATATATATATATATATATATATATATATATATATATATATATATATATATATATATACATATATATATCTGGTTTGAATATTCTATTTAGATAATATACAAGTCTTAAGTTTGAAATTTCATTATTTTAGGTTCCCTGTATAAGTTCTGGAAATGTTAGGCCATGAAAAAGCTGTGATATATTTATCTAAACGAGATTAGATGGAAGTTTTCGCGTAAATCACAAGTGTGAACGTGTAGACTTATCGCCTTTACTTTATTCAACTATGCAAATTCGGTTTATGATGGGAATATTTCCTTTCCAGTATCGTTGCTATAATTTATATTAATTATAAGTGTGTAAGAAAAAAATTGCAAGTTTTTAATTTCTGCATGTATTTTAAATACGGAAATTAATATAAATATTGTATAGTTGATAAGTTATAGTTTAAACAGATGAGCAACGATAATTAACAATAACCGATACCCGTTCTGTTTAGTATCATGTAAACTTACAACGAAGTGAAAATGTACTATTTTTAGTAACGCCACTGGCTACGGGGGGCACTATATATAGACGCGAAGCCGTACATTTATACATTTACCACGGTCGCTCGGTCGGCCGGTCGTGTTCATTATAATATTATACTGATGCTTACTGGGTTTTAGCATCGGCAACAATCACCCAACTTTGCTAGAGCAGATGCTCAAAAGAACCCGTTTCGTTCGGTTTACGTTAGCGAATCCACCAATAAACGAACATGTGTGGCTCTGCGGCAACACATCGTGTTAGTCCGAATTATTAAATAGAACATACTTCTTAAACTGAGACCAGGAAAGCAATTCAAGTAATGTTGGGAAAACATAAAAAAATACGTCAACTGGATACACGTATAAAGATAAATGTATCTACATAATTGATTAGTATCGCTGGATCGCACAAAAAACATGTCTGTATACATATACTCACTCTACGTCTAGTCCGTTTAATAATGCAGCAGTTTTGAACGCTGTACGACGCGCTAGTAGTTACAAACTGACAAGATACAAGATGAGCAAAATACAATTTTAAAAATGCCGTATTCGTCAACACTCCTTTACTGTTCTCCTGCGACTGCCTCTTCCTTCATTCTCGTGTCTTCATTTAAATTTATGAATTTTCTAAAATATTACAATGCTCTTGCCATTTGCTCTATTTTTAGCTCGCCGTACAGAATGTACAAAAGAGCTATAGTGATGTTCATCAAATAATTTTCAATATCCTTGGATAATCACGAAACGTTACCCATGTGTGCAATTTTAAATGTGGAGTTATGGAAATTAATACTGGTACAGGAATAAATAAATCTCGGGTTCAGTCGACTCTGTGAGTATAATGTCGATGATTTCGAATTATATACCCATAAGTTTCTATAGTTAAGGTAATGAGAGCAGAAATGATTACTGATAATAAGCGTAATGACTTATAACAATACCAACTGTAATTATGTATATGCATATATCATTAAAACCACAAGAAATCTAATCAAAGCACGCAGCATATATTTTTAATTTAAACGAAATGAAATAAAGAAATCGAATCATTAGTATACACATTAAGTTTTCACCACAGATATTCAACGGTTACATTAATAGCATGTCAAGTTCAGTGGAGAGAGATTTGCTGTAAAAAAAATCCATTACGCAATGTTTTTCAGTTTCATTTAACATTGAATGTCCCCATGTCCCCCACTCTTCTACGCGTAGATGACATTTGCAGCGTTCAACAGAGACATTTTTTTAATAGAAAATCAATGTGACATAAAGATGTCATTAGACATCATAACATCAATAAATACGCTTTTACTTTCTTGGGTGCTTTCAAGTAGCAAATACACGTTTTTAGTGTCCTTGAATTCATGTTTTGGTTATGCCCAATTTTAAAATTGCTAATAATTTATCAATTTTGCTCGAATGTGCCTTTTAATAAGCTCGCCGTATATTAATATTTGTATTACTATAGTAAACATGTTTTTAACTGTTGTTAAGAAAGAAAACCAATTTATAACCAGTTTCTTGGTAAAACTGTCGAACGTAAAATTGTGAAACTTTAAAATTAAAACTTGTATATGGTACCTATTTTTGAAAAGAATATTCAAACCGGAAATGCTTGTTTACTCTATGCATTATGGATTATTTCTTCAATATCACTAAAACGGACTTATGGCACAAATAGTTAGTTTCATAATCAGCTAAGAATAGAATCATTTAATCTTAAAGTGTAAATAAGCTAAAATTAAAAGTATCCCTAATAATTTGGTAATCCATTGTATGTCTGTCTGTCTGTCTTCCTGAGTAGTTAAAATGAAAAATTTTAGGTGGATTACAGCTTCAACTTATTTTCATAATCCGACGACAAATAAGAAAACTTTACTGTTAAAGGAAAAACCATTAAATACTCTTGGGACAAAAAAGAGGAAAATAATGTTAAGAAGAACATTCGGTGTCTCTTGTTCTGTCCGTTAATTGGAAATGTAATACTGTCATTGTGCTCTGCTTTCAAGACTTTTTAAATTTATTATTTACGTTTTAAATACAGTAGGTATTACGCATTATTAAAATATACAAAGCTCCCACACATTTATATACAATAATAATTACATTAGTACTAAATAATGCTAAACATGCCGCAAAGAAACTGAATAAATGGATTATACTAAGTGTAGAATTCTATGAACAATATAGGAATTACAATATTACAATTACAATAAAAACAAAGCAGTGCCATTTCGCAACATTGTTGTGAAGTATTTAATCGTTGCGATAACAATAAGTGATTCGGTAATAATATTAATCCAACTTGATTAATATATGATTGATTGGCTAGTGAGTGATAATAAACCTTGTGCTCAGTAACACAAGCTGCAATTAAATCGTTTTCAAAATTACCTTCGTATTAACAGACGCGCAGGTGGGATTTGAATTAATCGGTAATGATAATAATTATTCAATCCGAGTCGGCAGCCGAAGTGAACTAATCATAAATCTGATAATTAAATTCACATTCGACAGCGAACGTGAATACAAACACTCATTATTCCTGATGACTGTTCGGACCGTGTGAATGTACGTATCTAATGTTGTATACAGCGTAATCAGTCCATAAATCACAGTACATAAATTCGCAGTAAATATAAATGTCAAGCGATTTAATAACCAAGCACATATATTTTGCATCGCGAAATAAATATAAATATATTACCTACAAACATTGCCAAACATTATTCAATATTGAATTTCATAAATCATATTATATTATATGTTACAAGTTCCTTTGAGCTGCCACTATTCTAGTATCATACAAATAGTGATTTATTATATCTAAGGGCCAGTTTTATAAACAATTACCATTAAAAAGTATTCGTTAGACTTAAAATAAAAACAAGATTTGGTACGCTTAAAACGCACCTATGCGTCCTGTTCGCCTGATAGGTATATGCGTTGCGAACAGTAGTTATTAATTATAACGGCCTTTTGGTTAACAATTTCAAAAAATGTTTATAAATGCCCCCTTAAAGCGTTCACATAGAGAAGTCATTCCGAAAATAGCTGGCTTTATTATAGATATCAATTCGCTGAATTTGTCAGAAAATAAGACTTTTATACGAAAATTGAGTAATCAAAATAAGTCGTTTGCTGTTATCATCTCGTATAAATTAATTTTGAAGTTTGTTTGTTGATCTACTTGAAAAACAATTTGTATAATTGCGTTGTAAACATAATTTTCGTTATCTTCACTTAAACAGCATCAAGGAAACATCAAATATTTATACATGTTGTAAGATGTCATCAAAGATAAATTAAAGTTACAGTTACAGTTAATTTATTACTATATCTATCAGAAGCAGTAATAATAAAAAGATACTCTTATTTTGCAACTGGACGTATTTAAAATGCGGCAGGATCTATAATTGGGCAAATTAGGCTAAAATCTAACTGGTATCTTCAATTGAAACTTGTCAATGTTAATAAAATAAAGGTCAGGAAAATAATTAAATGTTACTTAATATATAAGTAAAACAAAGCACCAATGCTTACAGCGCGCCGTACCGATAAGCAATATTTTGACATGCAATGTCAATATTTTGTATAGATTTAATATTAGCTACAAAATTCTGGTTACTAAATAAAACACAGTATAAAAATATGCATAAGTCCACAATTGTTACTCTATATTGTATTGAACGATACTGACAGATGACAGATTACAGATTTTGTTAACGGAAGGAACAATATGCACAGTAACGCTACGTGTTTGCATAAAGAACTAGGGCCATGGTGGCGTAGCAGTTTGACGGACGATACAAAAAAAAAGGATATTTTAACATGCTATAAATCATATTCGATAACATTTTTTTTATCTACATTTTAATACAAAAAATATGTATTCATTTTCGTATAAAATACATTATACGTGTTGCAAATTCGGTCTGGGGTTTTTTTTTTTTTAGTGGAGATAAGAACACTTTTTGCAATCATTTGGGATGGTTTAACCATGGGGTACTCGAGCACGGCGAAACGCGTACTCACAAGCAGATTTCTATTTGGTGCCCTGTTGCACCGGCCCTGACAATCGTGTATTATATTTATGGCGACATATCTGAGAATCTTTGTTATCTGTCTAGAAACTTTGATATTACGTGCAAACATTCTTAGCATTATATTATATCTATAGAGGCTTATTCATCCAACAAGCACACACACATACACATACACATTCTTTCCGATCGATTTGTCCATCTCTAGAGGAAACATCTTACATAAAGTAAACAATCTGATAAAAAACACTTTAGAAATATAGACAAAAGGCGATGATATCGAAGGAAACTTATATTTTCACAATAAATATATACAGAACGATGCCAAATTATTCGACACTTTTTCGCTCGTATAATATAACTTATTTTTTTAAACATTTTTTTTTTTTTTGCAGAAGGAATCAAGATATCATTTTGATATTTTTCAGGCATATTTATTAACACGTTAAGAGTACAAAAATATTTTATTTGGATTTTTACATGTGTTTTTTTGGACACACGAATTTTTTCAAATAAATGTGGGGTAGGGCTCGTATATATTAAAATTATGTTTCGGTGTGAATTTCTTAAAATAGCCTTTGAAGAGCAAATACGATTTTGTAATGTTATTTCGTTCAAATTTAATCTTAAATGATGTGGGGGGGGTGCGGGGAGCTGGGGAGGTAGGTGCGTGAAGTTGATTTCCGCAGGTACAGATGTAAAGTGGATTCCAAAAATGAGATACAGAAGTTAGAAAGGGAATACGAAATTCTCTCGTCGACGACACAGCACGATAAAGATATATTTATATTTTGTGAAATAGATATACCTTTATAGATACATATATGATGATGCGTAGACTGTTTTGCAGTGACATCCATTTTCATATCAAATATGATTTACGAAATAGAGTCATTCGTTTCAATCATATCATATTGCATTATTTTAGTGACTTTGATTTGAAAAAAATAGCATGGTATCACTTTAAATATTTTATTACGGCAGGTATCATATTTCACTTTTAACGTAAAACCAATTTCATAAAAACTTGGCATATAACGCGATTCTCGTACAACTCTCGTGGCATAAATTTAAAACAAATAATAATTTATGTTTTTTATGTAACTCCACCAAAATGTACACTTACTAACGGCGCATATTATACATATATATATATATATATATATATATATATATATATATATATATATATATATATATTGTTTGAAAGTTTATGTTGAAATGATTGTTTAAATAAATGTACAATAACATTGTGTTTACTATTTTTATTCTTACGAAAGATATATTTAGATTGTGTGATGAATTAGGAAACTGCGAACTGATTACACTATGTTATCGGTCAAAGTAAAACAAGTATAGTATTATTTACTTAAACATATATTTATTTATATATTTGATTCGTAGTGGCGAGTCTATGTATACAATATAGTTTACACTTTTCTAGCACTTATTGTACATTTTTACTATCTTATACGAATGTAAATACGTATTTTTATTTCATATTTTTGAAAAAATTCGTGTGATTAAAAAAACCAATGTAAACATCCAAATAAAATATTTTTGTACTCTTAAAGTGTGAATAAATATACCTCAAAATTTTCAAAACGATATCTCCATTCCTTCGGTAAAAAAAAATGTTTAAAAAAATTCATTCTCAAGGTAGAAAGAACCCCTAAATCAATATATCAACTGAGAACGTGTTTAGAAGGCATTGGTTAATCAAAATAAACATTTTAAAGCAGTACAGATTAATAAGGTGAATATTAAAGAAACAATCTATATTTTATGTTGCAGTTAACGTAATAAAATAATAAGCTAAAAGGTACAAATTCAGAGTATTATTGGTTAGTTTGGATATATATTTCTAGTAAAAACGATAAGAAAATCGAGTGCAGGCCACTCCAATTTTTATAGATTAGGTCATTAACAATCAAACAACTCTATTTGTTAATGTCAACCAAATACACGAACATGCGCTGGCAAACAGATGCGGAAACAACGCTCGGTGGAAACTGGGAATACCGTACTTTTGCATAAACCGGTTCTTCTTGAGTTACGTTGACTCATCAATTTATCATATTTGAAATACGATGACTTGACTCAGCATTGGTGAGTTGACAGATTTGTGAAATGTATGTATTATTTCTAAAGCTGTTATGTAACATCTGGTCTCCTTTGGTCAGGTGGACGCGGCCAATGGACTTAGCGTGTCTTAGGGTGCATTTATAATAGATAGCAATCTTTATCCATCCTGCTTGCACAGTAAACTTGGTGCGTTAGATAAAGATAACAGATTTTACTCGAAAACTTGACTTGAAACAAGACAAGGACGTAATACAGCTCGTAGAAAATGTGAAAATGAAAATGGGCAATATGCTAGTGTATAAATATATAGGTACATATTTGACATAAACGAAGAATGTTCTAAATGAAAATAGTTGTGCGAGACCTTGGGTCGATCTCTGGGATTTGTTGGGTTGCCGACAGATTTATCGGCGATATTTTTAGTAATACCGGTAGGTACTATTAGCAACCGCGCTACAACCACACTATTTAAATATTACTACAGTATTAGTGTGTACCTATATGCTATGTCCATCAACTAATACGTGCATAGATTCTTTCTTTTTTTTTTTGAACAATTTTTTTCACACTCGTGTGCGGTTTTAGGATATACCATAACTCGTGCCAAAGCAAACGAGATTTCTTTTTTAAGATTTAGGTCAAATTAAATAATGACTTCACTCAACGAAATTTTACGCTATAACTAAAGGTAAACATTTAGAGACAAAAAATATTCATGCTTTACAAAGCGTAAAATATTTGGGGTATTCCCCACTGGACACTCTTATACGTAGAATATTGCTTAACTTTTGTTTGATATATTGCCTTTCATGGACACTAAAATTTATTTTTTGATTGATTTGCACTTTGGATATTAAAATATATGAATCCCGAAATTTAAAACACATTCAATGTCCGGATACAATCAGTGATATTCACAAAACTGTTAGAAAAACTGTTAAAAGTTGATACAAAATATATACTAATTTTTTTCCTATTAAATTGAAAAAATTGGAAAACTTTTTAAATAAAATTTGTTTGAAATGCAAATCACTATTTGCGGTTTCGATGTTATTATAAAAATGAGGTTTCCTGCCGGTTAATAAAAGAATTATAAATGTAAACTTTCATTATTTATAGCTTTTAATTTAATGCACACTTTCTTATATGAAATGAATAAAGGAAACATCGAGGGTTTCTGAATCCATTTTGACATTTTTTTCAGTACCACCTGTGTGTGCATATATGCATTTATAAAGACATAACACACCGTTTAGTTGAAAATAACCGTGTGAAATTGACATGCAATATAACTTACTCATTCGATATACTTACAGTAAATATACACATTGATACGGTATATCTATATTGACATCTAAGAATATATATATTTACAATCTTACACCAAGTTTAAAAGGAAATTTTTGTACTCGAGATTCTAATACGTATTGGGCTTTCTTGACATGACATTGAATGTATGTTTGTCTGTGTGTCTACAGTAGATACTGATATAGATTAAATTATGAAATGTGTCGGAAGGATTCGTTTGGAAACGGGACCTTTCGAGAGTCTCGTTTCTCGAAATTATTCTCGAGAATGCTCGATTAAAAGAAAAAACAAATTAGCGTTCACATCTCAGATAACTTCACTTCATCTATGATTTGATATTGAATAACCGTCAAAATGCCGACAGTTTGTTGCATATCGAGTGTAAAAATGTGTACATACAATAGTAGTAGTATTAATTTTGTGCACGGAATATTACGCGCAGGAAACTGACATGCAAAATAGAAATATATGTACTATGTACATAGGAGCCAGTTCAGTTTGTATTTGCACAAAGCTAATATTTGCATAGATACGCGACACTCCAAGTAACTAACTGTACCTAACTTCAAGGCATATTGTATTTCTATACAGAACACTGCAGGCCGATTTCACATTGCACTGTTTAGTTAATAGTCCATTACGATATTTGCCGTTTCACCAACTGAAATAGTAACACAAATTAGTATTCGTTGTTTATTAGTCCATTTCACATTTTTATTACTTGCTGGTATTTTCGTATAAGCAGTAAAATATGAGATTATGTTGTTCTTAACTGTATATGCTATAATTTGCAATCGGTCGTGTGTCTGTAGCATTCTCGGAACAAAAAGTGTTTGTCTCGTCGCCCTGAACCAAACATATAATTCACATACTTGGGTGTTAGTCGTCGCTCGCTCGAACAAATTTGTGATTTCTACTCCTCTGAAGGTACCGGAGCGATTTACACCAAATTTGCTACACATATTATTTAACATCAAATTTGAATCCGCTCGCAGTTTATATCAAATCGTCCGTATACTTTCCAAGTTATAAGGCCCCAAAATTTGGAGCCCCTTTTAATACCGCTCATAAAAATATAATTAAAATATCTAAAAATTGTACAAGGAATTCTAAGATATTTTATCTCTTCAAGATTTCTTCATATTAATTAAATATTATATTTGAACAAAATTAGAAAAAATGTGTAATTTTGTTTCGCAAACATCTCATCCCATTCATTACAGATAATGAGGTATTTCCTAACCGAGTACATAAAATGATATAAAAATAGACACACGTCAGATGTCAGCTTTGCGCTTTATGAAGTCAATTGTATAATTTTCATATTTAAAGTATCATTTTATTGCATAGAATAGTACTCGTACGTACTCATACTACCAAAGAACTGGGTTTTCTATAGAGTACTTTGAATAATAATACTCACGTACAAAATCGATGCATAATGCATATGAATTTGATTCGATATGATTAGCTCCTCTACTACGATATATAGATTCTATGTACGTTTTAGTATATTGCAACTGCTCGTTCTGAATCTCATTTTGCAGTATTCTGATGCGCATTTATATCATATATAGTTTAAATCACTAGCGTTACTCTCGTATTACGAACGAGTATTTTATTTCTTTTACACTTTTACGCGTTCAGATTTGACACATAAACAAATCATCGACATTTATGGGCGATTGGATTTAAACTGCAAGCGGATTCAAATGGAATGTTAAGTAATATGTGTACCAAATTTGGTGTGAATCGCTCCGGTACCTTCAAAAGAGTAGCGCTTATTAAATTTTTGTCTCACGCACGGCGAACTGAAGACATTGGTGCCTGACCCTTAATTCGTGAACGGATTTTTGCTAAATTATGCATGGCTTTTTTTATATCTATAAGATTTAATCATTGCGAAACGTTATACTTATTATAAGGGGAGTTTGAACCTGCATGTCAGACGCTCGTTTAAAACGTCTAGATTAGACTTAATGATAATTTTTATTCTCATGAAACTGAAGACATAATATGTTTGACCTCAAACCACAACGAAAAAATATATAAATACGTAATTTCGAGAAAATTAACTAAATTAATTCCCAAAATTCAGTAAAATTACCTATACTTTGGGGGTAAATACATTATAGTTTATAAATGTTATTTATAAACATATTAATTCTTATAACTTTTGTTTGAAAAGTTTTTTCTTTAAACAATTTTCAAAAAAAATGTTTTTGAAACGAGTAAGTTTATTTGCTGCCTCCAAATATTTCTGAACACATCGTGGCTCGCAAAATAAAGGGTATTAGTTCAATTTGGGTGGGACCTTGAGATGGTGAAAACACTGAAAAAGCACGTGCGTGTTCGAATAAATAAGAAGTGCATTAATTCATTCATAATTAAAAGGCTACACCTGTTTATATCTCGTTCTCTGTCTAGCAACGGCAAACCGTGTAAGGGGAATGCTTTATTTTTATAGTGTATACATGATATTTGCAGTTACTAAACAGAGAACGGTAATATATGAAAGAAAATTGGTGAAATAATTAATTGATATAAAAATGTGGATATAGTGCCCTTTTTGGGCCCCTAAGGGTATGTTAAATAAATGACACATCGAACACGACTAAATACAGTGCAAAAACTAGACAGACTTAATAAATAATTCAGAAAGACAGAATTTACAACAGCAATTTTAATGTGATGTAAAAATGAGTTACCACTTTTATTAATTAAAATATCTATTTTTACGACGAGAAAAATTGATTTATAAATAATAAATGATCATGCGTAAGGAGTGCGTATACACATATAAGTATTTAAAACCTGTTTCACTTACTCTCTGCCAGAAGCCGCAATGGAAAAAAGTAAATTATTAAACACAAACATTTATATATATATAAATATATTATAATTTTTTTTTTAAATATGCCATAGTGTAAATATTGCACGTTTTTAAAATTATGTATTAATATTTACTGTTGTTAGACAGGGAACGAGTTATAAACAGTTGTGGCCTTAATGTTTCGAATAATTAAACACTTTCGAAACATATATGATCAAAATAACAAATTTAGACTCGACCCGCGTGCAATGCTTCGGCGCACGAACGCACAAACATGACTGCATTTAATTATTTGAAGATATTTCCAGGGATTTCTTTGAACGTTTGGCAACACTGAATACAGTTGTTGTTTTAATATAAAAAGGTCAGACATTCCGCTAATTTGCTAGACATATTTGTTTATTATTTACGACTTTAGGTAATTGATTTAAATGTACTACACATAAGTGTTAGTTGATATGTGTCATCATTTATTTAATAACATCATTTTATTAGTAATATCACGCAATCATTTTATTTTATTGGACGTCGAAAACATATTTCATTGTACAGACAGCTGTATGCACAAGCATAAATTATTTTACCACAAATAGTAATTAAAATAACATATTTTTCACTTTAATATATTCATTAAAGTCATAGTAAATATCTACAGTAGTTATATTATCTATTAAAACTACCTTCTGACTTGTAATTTCATTTAAAATAATGTTGAAACTTACTCTGACTCGTTGTTCTCGAAGATAACCTCCCCTTCGTTCAGCTCGTATTCCTTGCCGGCCTTGGCGGTGCCGTCCTCCGTCCAGTAGGGCACAATAACGCGTCCCCGTGCGCCGCTGCACCGCTCCACCTTCAACTCATAAGTACCGACACTTTCTACCAGCTCGTGATTTTGCGCGCCAAACCTAAACACGCCGCCATGGTCATCGTCGAGGATAACACAAGTCGCTGGCGCCGGCGACACCAGAGTACGCGACGAATGCACCGTGCCCGACAACCGTACAAAGAAATGCTCGTCTTGCTCGAACACATCATCATCGATCACTTCTACAGATATGAACTTCTCATTTTCACCTGTAGTAAACCGCAATGAGCCCCTAACCGACACATAATCACTGCCAGCAGTCGCACTGCCATCTTCCGTGCAATAATTAACAGTGCAAGGGTCTTCCAAGTCTCCAGTACGCACAACTCGTACTTCAAAACGGCCACAACTCTCTAGAACAGTGTAGTGATTCGGCTCAAAGAAAACCCGACTTGCTATAACAGGGTTAAATGTCGCTGAACATGATTCTCGCCGTATCTCAGCTTTCACTTCGCTTAAATCACTTTGCGCCCGTTCGGATATCCGCCTTAGAATATCCCCGCTGCCCATTAGGCGTCTAGTCGCTTGAATACGGTAGAACGCTCGAGATTTGGGCCCTTTGTTCAGCAACAACTCATGGGCCATGCGTTCAATTGATTCTGAGTCAGTTGTAGGGTGTTGTTTACGTAACTCCCGTAAAATTGTTATGTACTCTTGTTTTGCTTCTTCGCGGGTGTCATCGTCGTTGACCATCCAATCTGGTTGGGATTCAGTGCCACCGCCCTCTGCCTGCACAATCACACCTCTAGTATTCATTCGGTAATCTTTACTTATGTATTTGTATAAAAGGCGACGATCGGCCGCGTACGCGGTCAATACAGTTGCAGGGAAAAAACAAAAAGTAACCAGTCCCTCCCAAACCTCAACAATACCAGGAGACAAAACAGCCAGTATCATATACAACCACACGTACGCGAAGACAGACCAGGTTGCCGTTACAAAAAACACCCTTAAATGTTTAATCTTACGAACTTGCCCATTCGGAATAACAGAAACGCATAACGCAATAATTACGAATAAGTTATAAGCAGCAGAACCAACAATAGTACCAGGGCCTAATTCACCAGCTTGGAAATTTTTCGCCCAGATTTCAATAATAGATAATAGAATCTCAGGTGCGCTGGAGCCCAAGGCCATCAGGGTCAAATTGGCAACAGTTTCATTCCAAACGCGCACCACAATGATTTTACGCTCTTCGCCTTTCTTCTGCACTTTCAACTCTTTCTCTTGTGAAGTGATCACTTCAATAGCAGCCATGAAACGGTCGGAGATAATTGAGACGCCAATGAACAAGAATAGCAGTGTGATGAAGTAGATGGAACCGCGGACGAATTTCTCGCCGAACGGGACATCGTCAAGGGGTTGCCAGCAGGGGATGACGAGGCCGTCCTCGCACCGGATGTGATCGGTGGTGTTGCTAGTGGTGTCATCGATGGTGTGGTTGTTAAACTCGTCGGCGAGGGCGTGCGAAATGGCTAGGAAAAGAGGGAGCACAAAGAGTCTCGCACCCATTGCTGCCACACTTAGCTTGTCATAGACACAAACACAACATAACACCAACAAAACACGAGTGTCTAGATGCGGTGAAACGGGGCAACGCGAACTACGTACACACTACACGACGGCCGGGGTGCAACTGGCGGCGTCGGTCGCGCAAGCGTCGCTCACGGGGAACACAGTATCGAGGAGGCGCACAATGCTCAATTCCAATTCTCTGCGGCCAGCGTGACGGACGGCTTTAGATTCCGAGCGGTCCGAGCCGAGACGCTTTTCACTCTCAATGAGTCAATGACGGTGACGGTGACGGCTGCCTCAGATCTCTAGGTGTATGTAGCAAAGGGGCCACCCGCACCAGCGAGACTCACACACGTGGCTGAATGACAACATCCCACTCACGTGGATTGCTAGCAGACACGTGCCACTGGAATGCCGTCATCACACCGGGGACTGTTACACTCATATGTGCGTTGTGCATGGGCACGACCGCTGACACAACACACTCTATACTATACTATACTATACCATACACTGTGTTCATACCACTATTTCACTTCGATTGATAACATCTGTTGCGGGGCAGCACACTTCACTCCGCAAATCTCGTCATTTGGAATTTCACTTCCGTTTAGATAGATAATTATTGCAATAAACGTTGTTAACCTTGTCCTTTTAACTTATGATTCAACACTCGCTATTATAGGTAGGTCGTAAGCAAAGGAAATAACACTGACATACTATGTATAATAATAAAAAAATATATGGTAATTTATGAGCTCACAATTTCAAACACAACTCACTATTAAACACGAACATATGAAACTGTCTCAATTCGATGATTCGACCGTATAACCAGTTTATACGTGATTTTCACACAAACAGATCGTTGATTAGAACGTATGTGTGTATTTTATGTGTGACTATATATTATTATTATCAGATTTTGCACAAAAATTAAAGCACATCAAGTCTACACGCATTGAAAGGCTATTGCACCATGCGCGGTTTAAGTTTACGACTATAGAGCTATAATTCTAGAACAAATAAAGCTAAATATAGCGGGTTCTTACAATTCAATTCGAATTAAGTCATACATATTTGAACTAGATTCATTTAATAATAAATATAACTTGATATATCCATAAACTAATTTAATATTTAAAATACGTATAGGTGCCAGGCACCAATGCCTTTAGCTCGCCGTATTATCTATTCAGTGGATGATTTTATTTATGTAGTAAACATTTGTTTAACCTTTTTATAACCACAGAATTTTTAAAAGATACATTGTAAAAGATAAAAATTACATTGTTACCGATTGCAACTTTTAATGAGATCACTTTTAAAATTATATTTTATAATTTTTTTTTGTGGTTTTTGTTTTTAATATGAACAAGATTTGGGTACGCGTAAAACGCACCGATGCATCCTGTTCGCCTGATAGGTATATGCGATGCCAGGAGCGGTATTTAATTATTATAGCCTTTTGGTTAACAATTTGAAAAAATCTAATAGATATAAAAAGTCTTACAATGGATAAAAAAATAATTACTGCAACAATTCTATATGTATATATATATATATATATATATGATTGTTCTTACAAAAGTAGTTAAAGAGGTCACTAGCGTCGGCTACGACAAGACGTTTATGAAATCTTAATTGTTTTTTGGCAGTGACCATATTAAAAATACATGCCATCGGCGAGGCATATGATGACGTCAAAGCAGCGTAGAAGAAGAACAAGACGACTCATCGGTACCCCACGCACAACCGCAAATTACGCGAGGCGATATGCTTTTTGAACGCGTGCCATCACATTTCTCGACTAGCCGATCGCCGGAATGATCGCTACAGACCCCATGGCCTTCAACGTGTGAAATCTTCAGCAAATATTAAGTGCTAACGTCTATCGTAAAGATAGTAATGCTCAATCACAAATTCCACACATTCAATGATTACTCATTAAACTGCTACTTATACCAGATTATAATATATATATATATATACAGGAACTTTATTTTAAACTTGGAGCAGGACTCATAAAGTTTAGAAAATGTGTAACGTATATGTTTGGTTGTATGTAAGTCTGTATTTCTCGTTATTTCATGTTTAGATAGTGAACATGAACGACTATTTGTTTTAGTTGTATTGGAAAACGAAACATTACGGGCCTTTCGGGGCACATAAATAAAAATCGCTGTAAGCATTTTGTTTTACTTTACGTTACGCTTTACGTTAGGTTGTAGCTTGATACCGTCGTTTGCTATTTACATATGGGAATATATTCGTGAACACAAACGGTAAATTTCCCGATTTTTAAATTACAAAAATGTACAAAATACTCATGACGACGTCCAATAAACATTGTACGGTGTATAGTACGAAAGTGGAAATAAGATTAGTGTACCCCAGAGTACAAAACGTCCTATTTTGAAAAGGATATTATAACCAGAAGTGCTGGTTTACTCGTATTATTTTTTAATTATCTGTAAGGCTGCATTTACAAACACATAGATAATCAAGGGTTAAGAAAATCAGTGAACAAGTAGAAATTAGTAACACGAAAATATAAATTTCCAACAGTAAGTATAATTAATATAAATTTAGAATTGTGAGTGAGTGTGTCAACATAAGCGTGTGAATGTGTGTGTGCTAGATGTCACCGTTAGTGTGTTTAGTGTATAAACTTAATATGATGTATTCAGCAGTATAAATATTTGCTGATTTGCTTATCTAATTACATAAATGTGATTGTGGTTGTAATCATAAATTCGTATAGGTAAAACCGAACGTTTATAAACATAATATCGTTGGACATCATCAATCTATAATAAGTCCAAGGCGTTGTGTATTTTTGCCGAATTTTAAATTAGTAGTACAATATTCGCTTGTCTCGCTCACTCGCTCTACAGTATACACACATTGGTGCCAACATTTCTGGGTTTAGTTAAAACGTAACGTTGGCCTCGACTATTTGAATACAGGCGCTTCCAAAATATTACGAATATTCTATCTATATACTCACTAACTACCAACGAATTCATATTAGCGAACTTATCATTATCCTTATCGGATTAGTATTCACTTATCCGAACTAAATAACCGGCAACGTTCCTAGATCATTTATGAAAGTTGCAAAAAGAAGACTAGTGTGGTGCTTATTGCTGTTTTTAGCCTGCCGTGTGTCTGTAGCATTCTCGGATCAAAAATGTGCTCTCAGATACGAACAACACATAAATTACTATTTCTCTCAAGATGCATAAAATTGTCATTTTTATTATGTTTTTTTCTCGTAAATAGAATAAAGTGAATCATTTTACACAGAATAAATTTAGTTTTTAATTCAGAAAGAAATGTTTCGCCCCTAAAACATATCACCAAATGAAAATGTTTCCATTGTAATCGTATTTGCAGCTAAGGAATTGCACTAACATCTCAACCACTGTACTTCCGGCGACAAGCTGGAAACATTATTGCGTGTACTAGCGTGATAATGTCGTTAAATAAAATGAGGAAGGTACTCACCGATAATATAAAGGTTTTTATGAACTTTGTACTATGCTGTACCAAATAATAAAATTCGCATGAAGCGTGCCTAATTGCTCAAGTGAAAACACAGGAAATTAATTTAGCGACTGTGTCGCCGCACCGGACGGAAACGGTACGACAGTGCGGCAATAGGTCGTTTATAAAAGAGTTAAAATAAGTGTACAAGCTAGAACCGCGGTTAGTTAAACCTTCATTAAATTACTCCAGTTGCGAAATAAAAGAATGCTAATGTAGACACAGTAGACATTTCAACGTTACAACTAATGAAAATAAAGTATAACTATAAATTCAGCATTGCACAAATTAGCAAGATTTCATATATTTAACTCAAATTTTTGAGTGTTTAAATTATTTTTATAAGGGCAGTATTAATAGGGGCTTTAAATTTTGGGGCCGTATAACTCGGGAAGTATACGGGTCTCAGTAACTAAAGTTTAAAAATGTATTGTTCGACTTTTTACTCGACAAAATAATCTTATAGATTGTTATCTATTTTTTTTTTTTGAAAACGTAAACTATTATTGTTGCGATATCGAAGAATCAAGTAGATTTTTTATTATTACTGTTTTTAAATTTAAAACAATTGTTATATATATCTTTTAAAATCTTTACACGTGTTTTTAAGTCTTATTAAATCTGTAAAACTTAATTTTATATTTTGTATAATTGAACTATTGAAGACGCGTACCAAATCTTGTTTTAAATAGCATTAAATATCTTAGGATTTTTAATAGAATATTCTAAAAACTAATTGCAGTATTTAGGAGGGTAATTTCGGCCACTCCAGATTTTAACTGGGTTGCACCCGTAACTTGGCATATTTATTGAGATTTACATTTATTTAAAGAATATAATTGAAAAAGTTTGAAACATTTGAAAGTTGATCCCATAAATGGCTTAAATGATGACGGGAGTTCAAGATTGCATAAATTACAATGATAAATGTGTCAAACATTTCGCGTGCTAATCACAGCCAAATAGAGATGAAAATATGAGCTGGGAGCTAAAATTAGTTGTGTGTGTGTGTGTGCGGTTGTGTTTTATGGGTATTTAGGACTATAGAGGTGTCGCGAGCTAAACAACGTCAGCTGTTGGTTGGCGGGGTTTCTATTTAGGTCGCAGCACATCAGGCTTCACCTGTTCAACAGCTTCATTTTTGTTTTGTAGCACACAGATCCGCCACTACATTATATCGCCAAACATTTTAACGCTCCTTTTTTAGTTTTGTTCATTTGTTTCTCACTCAGGTAAAAAACTGAGCTTTTCCTCAATATAAGAGAAAAAGAGACAAATTATGAGCCGATCAGTGTAGGATTAATGAACACAGCTTTTATCAAAGCTATTTTCGAAGAGCGCAGCGCACAGTGCCAACGTAAGGGACTATTATAAAAGAGCGTAGATCGAAGTTACACAATTCTTGTAAACTACAATTTCACAGTGGTAACTGTGGGATCTAGTTTGTAGAAGCGCTTGCCGCCGTGGTGATCTGCAGAAATATTATGCTAGAGCGCAAATCATTGTGCTCACCTTGAGAACTATTACGAATGGGCGCATACAATTGATTTCGATACATTTTCTTTAGAATTTTTAGCTCGCCGTACAAATGTACCGAAGAAGCTAAAGCATTCGTTACTCTGTCTGTAGCAATATAATCTACAAAATATTGTAAGACTTTTTATATCTAGTTTTTTTTTTCAAATTGTTAACCAAAAGGCCATAATAATTAATAACCACTGCTCGCAACGCATATAACTATCAGGAGAACAGGATGCATCTTACCTAAAGGCGAGCACTACGCATTGGTGCGTTTTACGCGTACCAGATCTTGTTTTTTGCAATTATTATTACAAATATACAAATTTGATTCAGGGATGACCAAAACGTGTATTTTCTAAATTTTAGACTTCATCCAAGAAAGTAAAAATGGTTGTAGATAATTTATTATCAAAGAATTTATTTTTAAAAAGTAGTAGATAATAATTCGATAAACAACTTTTGTTAATTAAATGATAAGGTTCAAATTTCACATTTGCAAAACAAATGAGTTGTAGAAAATTGAATCGTCAAACAACACATTTGTAAGTGAATTGTACATGTGTATTAGATTTCGCGTGTAACTTGATAATGGTAAAGTGTTGAAATGACATTCTTGCTGATGCCATCGTACGTCCCGTTGTCAAACTAAGCATAAAAATGTAAACAAGAAAAAGTGCCCTATTGAATTGAAAGTCAAAGACGTGGGTTTAAAATTAGCATACGCTATATTATATAAATACATATACATATTTAGTTAGTTGGCGGCTATTTCTGTTCAGTAATGTAATGTCTGTGTCGGCGAAATCTTCATCGGATTCAGATGAATCGAGTGATGAATATAACTTAATAAAAACATATATTGTGATTAAAATTCCCAAAAATGTAAAAGCGAAAGCATTACAATGGCTTGTAGGCAAGGTGAAAGGCAAGCGTCGCGACGGCGGCGCCGAATTAATTGTACGACAAGAACCCTACCAAGAATCAGAGGTAATATTTATTATTTTTATAATCTTCATAACTCAAAGTTAAGATGCGCATAATTTTAGTGTGTTACTCTTCATGTGTCTGCATCAAAAATAAAATTCCTGGAAGTAGCTGAACAAATGGAACTGCAGAAACGGGACCGGAAGGGTGAAGTGCGTGAATTTATCGTAGGGCAGCTAGAGGATTTTTTACAGGAAGGTATGACAGTGGATGACCTCTTCACCGTGGCCGAACGACAGACAATCGTTCGGCAATCTCTAGAGAAGATACGTGCCCAAGAAGACGATGTCCATATACCAGGGTATAAATAAAATAATCTTTCATACTTACTATTAATACGTAATGACTTATTATAAAGTGCATCAAACTACCTTAAGATACTCAACGTATGGACTGTATCCGGGACAGTCTATTTTGCAAGTTTGTCAACAGCGTAACATTATCACTCAAATGTTTCCCTTACATGATATGGACACCCTCAAAAAATTAGGCCCCAAATGGTACAAGGCTCTCTTTGAATATCAACCTATAGGTAAATAGCTATACACATATGTAGAGTGGGTTGCCAAATATTAGAGGCAAAATCAAATTGAGAACCAATATATTTATAGTGATTCTAATAATGTATGATGGTATAAATTTTAGAGGAAATTCGATTATATTTCGGCGAGGGAATAGCCCTTTATTTTACGTTTCTGGGATACTATACAACGGCCCTGTTAGGCCCTATGATTTTTGGATTTCTACAATTGTGTTTCTCCACAGAAACAGTGCCATTCTTTTGTATATTTAACGTTTTGTGGACCACCGTCTTTTTAGAGGTGATATACATATACAGTGGAGGCGCGATAACGTGAACACACGTATATCTATATAATATTTATCTATATAAATTCACTAAATCGCGAGCCCACTGTACTTTATATTTTAAACAAGTATTCATAGATAAAACATTTCTAATATAAAAAATGTTTAGTTTTGGAAACGACGTAGTACGGAATTAGCGTTCTCTTGGGGCACTATTGGCATGACCAGTCTGGGTGAACCTCGCCCAAATTACCACGGAAAAATGGGAAAAGACCCAGTCA
Organism: Leistus spinibarbis; assembly: GCA_933228885.1. Lineage (NCBI taxonomy): Eukaryota > Metazoa > Arthropoda > Insecta > Coleoptera > Carabidae > Leistus > Leistus spinibarbis. The sequence continues at coordinate 9,352,233 of OW121802.1, forward strand.
CAGGGAAACGCCAACCGTTGTACCCAAGATGGAAAACAAACGCCAAAGTATGATAGCGCATTCCAATATTTAAAAGAAATAGACCGGCCGCGAAATATGAAAATATTACCGTTAAACGCGTGCAATATATTAATTAATATAAATTTTGTTACACAGATGTATCTCGTATCTTTACCAATAGTATTCTTGTGTATGTTAGGGGCTTTCGTTGTTATGTTAGCCTCTTTTTGGTTGGAGGACATGCTCAGAAATCGAGAGGAGCCTCCGGATGAGTATGTACTCCTAATACCAAGTATTTTGTATGCGGCAATAGTTTACCTTTTAAATGTACAATACAGAGAATTTGCTACATTTTTAACTGAATGGGGTATTTATATAATTATAGAAAATGTATGCAAACCCAAAAATATATAAATTATTCAATTTTATCCAGAAAATCATCGCACCCAAAGTCAACACGATAGACACAGAGTGACAAAATTAGTATTATTTGAATTCGTTAACAATTTCATGTCTTTATTCTACATTGCATTTTACATACAAGATATGGACATGTTGAAAAGTCAACTAGCTATTATGCTAATCATACAACAGGCTATTAACCACTTTCAGGAAGCCTTATTACCATTAGTACTGCGTATATACATGGAAAAAGTAAGAATTATATATACATATATAATAAAAAAAATAATTAAACTAGTTCTCCAATTGGATGACTATGAATCGGCCAAAATCTAAGCCCAAGTACGGCGGATATGCCTCAAGCCCTTTAATAGACGTACCGACAATGTCGAAGGATGATACTGTGTTGAGCGAAGCGGCCAATGAGGCGGAAATGGAAAACTACGAGGGCACTTTTGACGATTATTTAGAAATGTATGTTCAATTTGGTTACGTAGTTTTGTTTTCGTCCGTGTACCCCGTGGCAGCTTTCTGGGCTGTCCTTAACAATATCATCGAGATTCGTGCAGATGCTTTTAAGCTCTGCAAAGTGTTCCAAAGACCAATGGCCCGAAGGGTTAAAGATATCGGAGCCTGGCAGGTAAGGTCTAATTTTTAGCATATGTGCCTCTATATTAGAATCTTTTCACCCATAGAAAGCATTCGAAATAGTGGGTGCCTTATCTATAATGACCAACTGTGGCATTTTGGCTCTATCTCCCAGAATGCGCTCACAATATCAAGATTTGAGCCCAACGACTTGGGTTCTAGTATTCGTAGTATTAGAACATATTTTACTTGGTGTTAGATTTGTTTTACATAAAGGTATTCCGGATCGCCCAGAATGGGTCCGAGTTGAATTAGCGCGAAGGAACTATGAGAGCCGACAAGCCCTCAAAAACGAGGTAACATACACCCTCTATATTTACATTAAATAATCGTGTTTTTTTTTTTTTTAGAGAACTCAAAGAAGCCGAAGAATTATGAAAAGATTTAAAACTGTGCACGGCGCACATCATCGTCACACATAAAATATTGTTACTTAAATATTGTTACGAAATACATGTTTGTTTTTATTATCAATTGTTTTTTTTTTTTAATTTATTTTGAACGTCAAAATTTACAAGTGTCAATTAAAATGATGACAACCAACGAATATCCCGTATTAATCATTACTTTAATGTGTATTAGCGTATTTTATACCACTGTTATATTTGGTTTTTATCAATGTATCAGTTTCATATCAAGATCTCTTATTGGTGGGTAATTGAATACATATGAATTGTGTTATTTAACACCTTGTTTGATAAGTGCTCTTTTATATATAGATTATACGAAAATAGATAATAAAGAAGAACACATTCCTACAATTATAGCCAATAAATCATCTTACAATGTAATACTTTTATTTTATAATTTAAATTTTTGTTACGATTATTTCAAACATGTAAATGAAGATAAAAATAAAATTAGTGAATAAAAATAGCAACGTCGACCAATGTTTTATACTAGGCCTCACGAGAACTCAAGGGATCATAAAACAATAATCCACCCATGGATAATAAATACAATGCAAGTTCTTCTTAATATGTATACATCTGGGTGATTATAAATATACTACTTACTGGAGAAATAACAGCCAAGGATCAAATATCACCATTTACCATTTACGGGTTCAGTTATAAAGGAAATGAATAAAAACAGTTTAAATTATAATAAATATGAAAAGTATATATTACTCGTATTTATATTTGTACATAACTTAAAAGTAAATATTATACAAAAAGAAAAATGCTGTACACATAAAAACTTATTATACGTTTGGAAAAAGATTATTGCATGGGTTTCCCCCATGTAAGTAAAACTATTACTGCTGTAAAACTATGGAAAATTTTAGGCCTCTCAGTTTTCCGCTTCTTTGGTTCGCTTGTACCAATTTTATAACAATCCCAGCCGATCTCCCCGTCGCCATCGAATCCTATAATATCGATGTTCGGAAAATGTTTTTTAAACAATTTTACTTCTTTTTCCACTTCATCTTGTGCAGAAATACATGTTATACGAAACGCTATACCATATTTTCTTGCTTTGTAGTGTGATTTTAACTATTAAAAAAACAAATCTTAATCACAGTTAATTTGCAACGCTATGACTTTAATTCTAAGCCAATGCGCTTAAAATTCAGAGATAGCAACAAAATGGTAACATACATCAATAAAATACTGTTCGATATCTTCATCACTATTCAATTCGGGGATAATTATGGAATATGCGTTAAAATTAACATCAACATTTATAGGTTTTGTAAAGGCTACACATAAATAATCGTCTTTACGATGATATGAATTTGCTTTCGGGTTATTGAATGATTGTACACCACGTACAAAGCCGCCTCCAAACGCAAATGGGTAGCTTGGTTGACTTAAAATAAAATCGTAATTTCCAAATTGAGATTGTAATTCTTAGGGATTCCCCCGTTTAGTATGTGCACAAACTTACCGTTCTTCGATTCTATGAATCAGCTCATGTATTTGTCGCTTTTTACAACAAATACCAAAAGCAAGTAAACACAAAATATGATTGTCTTCCTGAATACTTTTACTTAACACATTCGAGATTTCATTTGTCGGTTCTCCAATTTTAAAAATAGATATATTTATATTAGGAATATTAGGGAATACAATTCCATTTAATAATATATCTAAACAATAATAAATTTATACAAAAATTGATAATCAAAAATAATTGAAAATATTTACTCGAGGTAAATGATGAAAGTATTTGGCGGCAAGTTAAAGCAATTATCGGACAATTTTGTGTTAATAAATCGTCTTGAATTGATTCTATAACTAAATTTATCAATTAAGAATAATTTTTCAACAAGGTAATTAATAGGTACCTGTTTTCCGTTCTTCCTTTTTCTTACCTTTGTGAAGACATACGAAATTATGTAATTTCATATCATTACATTTTATAATAATTACTGTAATGAGCGGTTTAGAATAAACTGACTCTGGTGCTTTGCAACAAGTTAAACCGTAAGTAAACAAAACTGGACGTAAACGTTTTCTTAGTTCTAATTCAGTGCAATTACTCCACAATTCGTTAATTTGTGCAACACTACATAAGTCTTTAAACGAAAGATAACTAAATATATTATCTAAAACATCAAATTTTGATAATAGCGCGGCACCAAAGTCAAAATTTGCTGTCTTTTTTATAGGTAGAATTTTTTTAATACGTTTCTTAGGCCTTGTGTACATTGTCGGGCCTAGAATTCTCACAATAGACTAAAATAAAATATATATATTTATATAATGGTGCATTGGGTCCGACGCGGCATCGCGGCAACAAAAAGCAAATTGGTGGGAAAAGTAGAGCTACTTCCACCGCTAGATTTCAAATATTTTTGTGGAAAAGTTGATTTGACTTTAACATTTCGCGACAACGGACATCCTCGGACCTCTCTTTTATTTTAGGACAATATTATAATTAGAATCTAGGTGTGCGCACTAAACAATTGCCGCCAAAAATATTTAACGGTAGATTTCGGCCATTTTGCAAGTTGCTGTTGCCGCGTCAGTCTAAAGGTGCCATAAAGCATGTTTATAAAAATATAGCATTCGATTTAGTGAGAAGGATAAGGCGTTATTGTTCAGGTGAACGACGTTCATATTTATTAAAAGTCTGGTTATTTTAATTTGGCAACACTGGTAAAAATATAAATATTGCATTTTCAGGACTTTGGGATTCCCTAGTTTATTGTCATGTGTAGTATTGTTGTTATTTATTGATATTTTACTTTAATGCGTGTTCGTGCTTTTGCATTTTCACCAAAATGTAAAATAGCACAAAAATATTTAATTACTGACTAAATCGGGACTTGATATAGGTTAGGGCAGTTATTAGGAACATATAGACTTAAAGGAACTTATATATAGGAATGTATAAATAAGTAATTAAGCCTAATTGTATTTAAATATTAAAAACTTACCATTAATAATAATAGTTAAGTTTTAACGAGACTACGAAAACAAACGTCAAAATACAAGGAACAAGTAATGCCAACATTATATTTCACTGATCACTGTTACCACCATAGATAAAACATTTACCACTTAAGGCCGGTTTCCAATTGAAGCAGATCACAGAGTTAAAATAGAAACGTAGAAATATATAGTTTGGAATTGTTGTTATTAATATATCTGATATTGATATTACCATGTAAAAATCGCACTTAATCTAGTGTAACCGGTGTATATCGTTTTGCTTGATTGTACTTGATATTGCACGTGTACGATCACGCTGTTTGTAGTGTGATAAATAATAGTGTATATAAACGCTTATATTGGTAGGTATATTCTATTTTTTAACTTTTGGTGACAATGTATGTCAAATGACATCTGTCACGTTTGAAATTTTGTTTATAATTAACCTAAAATGAGTGAAGACTTAGCCAGATTTCAAGTATCTGGGTGGGAAGATGATCTTAACGACATTCAAGAGGAGAAAAATCCGCATGGTAAGTAAATTTAATTTAAGTGACAAGCGTAACTATAAGTAGGCTTTTGATACAGAGACGCCCAGTAAGGAAATACTTTGGGCTGCAGAACGCGAGCAAGTTGATTTAACTCGTACATTATTAAAGAATGACCCAAATTTAGTGAATTCTAAAGATTCGGATGGGTATACCCCTTTGCATAGAGCTTGCTATAATAATAATAAAGAGTTAGTCGATTTATTGCTTTCGTATGGAGCTGATGTTAAAGCGAAAACTGAGTATCAATGGGAACCGCTTCATTCGGCTTGTCAATGGAATAACTTTGAGTGTGCAGCTAAGTTAATTGAACATGGGGCCGATGTTAACTCGATGAGTAATGGAGGTTAGTATTGCTCCACCAGGTTTAATCGGTTACTATATTTGGAAGTTTCCCTTACACGGTTTTCCCTTATGACATATATATATATATTTTTTTACAGGTCAAACCCCACTCCATATAGCAGCATCTCATGGGGCATCTTACCAAACTGTACAACTTCTTTTATCCCACCCATATCTTAAGCCAGAACTGTTAAATTCAAATAAGGAAACTGCTTACGATATTGCTAAACGTAGTTCAAAATATTATAAAATGTTTGACATGTCTTTACATATTGTTAATGGAATTGTAGAATAAAGTTATTTTAAATTATAAATAATAGTTTTATTTTCTTATATAAACAATTCATAGTAAGCGATTCTGTATTCAGTGGCCAAAAATACTGATGATCTGCCTGTATTGATATTGATAGTAATGTGTTATTATGAACCTGGCAACACTGTATCACCGTGATATAAAATTTGATGTTGGCAACACTAGCAAAGTGATTTATGGTTGATGAATGTCGGCAGTGCTAAAACGAATACTAATTTCGTTCAAAACGTATAATATAAAGTAATAACCACGTAAACTCATTGCAAAATTAACACCACAAAGTTTTGTAAATAAAATGGAACCTTTGAATTCCGTCATTAAATTCCTATATTAAATTTGTCCTATATAACCTATTTATGTGATCCTAACCTTAAAATAATTGTTAATAAATGTTGTCTATGTGTATATTAAGCATAAAAGTGTATTTAAATGGCAGATAATGCTAAAGGGTCATCAAAACCTATATTATTACAACCTACGAACTTACAGTGTAAAAATTTACATGATTATTTAAAAACTAGGCCTCCCGATTTACTGGAGAAGCTATACAATCATCCTGCAATTTGTTTGGCTGTGTACAGGTACTATTTGAATGTTTATATAGTGCGGTATTTGTGTATTTATGAATGTAATTGCAGAGAGTTACCAGAATTGGCAAGACAGTATGTAATTCGTATTTTATTTGTTGAACAACCCGTTCCTCAGGCAGTTGTCGCATCTTGGGGTTCCCAAGCCTTTTCCAAGTACGTATCACGCTTTACTAATCATTCTATACTTGTATAAGGCAATTTTAGTATAGCGTAATATAAATTTAATCTAACATTATTTAAGAGTTCGTAATACTAAAAGTAAACATACAGTGACGTTAATTTAATTGTTTTCACAGAGAACACATTTATGTAAGTGGTGTACTTACTGAATTATGTGTCTGGCAAGAAGCTGGCATTCCTGGAGGCCTATTAGGTTGGATTTTAACGTCTACATTTAAGCGAAATTTAAAAATTGCACTATTAGGCGGGTATGTGAATTCCTGCAATTGGTAAACATAAATGTTTCAGCATTGTTTTGAATTTGTTTGTAAACAGTGGTAAACCATGGAGTATGTCAAATCAGTTAGAGACAGACAGCAAGGCGCGGGACGTTTCCTTTTTAGATTCTTATTCGTTAGAACGATGGGAATGTGTTTTACATTACATGGTTGGTAGTCAGCAACAAGAAGGAATCTCTGCGGATGCTGTCCGAATTCTACTGCATGCAGGCCTTATGAAACGGTCAGTAACAACCGGAAACTATGGAGACTCTTTATTAAAAAAAAGTTTTGCCGTTTGCAGTGATGAAGAAGATGGTAGTCCAGTGATAACAAGACAAGGTTTCCAATTCTTGTTATTAGATACACAAGCACAAGTGTGGCATTTTATATTACAGTATTTAGATACTGTTGAACAGAGGGGTTTAGATTTAGCTGAATGTTTAACATTTCTTTTTCAATTGAGTTTTAGTACCCTTGGAAAGGTATACTAATTTATTTACGGGCATAAGCACAGGTTTTATACAATTTGTTTTAGGATTATAGTACGGAAGGAATGAGCAATGGCCTTTTAATATTCTTGCAGCATCTCAGGGAGTTTGGATTAGTTTATCAACGAAAGGTACATTTATTTAATCTTTGAATCCAACTAGAATGAAGCTCTGTTTCCATTCAGGTTAATCAAACCAATTTTATTTTGATTTAAGCGAAAAGCGGGTCGATTCTATCCAACGAGGCTAGCATTAAATATCGCAACAAGTCAACAAAAAGGTCCAGCGGCCGTAACAGACGGCGACACGCCCAAAGGTTACATTATCGTAGAAACTAACTATAGAGTGTACGCGTATACCGATTCCAATTTACAAGTAGCGTTACTAGGACTATTTACAGAATTATTGTACAGGTACTTCGAGTACTGATCGTTTAACGTTCTGTATACAATGTTTCCGACCCTATTTTTAGATTTCCTAATTTAGTAGTCGGAATACTAACGAGAGATTCGATACGGCAAGCGTTACGCGGGGGAATCACAGCGAATCAAATCATCGGTTACCTAAACCAACATGCCCACTCGAAGATGTTAGATGGTGAAGCAGCACAAACACTACCGCCAACTGTTGTTGATCAAATTCGACTGTGGGAAAACGAACGAAACCGATTCACATTTACCGACGGCGTTTTATACAGTCAATTTTTATCACAGGTAAACTCTATAATTATATTGAAATTTAAAATTTTTGATGATTGCAACAATAGATGTTGTACTCTAACAATTGCTATCGCTTTAGGTATTGTATTTATTGAGATAGGGCTCGCTGGAAGCTTGTTTTATTTATTTTAAGGTGCAAAATTTGGAAGCGCTTATAATTATAAGAGCGCCATTTATTTATTTATTTTCAGACCGATTTTAGTGCTTTGTGTGAATATGCACAGTCAATAGGTTCGCTGATATGGAGCAATGAAAAGAGTCGAACAATGGTTGTAACGAAAGCTGGACACGATGACGTGAAAAAATTCTGGAAACGTTATTCAAAATCTGGAAATTAGTGTGGAAGCGAATCATCAACCATCATCATTGTACTCTTTGTTTAGTATTAAGTAGCTTTATTAAATTTATACCATAAGATTATTAAAATAATAAAAGATTTTTTTCAAAAAAAAAAATTGTTTTAATGAATGAAATTGAATTTTTAATTTTCGTATGGTCGACATAATGAACAATATACATAGTGCACAAGATTAACCCTACTTGATAGCACTTCATCTAGTGTAACCGGTGTATATCGTTTTAATTGATATTTATTAATATTGTTTTACTTATTTAAAATGTGTTTATAATAAACTAAATATAGCTACAAGGTCACCTATTCTATCATGATTTTTTTTTTTAAATAATGTCTACATTGTTTTATATTCTAATTTAATTTTGTTGGCTATACACGGAGGGGATTTGTATAAATAAAGAAAGTCTAATAACATTCTCTTTTGCACACAACGGTCGTATTTATAAATGTAACGGTGGGGAAATTTGTATTCCCCTAGTTCTAGTTTAGTTCTGGCAAACGTCAAATGTGTTTAAGAAGTGGTTCAAAGAAAGAACTACGCAATTTGTGTGAATGGTGAGTTGTGTTTATGATTTATACAAATATTTGCATATAAAGCTACCGTATTGTTATGTGACGCAAATCGATAAGCGATTGTGCATTTTTCTAATGATTCAATCAACCTACATTTTACGTATCACATGTCAAAACTGACGTTTGTTTGAATATTGTTGACCTTGATTCTTGACTGGCTGTCACTTGTCTGCGTAAAATAACAATGGTTTCCTCACGTAATTTGTAAATTATTGCATGCTATTGAATTTTGTTGGTGGTCTCCATAAATAAACTATTATTTACAATATGTTACCGAAATTAAAAGATACTTGTGAATCATCATGGATTGATAGTGATATAGGTAAATTTTTATTATTACGTACAAATGTACTTTCACACTTGGAATTATAGTAAACAGGTTATGACAAAGGTAATTATTGTCACTTTTGTGAATTCACCTTGAATTTTGCATTATACTCGTAATTATATAAAATTATGACTAGTTGTCGAAAATAGTCGAAATTGCCCGATGATCATCGATTGTGTACAATCTATGTTTGGCCCACGCGCATGCGCTTAACCTGGAAATGTAATAAATGTTGCCAAATTTTGTTTATTAATCAAGATCGTGTGCGTAATATTTCAATCCTTTGTTATATATTTTTCGTGTTGCATATTTGTTGAACTGTCTTTACACCTGTTATAATCAAAATTTCACTTAGACTAATTTGGCAATAATTTTTGTTGTTTTGCTCAGAAATGGGCAATGATAATTGTGGCTGCCTCGGAGGCTGGCCAAGAACAAAACCAATCATGAATCACGATTTACATGGATGGGCATATTTGCCCAGTGTCTTATTATACGATGTTTTCAAACTACTAAGTCCAGCTGAACGTTTAAGAGCTTCCAGTGTTTGTCGGACATGGCGACAAGCCCTATATTACCCGAGGTTAGTACATTTATACAAATTATTGTCATTTAAACTTTCTGTTCAAATGCACGTTCTTGCTTTGTCTAAATCGTATTAATAGAGTTTTAAATGAGACAATTCATTATTACTCTTATGTCGTTTTCGAGATATTGTAAAAGTAGCACGAGTAAACCAATGCTTCTGGTTAATTGTTTTCAAAAATAGGTTCTCCGAGCCCTATACTAGTTTTATAATTTTATCAACACACATTAAAAATAGTCCGAAACTATTCAGGGGTATTTCCGTCGAATTGCATTCGAAACGACTACATCCATTAATATCTAGCTATCGATTGTTTTATGCTTCCTATACTTTGTTTATAAGATAGTAAATATTAAAATTGATGTTGGTTTTCAGTTTTTGGCAAGATATGGTGTTTAATATCAATCGATATGAATTACAGCGTCATAATTATTTTACAATGGCGTGCGGCCTGTTAGTGCGCAATACAGTCATCAAATATAATTCCTTAACCGATATCTGTATATATGAGCTTGCAAGTTTACTACAACGAATGACCAAAAACTTAAATCTTCGATCACTTATGTTCGAACCATCACATTGCCATATGTTTCTGCCACCAAGGAACAAAATGTTTTTGGAAAGGTAAGTTATTCTTGTATTCATATACGCGATCGTGCTTAATACATTCATATATGAAAATAAAATTGTGCACGTCCATAATATCATAATACACACCACGTCAAAACCAACAAACTATAGGTGTAATTTAAATTTGGATATAGTGATATCGAAATGGTTGCACTAAATATACACTATTATCCGTAACATGATTATTTTTTGTGTATTTTTATATAATTAGTTGCGAAAAGTTTATCGTTTTGCAACTACAGTCAGTGACACTTTATATGGCAAAATTCGAAAAACATATTATTCATTGTACGTTTTAAATTGAAATATTTACATAAACAAAAATGCGCGTGAAATTTAATTCGATGTTTTGTATCAATCAATTAAAGAAAACATTCAACAAAAGCAGTATTTTCTATTCTCAATAGTAGTTAATTATTAAAAATATAATTAATTGTTACTTAAAATGTCAGTCAAAATTACTAGGAAATGTACTTCCTATTTTGTGAAAGTTATAATTTGTACAATGATTCATATTTCGCATTTCTAATTTGTAAAATAATGAATTCATTATATTTTGTCTAAATTAAAATTAAAAATTTCACACGTACAGTTTGAATGTTAATTTTATTTTAGGAGGTCAATATAGCTTTATTTAGTTTTTAATTCATGCTACGGTTGCCATGAAATAATTTCAATAATATGGCATTAATCAAAGCAACACAATTTTGAAACGAGATCTTATTGTAAATTGTAGATTTTTAGAATAAACTTTTTAAACAATTCGTGATATTGAAACAGTAGCAAAAAGAAGCCGTTTAAGATATTGTTTGCAAAAATAAAAGGTGCACCTCTGAGGAACGTGTATTTCCGTTAAAAATCCAAAATACAATACATGTGTATATATATTTTTAATTTCTGTATTAGATTCATACATATTATTTTTTATGAAAAAACAAATTTAAAACAATTGATTGCGCCAAATAATTAAATATTTTACGGTTTTATTTATGACAAAATTATTGAAGCATTAATATTTATTAATGTGAAAGTTTCGCTATTTAATTACTGGTACATTAATGATTAATAATGGAGATTGCAGACAGTTATATAACAATAACAATGTAATTATTTGCAATATGATGTTTAAAGTTACAAACGAATCATAATATTGTGTGTATTTTGATATAAGTGTTTATGTACATTTCCATCGGTTGTTATCCAATTTATCACTATTTATGTTATTATGAGCCCTTTATTTTTATTTATACTTTCTTATATGATTACGATTACGAAAATGCTCAAAGCAATCAGTTTAACTGGTTACTACGATTTAATCGGTAATTGTATCAAAATGAATATTTGGGTGTACGATTTGATTAGGCACATCCTAGGACCATTGATTCAAATTTGCTCAAACCTCGAACGATTGAGTTTGGGTTGTTGTGAGGATCTGTGCCAGTACGTGCCGCAGATACTGCAAGCGAAGCAAGTCTGCCCGCAGAATATAGTAGTATTAGGTTTAGCATCAATGAAAGATGATCCAGGCAGTTACCTTATACTTGACTGTGATCCATCCATCTTTGAACCGTTCGTCAACATTCAGGTTTGCAGCGACGTAACTAATGAGTTTATCATGGTTTATCGCAATCGCAATATCCATTCTTATAGATTCTAAGCGTAGATTACGATTATGTAAGTGATAAATTCCTGGAGAGTCTATGCAACGCGACGCAATTAAATCGTTTGGTGATTCATCTGCATGGATTATGGGAGGAACATCCTGGAACTAGTAACGAGGCGTGGGAACAATTCGTAGCCAACCATCCGCAATGCCAACTAAGACTGACACTCATACATGCGTATGAAGCCGTACAAAATATGCACGACCAAATATTACACCCCAGTATGCCTCTTACGCATCTCAAAGTTTTTTTCTGTGAAGATGTACGTTTTAATTTTAAATTACATTCATTTTATTTTATTACTTCTATTTTTGCATTGCAGCTGAATCTGACTGTATTTAACTTAATATCTTCGTGGTACGCCCGAAATTTCCGTAGCATCATGTGGGTGGATTCGCAAAGTCAAGAGACCACTTGGAGTCTAATACGTCGGATGGGCGACAATGACGCTGATCCACTTGTGATGGCGGCTTGGCTTTGTCCAAAGCTCGAGGAAATTGTTCTCCTAGGTTGGTATATTTATTGCGATTGGGCTCACCGGAACTAAAATAAGTGAATTTTGTTAAAGGTTATAAATATTTTGAAGAAGACCTAGTCGGGGTGGCGCGATTATGTGAAAACAAATTGAGACGTTTAGATGTCGCCGATGAAGATGTCATTTACTCGCATGAAGTATATCGAGGGCTCACGGACTCAAAAGAAGTATGTCATTAAATATATTATTGCGCAAAATAAACTAATTGTAAATGGTTTTATTTTGGTTCTAGGAAATAAGTAAAGTGCTAGGGCGTCCGTGGGCACCGTTACAAAATAGTGAACTTCACCCTGTGATCTGTAGTCCAACCGCTGGGGACTCCGATGAGTATCTCCTTCCTATCGTGTTGGCCGACTTGTATTAAGATAAGTATTCGATTGATTGTTATATAAAACAAGCAACAATTACAAACAAACAAACAAAACAAAACAAAACAAAACAAAACAAAACACTTCATTCAATCCAACAAAACATGCACAACAATTGCATAGTTACCAATGTGAATATAGTCCATCTACTATCTCTATACTATATATTTACTACTCTTTATTAAGTTTAAAAACAAACAAAGAAAACATCAAAAAAGTGACCTGTTAGTGAGACATTTTTTCAAATGAAACAATGTTATTCTGTACATTACGATTTTATTTTATTTGGTTTTTATTGCGTGCCATCAATGTGTCGTCAAAATACTTACCAGTTTTATTTTATCAATATGCAAATATCACAACTGGTAAAGAATCATTTTATATATTTTTCATATATATATATATTTTTAAATATATAATGCTTGTTTGCACTATCTGACCTTTAAAATAACTAAGTTGAATATGTTATTTCCACTAAAATAAACAATATTTACAATAATTATTTTAAATAACCCAAACATAAAATGCAAATTACGTACAAATCTAAATTTGCAACACAGCCTTAAAATGCATAGATATACGGATAAATTATCCATTTTTCAGAAAATCTAATTGTTTATTTAACTATTGCTCAGAAAATCAATGAATAATTTGTGTACAAAAACTAACGACTTCCACCAGAACAATTTCGATTCCTGGCGGAAGCCGTCTAATCGTTACACAATTAAAAAAAAAATCAAATATTCTAGTTCAATCTGAACAAATCAGTTTTTCGAATATCTGTTTATAGTTGTTTTTTAAAATCTGATACGAATGAACGCGAGAAGCGCATGTTGACCTTGAGAATATCTAATACTGTTTGATGTGGTTATAATTATTATAAATAAAGTTTATGTTTAAACAAAATTGAAAAAAAATATTGGTCAGTGGCAAACGGGCTTAAAATACAGAATTTCATTGTTTTAATTTAATTTTTTACAAAACATCCAACGTGTTATATTTATAAAGAAACATAGCAAATGGCAATTGTTTACTATATATTTATTTTATACTTATTAAAAGCGAACGAATAATAACAACTTATTATTATAAATAATATAGTTGCAACTATAGTTGCACTAAAGAATACCGCGCTCTATTTTATGTTTTATATGAAGATCTTTTATTATAAACAATTTTATATTTAGGTTAATTGACCATCAACACACACACACGTACATAAAATAATATACAAATATAATTATACGGTACATTTATGTGTTCAGAACAAGACTAATGCAACAACATTCCAACAGAAACAATTTTTGTTGTATTCATATTTATAACATAACTCCGCTTAATATATCAAATAAATGCCGTGTTCTTTTGAAGACAATCTATTATATCGTCAACATTGTGTCATTTATTTATTTATTTATTTAAATGTTTGTTTCAAACTGTGTTCTTTTGTCGCATTATTTAAGAAAATTGTTTTAAAACATATTTCCAAGTGTTTCAACATCAACATCGATCCGAATCTAAAACAAGGGTTTTCTATTTGCTTTTATTGAAAACACTAACGAATTATATTTATAACGGTAGTCGTTTTGCCACTAGAGCCACAAATATGGTTTGCAATTTTTTCGAAATAAACTATCAAAACTACTGTGTAGCGCAGAAAATGAAATCAGGCTAGTAGTTTAACTATTTATCTATCCGCGATGCTATTTCATATTTCTCTTATGCATCATTTGAAATAATTGGAGCTCAAAGTTTTTGGCTGATAACGAATGCATTTAAAAAATTCAATAAAATATAGCATTGCGACTAGATTTTATTTTATTTAAACTATTAGTCATTAGTTCATTTTTAAATTGCAATGAAACGAAAAATTCGAAAATTATTTCCAGTGCTTGGCGCTTCAAGATTTGATTTTGTTTATATACAAAGCAATGTTGCCAAAAGAACACGGCTTGTAAAACGCGCACTGTTCGAAATGCACAAACAATTTCGTTCAGTTTTATTGTCTTATATCAACATTTGGTTATGTCGAGTGATTGCATTGGTTAAATGGATGAAAATCTGAATTTGTACTGAACAAAATTTCGCCTAATAACATTAAAAAGAACAAAGTGAATAATTTATTGTAAATGTATAAAGTAGCTAATAAATTGCCGAATTCCAATCGGTTAAGAAAACATCTGTGATAAATGTCCACACTTGATTAAAAACAAAAACTGCACAAATATGAACACAAGTGCAGAACATAACGAAAAAAAAAAGAAAAAAGTATTGTACATAAAATATATATCTTAAAGAACAACTAACTATTATTTATTTGTGTGATTATGTGGTGGTACATAATATATAAATCTTATATGTCCCAAACACAAACTATTGCTGTTTCATTGCACTGATAACAAATGGCAGCAAAAGATAAGTGAATTGAAATTTTATTACAAACATATTCACTGTGTATATCCATTAAAAATTACGCCATTTTGAACTTAACTTCTGCATTTATAAATGGCGTATGTATGCGATATAAATGTAGTCGTTTACCAATTTAAAAAAATGTGTTGCAGGCGTATAACAAATGGTAAATAAATGATTGTATCTTTATTAGTGAGTTATCTTGTTATGTTAATTTTATTGTTTAAAATATTCAAACATACAATGAGTTCCTATCAAATATGAGGCCAATATGACCCAACAAAATGGTGTACACATAGACATTTTAACTTTTGCAAATATAAATAATTTCACTAAACATCGTTAAGTTATAAAGATACTTAATTATTATATAAGAAATGTTCTTTACATAAAGCTTCAATATTGTCTACAGTTCAAGAACCTTGAATGAAGCTAACTTCAACATAGGTGTTCATATAAGACTAGTGCAGTTATTAGTGTTTATATTAGATTAGTGCAATTTTTTATTACATAAGTTAGCACAATGGTAAAGTTAGATTGAAAATCAAATAATTAATTCCTTACTAACGTAGGACTACGTCTAAATCGTCATGTTAGTGTTACTCGTAAACAAGATGGAGTCCAATTCGCGTACTGTATAACCGCTGCTCCACATTTACACTTTTCGTACTCATCGAGAGATGTCCTCTTGATGAGAACGAAAATTACGCCGATAATGCAAGTTCCATACTTATATAATGCATTTTGAAGAATTAATTATTACTATGTTTATTAAATAATGCACAATTTCTTTCTATAGTCATATATTATTTAACAAACAATTACTACACAATATACAATTTAGTAGCATGCATTATTAATGGAATATGAACTTTCACTTTATATTTATTTAACAATACACAAAATATGATGAAAAATACTGACACTTTAATATTAGATAATTGTTTATATTTTTATGGGTTATCTTTTGTGAACGACGTAATTGGAGAGCCTATTTAATGCACTAATTTCGGCACTATAACTACACTAATCTTATGTAAACGGTACCTTATGGAATAAGGGCAACTCGCGTATATTTGAGCTGTAGTGTATATTGAACTTGATAATGTATAGATTAACGATACAAAACTGAATTACAATCATTGTTACCCAAATAACAAAATTACCTATTTAAGATTGTAGAAAATCAAATAACCTCTATTTATCATAATCAAATAGATCAGGTTTTTAACGAAAAGAACCTGAACTTATATAATTATAAAAACAACATGTTATTCGAATTGAAATAACATAAGACGAACACCATAAGTACTGGTGAGAATTTGTAAATATCATTTAGTTTAATGAACATAATACGAACTCGGGTAGTAAAAACCTGAAGGACTGATACACATAGTAAACAAAAATCGCGTAAAATAAAAATATTGTAAATATATTTTCGAATGGGTTAACAACTAGAATTGATGTATATATGACATCTTGTACCTGAGTCGAGTGACCTACTAGGCATATTAAACCTAATCCAAAACTAAGGAAATAATATGAACAACATATAGTGAATTGAAATTCCCTAGTCTGAAATTATAAATCTTTGTTGAACGTTTTTGATTGAGTGTTTTTGAATGAAATCTAGAAACGTATGGTATCAAAAAACATGCGGGTTTATGTGAAAAATTGAATGTCTGCAACATTGTATCGTATGTGTATCAGCTTTTCCTCAAAATCGTTCAAATCATTATTTACTATACGAATGATTAAGACAGTATCTACTTTTTGTAAATCAAATAGTGGCGAGCTGAAGGCACCTATGCTTATATGTTATAAGGGAAAAATAGCATTTAAAAGTTTGTTTTTGAATATTTTTCTCTCCATGATCTATAATCCACGTCTAGTATAAATTTCTCAGTAATCACAAATATAATTTTATTTACGCATCGTATTTATATTTTGCTATTTGTATTGTTTTGAATGTTACATGGTATGACGTATTCAATTATATAATCATAAGTAATCAATATACTTTTAATTGTTTTTTGCCTTGTTCTAATAATATAAACATCATTTATAAAGTGCCTTGTTGGGTATATAAAATAAATAATAATATATAATACTAAACAAATAAAAATGCTACGCTATTCGAACTATTAAAGCATATGGCTATGCGCTATACTAAGTATCTTAAGCTTAGTATATGGTAGAGGCACTTAAGATACACGGTTACATACATGGTGCTGCCGCTTACGTATACTTAAATTCAATACTTAGTGTATTTTCTCGTTAATAATTTTTGACCATATATTATCTGTTAAGAAACAAAATACTGTCAAAATCACATTGTTTTGTTCTATTTATGAGATTATGATGGAAAAGCTTTTTGCATACATGAAGATACATTTAATTGAATAAATTAAAAAATAGCCTGTGATATACGCAAGGCGTTCCACGCAATGTATGCGTACTAAATATATATATAATAAGCACGCTCAAACTGATTATAAATAAATCAAGTATAGACCTGAACTGTAGGCGTTTAATTTTTCTCTAAAGTATTTTATATAATGAAAGAGTTGGAGGCAACATATTATTTTACTGTTTTTCTTATATTATAATATACTGGGGTAGGGGTACTACTAATATATTCATTCTGCTCTGCTATTTGTTATATAATGAATACTACTTATATAAAACAAAGGCAATGTTGAAATTACTCTATTTGTGCATGTACCCCAGATCACAAATGACTAACAGATACGCCAGTATATATATATATATATATATATATATATATATATATATATATATATATATATATATATATATATATATATGCGTTTGGAAGAACAATATTTTGTTCGCATAAAGCACAAGAGATGTCGCTAGTCAGCCGATTTGCTGAGAACCGGGCTGTGGTTCTTGTCTTTGCTTACGATGGCGAAGCAGATCATTTATTACAGTAGAAATAATTGTAACCGTTCAGAATTTAAACTCTGTTAATGTTGTGATAACTAACAATTAGAAACGCTAAAATGTTGTCAATAATATAGTAATTTTCTGCAAAGCGCCAATAGTGTCATCTAGTAGTTGAAGATAGTGCTGTTCATAGCGGAGGAAAATGAACATTTACTTATTTTCTTCCATATTATATCATTTGACGGTGGTGTATCTGTTATATGTGTGATCTGAGGTACATGCATTTCTTATAGAATACGTGTATTTAAAAATATATGGAATATCCCTACCTCGTGGTAATATAAAGGGCAGGAGCCCTATTCTGTTTCAAATCGCAACTCGAAATCTTATACGTAGCTACGTTTGCAATTACAATTTCAATAGTATATCCATTGAGTTCTAGTCGAAATTTGAATTAGAATAAAGCCCCAAGTTTTAAACGAAAAATATATTCTTAAAAAAGAGAAAATTATCCAAATAAATAACTGCAAGGCATCTGCATGATTTTAGAGTTCTCTGCCAGAACATATTGCCAATTTAATAAAAAAAAAAAAAAGATATATTGGCCATATATACTTATTTATATTTATATATCAAAAAATGTATATTGAACGTATTTCAAATTTATATATGTGTAAAAAAGATAAAATTAAATTTTATAATACTATAAATGCAAAATTACAAGTGTGATTAAACTATTTAAACATATTTAGTATCAAATTACAGTAAAATCTTCTTTCGTCCCAACACACAAAATTTATTAATATCCTGTTAAATAATTAAAGGACCGTTAAAATTGTTTTTAAAAAGAAATTGAAATAGACCACTTTCGAAACTATTGGCATTTGTAAACCTATTCTCCACATTGGTACATTTTTCAAATAATTCATGGTTGGAAGTAAATACATATTAAAAAAGAATTTCAAATCAAGACAATCGATAAATATTTTAACAACCAGATCTAAGGTGAAATGTCAGAAATCATCTGGCACACCCGTTTGCAATTAAAGCTTGCGCATTGAATTTTGATAGTAGTCTATTTTTAAATGCAAATTATATCATAAAAATAATAAATAATCCCTTTTTAAATTTGACTTATATTTTACAAAATTTGGCGACTCATATATTCATTTAAACATTATTAATTATAATTATTGTGATTTTTTGGTCGATGAAGTCAATTTCCAAAAATTGACTTCATTGATTAAAGAATCACAATAATTATCAAAATTAGTTAAAAATATTAAATATTATAGGAGGTAAATTTTGAATCGAGGTCGCAAAAATGCGCTATTTAAATATCGTTATTATGATTATTGTTCTAAGACAGATGCAAAGTCAGTTATAAATAACTTTTATATTTTTAGTTTATTTTTGAATAACTTAGATGTTAGTAGTTTTTCTCATAATAGTTAAATTGCTTAGCAATTATAGGTATAATTATTTTTGAAAAATTATCGTTATCAGTATATAGATTTTAACTTCTAATACATCTAATACATATAAAATGGAAGAATAACATGTATATATATTAATTTGATCATATTGGAAGAGTAGCACTGAAGTGCATTTGATTTATTGATTAAATTATAGATAAATAATAAATACAGTAGGCGCTCGGTTATGTTAATATTTCATTATATGAACCACCCATTATATAGTGAACAGTCACATTTTAATACATGAGCTTCTATAAAAGTAAAGGGTTTGCCAAAACATTACAATATTTGAACCCAAACGTTGCATAACTAGGGTATTCCCCTATGTCGAATGTATAGATTTTAATATCCAAAGTGTTAGCAAAAATTAACGTCATGAACCTGAACATATGAATTTTGAGTGAAAAGATACAATTACAACAGAAAAATAATACAATGTAAAATTAATTTTGGAGTATTTTAACAATTCGATTTTATGATCATCTCTGTTCCGTAACCGAGCGCTTACTGTATATAAACAAAAGTCAAGTGCTATCTGCATTCAAAAATCGCGAATTTTCTAATCCCTTTCCGTTTAGGGCACTGCTGACATTTTCACGCGCTTATTTTTGTACTTTAAAGTTTGTATTCATTTTTAAAATAATGAACTTCGATTTGTGTGGATTTTTTTATAGAAATTATAACTATACAATTTTTCTGGAAAATTATCGTTTCTTAGATATGTATATAATATAATTATCAAAACTTTAACTTTTGTTGTGAAATTGTATTTTCTATAAAATAAACATGTTTTGAATTATTCTACAAGTAAGAAAAATAACGAATTATTAAAAAAATATGAAACAAAACAATGTATTCAAAACAAATATCTGTATCATTTTCTACATCTAGGTTCAAAGTTTAACCAGGATAAGAATAATTCGGAATTTGATCCTAGTCTTTGCAACCAAGTATAATAGACTTAACTGAATTCAAATAGTAATTTCTAATTTTGACGATACGAAAATACTAGAATCTTTGTTAAACATAGTGTAGATATAATAACTGCAAAATATATGTTAAAAAAAGCAGTAATACAAGCTGATAAAAAGTTTCGATAACCAGTTGCCATATTTCTAAATACATTCAGTTTATGATTATTACTTAAAGGTATCGCGTTAGAACGAGAAAACATCGTTGAACGTACGTCGTAGTACTAAAAGTATAGGAACGTATGAGTATATCACCTTTAAATATGTAAAAACCACGTTTGGCTCGTTTGTGCAAAATTTTGCTCAGAATTGCAAACGAGCATTGATAAAAAATAGATAATTACTTACGTAGATTTACAGTCATATTGATTTCAAATGCATACATATAATTTTATTATTGTTTGTTTTCCTGTAGTGAATATTTTATTTTAGAATTATATATCTTTTTTAACAGAAATTTTGATTAATAAAGAATATACATATATTCATTTGTAATTTTTTTCTGTCGCAAATATAAACTCTATATTAGATATTTGCAATTTGAACCGTAGTGTAGTTATTTTTAAACATTTTAAATGTTAAAGCTACTAATAACCCATTAGTTTTAGAAGAAATGATTTTATTAGTTTCTATCAATCAATATTCAGTTCTATCGGATTGTTTGGAAACGATATATATATATATATACATATTTCAATCATTGCATAATTATTTTATACACTATTGCGTATTATCATATAACAACTACAAACTCATAACAATTACGTAACCCGTCATTTTTTTCCGTGAAATTATCTTAAAAATCACACATAAATAAAAAGTATCAAAAGACAATATATGTTTATATTATAACGCAATTAAAGTAAATACAAAAATATAACATTATTTAGAGTGCCCTTAGCTGTCTTCTTTTTTAACTATAGGTATATGTAAAAACGAATTAATAATGTTTCCAAACTTTCCAGCGAAAATTATAGACATGATTTCGATTCAAAGTATTGTTAAATTAACAATATCAATATTTATCAAATGTAATTTCTATAGCAATATTGGTATATTTATTTGTTTTAAAGCTGCTATAAGCACAATTTCGTGCGCTCCCTATTTTTGTATGCTTACTTATGAGAGTATTCACAGTGGAAAACGTGAGATTACTCTCATAAGGAAATATGGGATTAATTCTAAAAAGACGCGACGCTATTGCGCAATTGATAGGTTTTGTAGCTCTATTTTGATTCAAATCTCGACTCGAAATGAACGCGTTATATCGAAATTGTATTCGTACAACCTTGATTATGTCGTATTGATTTTGATTCGAAATTTTAATCCGAATAGAGGTGGGAGACTTTCGTATTAGGCGGTGTATATATATATATATATATATATATATATATATATATATATATATATATATATATATATATATATATATACATATAAATTCGTTAGGGTGAACAGTCTCTGTTTTATTTTGTTCACGGTATCGAGAGTCTACTATATATATATATATATATATATATATATATATATATATATATATATATATATATATATATATATATATATATATATATATATATATATATATATATATATATATATATATATATATATATATATAAAATACAATAGAGACATTTTTAATTAATCTTATTTTTGCAGTATAGCTATTTAAATATAAATAAAGCATTAAAAATCAAAATAACTCGAAAATTAAAAATGTATTTTCGAAAAAATACCAAATAATAATAATTTTCTTATTACTATAATTAAGTTTATAGAAAAAATAATGTACTGTGTATATTGGTGTGGTAAAATATAATTATTCATATATATATATATATATATATTTAAATTAAAAAAATTATTAATCTAATTTGAGTTTTACAAAAATTATATATTACCTATCCCATCTATAATAAAAAGGAAACTATTTGAATAAATAAAAATAAATTCGAATGTTGTCTTTTTTGTTATATATTCATAACAAAATATGTGATTCTATTTTTCTATGTGTTGTGTAAATATTGTGATTATTTTGTACGGCTCATTAATATGCAAATGATGCTATTTTATGTTTAAATTACATACATATATATTTAAAACTGCAATATATACTATTTTTGTTATCTCTGACATTTATTTTGCAAATCTTGAATTTGTATTGTGTTGTTATGTGAAATATATTCGTTTATATTTATTTTTGGAAAAAATATATAATACTTTATGTATGTATTGTATCAAATAAATAATATTAAATTACATTTGTATTCATTTATTCTTTCACCTAACATTATTTTAAATTCACCATACGATTGCAAATAAAATCAATATGTATTATAGCTAGGGAAACATATAACCCTTCTAAAAGGCGATTTTTCAGTAAATGGTACATTTAAAAAAAAAACTTTTCAAATAAAAGTTGCTAGAAATGTTTATATCTTCAACTTTTATAAGAATAGTTTTTCTCTAACTCGTACCGTTTTCGAGAACTGTTCCGGTTAAGATATTCCGAAAAGAATCAAATTCGATCCGTGAAAATCGCCAGTCCAAGAAAATAAGAATTCTTATCAAGAAAAATTATTTGAAAATGTTAAATTTTCCCTTTTATCAAAATATTCAAGCCCCGGTATTTCCGCAACTAACATTATATGCATGTATTTCATTTGCCTATCAGTATACATTAGCTTGAACTATTTGAAAACTAGTATAATTAAAAAATTCCCGTACATATAAATAGTATAGTTATAAAGGTAATTATTTTCATAAACAATAAACTAATTACAATCAAATAATATAATATATGAGTTCATAAAAATTAAACAACGCTATGTATAAAAGAATGTATTGTGATCATAAATAAATCTAATATCACTGGAAAGAAAATCTATTAAGTGTTTTACTCTTACTATTTTTGCATATTTCGAAAAGATAAGTTATTAAATTTTTGGATACTTTTGTTTGAAAAGTTTTTTCGCAAAATGTACCATTTTACGTTTATGTTTCCCTAGTTACAATAAAACTGATATTGTTTCATAGCAATCGTTGTATGAATTTTAAGCAAAGTATTATTATAGTTTAAGAAATTCGACTCAAGGCCATTGCAGCATTTTTTTTTAAATTTTTGACAACTTTAATTTATAATTTTTATTTTTTCGATTCATCAAATTGTAATAATATAAGTACAATGTACATTTTTACATCATGAATAAATATGACTTTTTTTTGAAAACGGCATTGAAATTGTCGAATTTATAAACAGGAGAGAATCACAAATCTATTGTTTTCCGTAGGTATACATGCATACAATATACACGCCTTAATGCATATGTATGTTTATATGTATGTATGATATGTGCGGTTGATAAGAGTATTGACGGTGGACATCTGCGGGTGTGCGCGGTGAAGCCAACCGATGAAATTGTGGCACGGTCACGTGTGCAGTGTCACCAAACAGAATCCCTGGTTTTAATCCTGGAAATCCCGTAGCTCTCCCCAGCCACCCAACCACCCTGCCACCCTACCACCCAACCACCAAACCCTTTTCAACACGAACGCTAAGGCTAGGGGGTTAGTAACAACCACCCGCCGGTAGAGGAGGTAAAGAGGAGTCACACAAGAAAACGTTCAATTTTTAATTTCATACAACTCTGTACAGTTCTAGTTCTAGTTCTAGTTCTAGCAGATATTAGATATAATTTTGTAGAATTGGTTGTTTTTTTGAAAAATTATACGAAATAAACAGTTTTTATGCACATGGTCTTAACAGTTAGACGTGTTTATGAACGAACTGTTTTTTCACAAACGTTCGGCCCGTTAACGTGCGCTTGTTTGTGTGTACAACGGAGACGGAACTAGTCTAGTGATGCTGATGCATAGCACTTGTATACGGTTGTCTGATCCACATAGAAAATGGTACGTTTCACTTTCCCAAGTAACACGCGTGCTAGGAACGAGAGGACAACTGATATACGCGGTTGGTCGTAGAGTGTACCACACGGCAAACAACTCTAGCACCTCTAGTAGCGAATGACACACATGTCGTTGAGTGTTCGCATGGGAAAGAGAGAACAATGATATGGTACGTATTTCCTGTATAACAGCAGTGTTTTGTAGACGCAACACAAGGCCACGCCATATTGAATTGAATCAGTCGTCTGTTAATTTTGGCCCGGAGTGAAGTCGGTCTCCCGGTTTATTTTTCCGTGTTTTTCCCGTAAAAATATTATTTAGTTTAGTCAAAAATGATCGTCAAACATCGATATAAACAATGCCCGTGTTAGTAGTGTCGGTTGTGCTTGTGTTTCGTTCTGAACGACAGACTTTTTGAGTGAGAAAAGTGTGTGTGTACAGGAAGATAATCGATTTGTCAACGCGAGGTTTAGATTACAAATTTCGGTACACTAATTGACCCTAGGTATGTGCATGGATTACGTCACAAATATGTCGTGTTGGGTGTCGTTTGAATCGTCTGTTTACGTACAATGCCCGCGTTTTATTCGAAATTAGTTTGAAATTGTTGGTTTGTGGTATTTCTGCGTGAAAAATGTAAACGGGGTACATAGTTAGCGGCCATTCACTCGTCTATGACTGGTTGGGTCGTGGATGCTGATGCTGGCACTGGCATTCTGGTCAAGAGTAGACGCACGTTTTGCGGTAGCTGTTGTTAGCACGCTGCCCTCGGACACGATATCCACAACTGGACGTGTGCCGGTGCTAGATTAGCCACTTGGATAATTAGCCGCGTTGACCTGCCGTCGCGTTTGTTTATGGGACCTGCTCGCGGTTCTCTTCACTTCTATTGTTCTCTTTGCGCGACCGAAACCAAACATCTCTAATTTGTAATTATTCAAACGTTATTCTCCAAACGTTATTCAACGTTACTTCATACGTGCATTTTTATCATGGATCATCTAGTTGTATTTTCCTTACAGGGGAAAATCGCGACCGAACTGGTAAGCTAACCTTCCCCAGTTGGTCATGGAAAAAATGGAAGTTGATGAATCCGTTGTCGATCTCAGTATCAGGTAGGTAAATTTCACCCAAATTTTTATTTCTTTATTCATTTTTTATTTTCTTTTTTTGACATATTTACAATTAACGACTGCTGACATACATTATTTCAAAAGAATTGTAAGTCAAAAATATTAATTTACGAATTTTAGATTTTATTGACAATGCATTTTTATTATCTAATATATTTTATACATGTAATTAAAATCAAGATTTAAGTAATACATTTCGAATCTGCTCAGTTATTAATAGTCCTAGAATTAGGTTATGTTAGTAGCTGACAATTGTGTCAAAAATTATTTATTTGAACTTCTTTGGAGCTAATGCTCCCTAAAAAATAGGGTAGCATAATTGCCTTTATATTTCCGTATTTTAAAACAATCACAACTCAAATATATTGAAATTAAAATTAGAATGTAATCTAATTTTACTCAGATGATAAAAATTGTTAAATCTTAATTCCACGTTCCAAAATTGTATTTAAATAGTTAACCGTTACGCTTAAAAATGGTAAACTTATTTTACGATTCATGGAATTAAATTCGTATTTGTTTACCGCCTTTTCATATTAACAGTACTTCATAAATTGGCGCATTTTTTCAGTAAAAAGCACTAACAGTCGGAATGTTTGGAAACGATGCGAATATTTTTATTTACCAACTTTTCACTTAATAAATTAAGTAATATAGTGAACGCCATATCGAGTAAAGTGAACACGCTCAATGCGAATGAGTTGCGGAAAATAAAAATGAATATGAATATGAATATTCTAATTTGTCTGACTCTTGACTTATATAATATTTGAACAATATTTTTTATTTAGGAAAATATAAGTTTTACTCGTCAGATTTTTATTAAGAACGTAACACATGCAAATTTTGACCCTGTGTTAAATCCCATAAGAAATGAGAACCACGACGACCACTTTCAAATTGTTGCCTTTTTTTGAATCCATTCGATAGTCAAAAAAAATATCGATACTTGACTGTACTATCGATAATTTATCACCCTTAAACCTAATCTGCCCTAAGCTCGCAAAAATTAAAAATTAACGAATTATTTCACTAAATGGCAACTCCACTCTGTTCGCAATTACGTATACAATTAATAACCGCGTAATAAAATATAGATTTATAGAAAATAAAGAATTAAATTTGCGAAAATATTGTAATTATTGTTTGCTGCATATGAAATTCTTTCCAACTGCAACCAAGGCCGTAAAATAATTTTTATAATTAAAGTGAATAATATAACAAAATTGGAATTATATTATGTCAAAACAAATCCCAAGTTACAATGTCTTTGTTCCAAATTATTATATTAAAACAATACTGTTTTATCTATATTATAATTCGAATTAATATAATAGCATTTTCGAAACAATTAAATTGGAAATTTCAAAATTGGGGGAATTTCGTGCATCGCACGGCTCAATTTGCACTGTTTTTGGTTGGTGCAGTATTCAATTTCTCTGATCAGCAGTTAATTCAAAACGGCTATTTTCTGAATCTATATTTATATTATTGTAAACACAACTTTACAATTTTTTCTTTTTTTATTCTTGTCTAAGAGAATTTTGGAATTTTTACCATAAGAAGAATAATTTTCCTGTATCGATATTTTCAATGACGCTTACTCTTAAAGTGATCAACGGTCAACAGTTTTGAAGGGAAACTAAAAACGTAATTAAAAGTATCAAATTTCAATGTTTACGCACAAATTTGCATATACCAGACGTCTATAAACATCCTTAATAACTGCACTTATTTATGTCACGTGAATGGAATGCTGCAATTGTTTATATAAATAATTAATTATATTCAAAATAAGACTGCTTTGTGTTCTATTTGTATAATAAGGAACGAATTATATCCTAATTATGTATTTAGATTAATCATATCGAAATTTTCCATGCAAATAATTTCGGCAACATTTTGTGCAATCGTCATCTTGGTCATCAAAGGGTTCATAAATTACGCTCATTTATATTACTGATTTTATGAAACGGTACCAATTTTTGCTAGAGTGAACTAGCCATTTTTTGGATCGCGGTATAATCAGGAAAACTAAAACGAATTTAAATCATCCAATTTGTTTGAGTTATTTATAATGTATGACAATAAAATTAAACAAAAACTAACACCGAACAAAAGTAAACATACTTTTCATAGCCGCGCAATAAAAGTTTCTGTTTTCATTTGCAAATTAATCATATTATTTTTTCGACACTTCCCTGACAAACTAACCCAGACAATTTAACAATAACATATTGCTAATCGAATGTATAAAATTAATCAAAATTAAGTTGTTGACTAGTTCTAGACGAATTCCAACCGCATCGGAATCGAGCAACCAGCGCCTCCGAAGGGTGCTCCGCCCCCGAACTGAACCCCGCAGCTACGCCGAGAGTCCAGATGCGCTAATAAACGGCACGCTAAACATTGGCAAACCACGCACAAACGGCACTGCCGAGTCGGAATCCAGTGATAGCGACGGCGGTGAAATGCCACCGTTAGCCCCAATCAAAGAATTAACGCCTCAGGAAATATGGCAACGCGAACGTGGTCTGCGGCTGCTCCGCGAAGAGCTGCGAGCCGAAGAAATGAAATTGGTGTTGTTGAAGAAGCTGCGACAATCGCAGCAGTTGAAGGAGAATGTCGCGGTGGTGCCGCCGGCGATACCCCAGCAAGCGTTGCCTCCCACCGGGTTGCCCAGTGGCCTGAGTATAACACCTACGACGGTGAAGGTGCCGTCGACGAAAGGACTGCAGCCCCAAGCTGCGCATTCGCGGCATAACAGTAACCAGAAACCGGGGGGGCCTGGACATGTTTCGTCGCTTCTCAGAGGGGTTAGTATTATACTTATCTGGACTTTTTTCGAATATCACGGACGTATTCATAATAAACTATAGATTTATCAATAAAATATGTACATATTTGAGAATTGAGAAATGAAATTAATCTGTAATCGCTTCGTGTGGCCCAAATTCGGTATTCACTAAAAATGAAAGAGATCAGATTCTCGAAGCGAGTTATATACATACTTACATATAAAGATAATAATACATAATACACTATATACAATAAATAAACATGAAGATAATAATACATAATATACTAACAATAAATAAAATAATAATGTAGATTAGCCTGCACTCGGCTTTCTTATACGTAGTTTTCACTACAAATATATATCCTAAATAAACTGTCAAACCAACCAATACTCCACAGTAATACTCTGAAATTGTTATTGAATAGTTATCTTAAAAATTATATATATATATATTAATATATATATATATAAATAAGCAAAATATGTTTATATTATAACACAATTAAAGAAATACAAAACATGAGGAGTGGCATAACCTCGACTTTCTTTTACGTTTCATTAGAAATATATTTCCCAAACAAATACTTAAAGAATATCTAGACTACAATTTAGCCTATTATTTTATTCCGTTAAACTGTTTCACCTTATCAATATATTTAAATATAATATGTATTGTTTTTCAATAACCAATACGTTCACAACACGTTCTCAGTCGATCTATTTATGATAACCGTTATCAAACGACAAATATAAGTTATTTAAGTCTATTTTGTTTTCTTGTCAAATTGTTGTCAGGTATAGTTAATTCTGTATATTAAATATAATCATCATACTTGCGTATCTATGGCAACATAAATAAGAAATTTAGATTTTTCTCATAACTGGTACATTTTTTGAAGAAACTTTTCAAACCGAAGTTGTGCGAAATATGAATATCTTTCATTATGTACATAACTATTTTTGCCGTAAGTGCAGCCGTTTTAGTGATATTAGAGAAAGGGTAAAATGTACTTCCGGTTTGTATATACTTTTCAAAAATATTAGGTGCATCTAGACAATATACAAGTCTTACGTTTGACAGACACACACACATTTCGAAAATAGTCTCATTCGATTCAGTGAGGGTCAATACGTGTATTTCCGTTGAACTATCGAGTTCATGATTACAAGATTTACTTATTACTGCGTATAAGAATGTGCGGCAAAGTAAAAGCAAAATATTTATAAATGCATCATTTAAATATTATTATAAATGAAAGAGAAACATATACATACATCTATATTATGCATTTGTTTTAGATTCAATTTATATTCATTTGCACTTTTACATTTTCTAATTACCGCGATTTGTCGTAGATGCGCTTTATTACTTTCTTTTACGAAATAATAAGTAAGTCGAGATTTCAACGGATATACACGTTTTGCCTTTCCCTGAACGGAATGAAATCTGTATATTTCTAATGAAAACTACGTTATAGAATAGAAAATATATTGAATATATTTTAGATAAGATTGTTGCTAGTATTATAATTGTGTTAATTTTTAGCAGCCACCTCCAGCTCGATCGAGTCTCCATGCCCCATCACTGTCATGTGTTTCAATAAGCAGTCGAAGTTCGGCAACAAGTTTATCGGTTCCGCAACCGCCGCAACGCAATTCGTTGAGTCGGCCTGTTTCCTCGTTCCCCGCTAACGTAGCCAAAGAACTGTCACCGGCCGTTACGATAACACCCGCGCCGCCCCAACCGCAGAATAAGGTAACGTAACGTGACATGCCAACTATACATCTCATTGTTATTTACCTAAACTTCGACTCAGACACTCAGATGTGCAAAATCTTGCAAACTTCTTAGACTTAACAATATTCATTTAAAGTATCGACATTGTATTCCTGAAAAGATTGGAGGGTTTTGGATGAAAGCGAGCAAATATTTAATTTACTATTTTGATGAATTCATTTCATTCTATTACAAAACTAACATTGTTTAATATTATGTTGGATGCAGGCTGCCAGTGGTGTAGACGGAAAAGGGCTGGGGGGCCCACCAGTCCCCCCACACTCGACGCCCTTGTCTGTGTCTGCCACTGATCAGGTAACCATTAGATTCACGGCATTTTGTTCATTTATTTTGTCGTATTTATTTATTTATTTATCTAGTTTAGTGTCGAATTTAATTGCTCGTTATTTATTTTATCTGTTTGTATTTATTGGATCTATTTCTGTATATGTGTACACATATTTATACCCTTTTCGGCGATACGAAAGACCTAATCATTTTTAACCCTTTCGACTCCCTTGTAGAATAGCGCATTCCGTATTAAAATATTTATTTGGACACTAAAACTATGTTGTACAATTTCCAAGGAAATCATAAACCAGTTTTATCCATAATGTAACTACCGTTAAGTAATTTGACTTCATTTCCAGGAAAACTCGCTTAATCATTGTGTTTTTTTTTTTAACGTTATTATAATTTGAAATGTATAGTTGCAAGAAGAGTGTATGAATAGATCCTTTACGTTAAACCTATGTAATGAGTATCTCATATTTTGTTCTCTCGTCTCGCCGAATAGAGTATAATTTCTTTAATCGTATTATTATTATATGCCTTTGAGTGCCAAACAAAGTTAATTTCTCGTCAATATTGTAAATAAATTGAGAAATGCACTATAAAACATTGCATAAAAGTTTAAGTGTTTGTATGTAACTTGATAAATATTACATCGGGATTCACTTTTTCAATGTTACTTTTGTTAAATAGATAATTACTTTTTTTTTTCTCTCGCAACTAAAAGAGATTCGTTACCTGGGTAGCAGATATATAAAATTATTTAGAAAAAGTTTCTTGGTACTTGAAGTCTTGCTATTAATGACATAGATGTTTGGATGTTATAATCGCAATATGTATATACAGTGAGTTTTATTTTTGCATTTACAGGAACGGAATCGAGATGATAACCAAACCCCAGCGCAAAGACAAGCGGCTGCCAAGTTAGCATTAAGGAAACAATTAGAGAAAACTTTGCTACAAGTAAGAATACGTTTATATACGAACATTGGAATATTGTTATTTGTGAAAATCGGTTTAGATACCACCACCGAAACCACCTCCGCCAGAGATGCATTTCATTCCGAATCCCAGTAATACAGAGTTTATTTACTTGGTCGGTTTGGAGCACGTTGTCGACTTTTTGACGAAGGAACCGAAGACACCGGTGACGGTGATGCCGCACGCGTGTCAACAATGTAAAGCCGATTTTACGCCTGTTTGGAAATGGGAGAAACAAAACAAAAATCGACAACAGAATGCCACCTTCCCGCAACCAAGTACTGCCAACGGCAATGGCGGTAACACATATTCATAGAATTCTTCGTAGGCATTTGAATGGTAATTGTGTAATTGTGTTTGTTTGTTGCAGGTAAAGAAGTACGTGTTATATGTGAACAATGTGTAACTAGCAATGTGAAGAAAGCACTAAAGGCAGAACATACAAATCGACTGAAAACCGCGTTTGTCAAAGCTTTACAACAAGAACAGGAAATCGAACAACGATTAGCACAGGTAACCGTATATTAATACCATTTTATAATGATTGCTTTAAACGATATGTGTGATTTTGTTTTGTTTTAGAATGGTGTATTCCAAGTGTCCTGTAACAGTCCTGCTCCCTCGCCGGCTGCACCTGAACCCGTACCTAAAGCAGCCACGCCCACTCCCGCTCCTACACCGCGACATGCTGCCACGCCCCCAGCACCTCCTCCTGCCCAACCTACACCACCACCCAACAGGCAATCACATTCTAGTGCGCAGGATAAGTTTAATCAATCAGCCTCAGCTGCTGCGATGCAAGCACTACATCAACAGCTATTAAGAGGTATTACACTTATTATTCTATATATTAATTTATAATTATAATATAGCATATTTTAATGCAAGAAATATAAAGATTTAAAAGTCAGAATGAATCGATAGTAATGCAAGTTGCATGTGGTTATTGGGAGCATGTTTTTATATTCACCATGTATTGGTAGTTCATCGCCAACGATTGACAAACATATTTATTTGTGCACATTTCTTAAAAATACTACATTGAAATGAATTGTGTAAAGGTCTATCGGCGGGCACACCACCAGCCCATATGTTGCCATTCTCTCCGCTCTTCTATCCGTACCAACTGGCCATGGCCCAAGCGGCTGGCGCCTCAGCTAAGAATAACTCGCCCAACATTGCCGATCTGCAACGGGCTGCAGAGCTACAACGTCAATATCTTCTCGACATGATACCACCGCAGGGTGCACAATCCAGACACAACTGGAAAACGTGATATGTTTGTGTGTGCGTCATCGTGTATTAATCAAAAATTTGGAAAATGAAAATTCATTATTTATAATTATAAATAATCAAGTCGTCGTACATCGGTTATATCATCAATTATTTTCTCTTTTATTATTTCATTTTTTTCTTCTTTTTTTTTCTTTTTTCTTTCTTTTTCTTTTTCAAGTGGTTTAGCATGAATTTTGTTTTTGAGATTGTGTATTGCATATATGGCCCAAAGATGGGTCCTCCGGGCCTGGTAAGGAATTTTGCCCAATTTTCCTAATTATCTTATTTTAATTTGGATGTTACAATCAATTTAAAATGAATTTGGTCGGTCTCATTCCTAGCGAGAATACAACTAATTGAAACTTAGATTTTAAATTATTTATATTTATATATAATATGTGATATTCTTTATGTCATTATATTAGCCTACGTAATCTTCGAATGGATGACGGGTTTTTTACCAGTTTAGTCAGTAATTACGAACCTTACAAATATTATAGATTATTTTTAAATAATATATTTTTATTTTTCTAAAACCGCGTAGCGTATGGGGTTTTTTTTTTTTTTTTTTCTTAGGATATTTTTGGTTAGATAATTTGTAAGAACAGTTCTGCGACTATCCACATAAGCCAGTGCGAATTTTAAAATGAATATCGTTTATTTAGTTTAAGTAAAATTATTTATTCTATTAATTATTACAATCCTCAATTGTTAATCGATCTAAGTCATATATGCAGTACAAAATCATTAAAATGTTTGTATATAAAGGATTTTATAAGACGGTATCAAAATATAGGAGGGGAGCATTTAAAGTTTATGTCAAAATGGTGGAATGTACTCCATTTTCGAGTTTTCCATACATTTTTATATATTATAAAATATATAAAAATTTATGGAAATGTATAAGTATGAGGGGTTCTTTTTGTAAATACATGCAGCTATTTACTAATGACATTCAGAGTTGTCTAATTTTTTAACTGACTACTAAGTAAGTGAAAATGTATGGACTAAATTTTAAAAATGTTGATGAACTGATGTTTGTACATTGAAAATTCATAACAGTGTATGTTTCTTTTGTTATATAAATACGATAATATGGCAAATATGTTAAGTTATGCATATTGACGCAATGCAATATGGCGTTCAGAGACATATTACATATTTAAATGTAGCAGAATATGCATTTTGTTCCTAATACCAAATATACTCTAATCATTGTTAAAATACTAGTATTAAATATGTACATTTATTTAATAATTAATATTTTGATTTATTTAATATTTGGATGCAAAATAATGTAATATGTCTCTCAAAGCAATATGGTGAGTGTAATAAATAAGGATAAAGTAGAGTTATGTAAACAATTAGGAGAAACGGGTATCAGTACAAAAATTATATTCAATTTGTTTCAATTTTTTGTTTATTTTCTCTATATTATTCAGGCCTGGGTTTTTATAACTGACTATAAAACATATATGCGTTATCAGTAATACTTTCGTGCTTTAAATTAAGTATAATACAGGTGCAGGGGCGGACTAAGTAAAGATTTTATCCCAGTAAACTGCCTAATTTTTGGGCCTGTCGATCATACTTTATTTGGAACCAGTCAGCCCCTACACTTGTGTAAGTTATTTCACTGTAATTTGCAAAATACAAAATTGAAGCGATGTCGACATGTCGGATGAGTGAAGGCTGGTAGTTGGCATTTTCGATGTATTGCATTGTATGTACTTTATTTCAAATCATGTATTTATGCGTCACGGAAATATTTGAATATCTTTAAGAATTACTCCATTTTTAAAATATTGTAGTTAAATACAGTCATATCTCGTGTTACATTAACCGAAATAACGTTAACTGTATATATATATATATATATATATATATATATATATATATATATATATATATATATATAAACGAGACGGTAGAACGAAGATATGTAATACAATATACACTAAAATAGGGGATGTACATTAGTGTTTGTTTCGTTACAGCGAGGTATTACTGTATTATAGAAAATATTAAGTTTGTAATTTATAAAATCTAAAAAATAAACTGTATTCACGGGTCATTCAGAGCTTATATACACAATACTTCTTTTTACAAGTGAGGTGATTATAATTTTCAAAATATCAGGAAAGACGCGGGTAGTACATGCCTTCATTAAATCATTCGTATTTACTACACTACATTTCGTATCTAAAACTTATGTTCAGTTTGATTGGTGATAAATGTTGCTCAAACTTAATTTAAACTTTTCAAAACGATAATATTGAATATTGTCTCGACTTACGAACGTGTTCCGTTTCCAAACGTTGTTATTACGTTACAAGATGTATGTTTGTTAATTCTAGCCAGTGTGATTATTATAATAAAGAAACATACACGATGCATTATTATTTTTTAAGAATAAGAAGTGAGATTTTTCTAACATAAAAAAGCTCAATGGTCCGGACAGTGGTTAAAACGATGATAAGCAGCATCGTTATCGATTTTTGTATCATTCGGTGAATAAGAAATCCAAGCACAAATAAACGTTCAGCGGGTATTAAAATGGACTTGATGTGAGGAGAACGTGTTATATAAAGTGCATAAAACAATTGACATTTTAATTATGATTATTATTAGGAATGATAGTAGAAACATATGTAGGTAGTGCTTTTCCATTTTTCTGCTCGAAAAATTATGTAATCAGGTGTTTTTTATTCAATTCAATTCAAGTGAACAGTTGCATTTTCCTCTCAACTGGACTATTATTATTATGTTATAATACAACAACAAACATGTTGCGCCCTGTTATATTTATTATTATTATATCAATTAATTGAACTGATTAGTTAATTAAAGTGATCTGTTTTAATAAATAGTGCAGTCTGTTGTAGACATTCTCGCCCATTATTATATTACAAATATTATTGTCTCTGTACATTTTGCATGTGCTCAATTGTTGATTTCCGTTTCCGTTTATATGGTCTACTAAAGCTACACTTGAATATTATAATTTTTTTTTTAAATATATTGAAAATTCTTGTTAAAGTGTATTCATAACCATCTTAAGTTTAAAATTGCACAATTTTAGGTTCAACAGTTATTTTTGTTTGTATAAACTTAATCGTTCTTCTATTTCAAATATATGGTTATTTAAATTTTAATAAATGGCAACTATTACTATTTGCAATATCGATTTGTGATTACCAATTGGATTGTTGTGAATACATCTTTAGCGTTAAAATTTTGATTGTTTTATTAAATCTTTGAAAACTAAATTAACATAATTTTATACATAATCGCACAATAAACGTTTAATATATAATTTTAATTGGAAATTTTAAACAAGCAGGCACCTATGTCTTCAGCTCGCCGTATAACAATTGTCCCAACGCTGATTATACGGCTGAAAGCATTGGTGCCTGTATCTATGCTTGCCCTTTACATTTTTCGAAATAGACCTCTTAATTAATGAAACTTAGTAAATATATTTATTTAATTTATTAAAAATTCGTATACTATTTCTGTTTGAAATATTTGGAAAATAATTTGAATGTTTAACAAAATTATAATATAAAAATCCGTTTTAGTATACCATAAAGCTGTAAAGTGAACTGAATAGTAATTAAGATTAGAAAATTACAAATAATAATCTAGTTTGTTCTATGGGAAGAAATTATTAATTGTAATTTCTAAGCTTAATTACTAATTCATTCGCTGTGAATACAGCTTAAGTTCTCACTTTTCCACATTTCCTTGAAAAAGTCACTACTTAATTTAAAAAACTTGTTTATTTTATTTCTTATATTTTACTTTAAATTCTCATATGCACAAATAGTATAAATTTAAAAAGAAAACAATGTAAATGTAAACATTTTTGAATAAAAACAAAAATTGTGGGTTTTAAAAGTCTCAAAAGTATGTAACTATAAAATAGTTTTTGTATAAGTAAAATGTATAAAATAATTTTATTTTTATTAGTAGTATAATTTTCAAAACAAATAAATTATATAAGTGGATATTTCAGTTATTTATTATGAGTATTCGGGGCCATTTAGATGATTATTGATCCGTGTATATTTTTAGATATGCGATCATATCTTACATTAGACAGTTTTTTTTCTTTAACCCGAAATGTTATTCTCTAATTTTCATTTCACATAATCAATTCTTTATATTAAATTGTTTGTATGTAAACTATTTGTATAGTTCGCACACTTGAGGCAATATTTCATACACATATACACAATATTTTGTATATTGTGCAAATCTGGTTTTGAATCATTAAATGTTTGTTTCATAATCATACAGTGTTTATTCTTTATAAATGATGTTGAAAATTGAAATGATAAAGGCAATACAACATGTGAAAATAATCTGTGCATTTTTCTTTGAATTTCCCACGAAATAACATCGATCGGAACTACTAGTCAAATGGTGAGTGGTACTGACGTGAAAACTACCCCATATACACACATATAGTGCGTACATTTCGTGTTATTTACACAAATATTAAAATTCAACAGTGTTTATACCCAAATAATAAACAATTAAACAACAATAAACAATAGTTCGTTTAAAAAAAACCCACGCGCAACATATAAATATACAAATATCAGCCATGATTTGGAAATAACCTAAACTAACAATAATGATATTTTGTACATTCTAATGGATTATCCTTTGCAAGATTTCGAACTAGACGAAGAAACCGATTTTTTACTTGGTGGCTCATCACAGCATGGTGCAATGGACGGGGACACCGCAAGAAATAGGACACCTCGTAAACGCCGAAAATTAGTGACATTTTTTTGCAGGTAGGTTCCGTCGTTCCGTGTAACAAACTTCATCACTTCATGTAGTTTAAGCTGCATTCACATGTAACCAATACTGACTCATCGTTCTGTGTTCTGATTGGACAACTGTTACATATTTAGCCACATGGAACAAACAACCGTTATAACGGTTACATGTGAATCTAGCATTCCTAGTCTATTATTTTGACAGCTTATGTGATTGTCAAGAATTCTTTAAACAATCGTGTTTTCAAGTAATTGTTATACGTTTGACTGTGTTTTATTTGTTAATATAAATGTATAAGTGTTTATTAATAATGTACAATGGATAATACGGATTCGCAAAGCAGTAAACGTACTTCTAAAGAAGATATACCTCTGATTACAAAACCACATAGGGACAATACATTGTTTAGGTAAATATATCATATTAGAACAGATTCATATTATATATATATATATATGTAAACAATGCCTACTCAAACTGATTATTGAACGACATACGGTTAGTTTCCAGTTGTCTGCTGATATATTTTTGTTTTTTTTTGTTTTTGTAAAGAAATATTTGTTGTATTATTTCCGCAATTCATGTTTCAATATTGTAAACGTACCTTGAAATATTTATTATTTATATACAAAAAGCACTCATAAAGAAGAAGAAATCGATCGGACTTATTTACACAATACAAATATTTACGCAATTTATCGCATTGCAACAAATGCAGTTTTTAATTTTTTTTCTATATTTTTATATAGTATCAAAAACATTTCTTTTAGTTATCGAATAACAAGTTGTTTTTTATTCGTGGATTAATTTGCACTTTGTTATTTGTTTTATACTTAAATAAATAAATAATAAAAATACAATTGGTTTTGTTTTTCGTATGTTGTGCAGTTGTTGGTGCGGAATTTGGCGACGATGCTGTGGCCCAAGAGAGCTTCGTTCAAGAACGATACATCTTGGCAAATCAACAATAGGACAGTTCCCAGCAAATGCAATCCGCAACCGAAAATATAACATTATTACATTTTTGCCGCTGGTTTTATTCCAGCAGTTTAAATTCTTCTTAAATTTATACTTTTTAATAATGGCAACAAGTCAATTCATCCCAGATATTCGTATTGGTTATCTCTATACATATTGGGGACCACTGGTAAGCCAATTATTTATTCATCTGTTTCATTGATTGTTACATGACCTTTAATCCCTGATTTATATTGGAATTTGTCTTCATAATGTTCTTTAAAATATCATCTAATATTTATTTTATCGCGAGCTCAAGAATTAGAATAGATGTAATAAATTTATGAAATCATTTATTAGCTAAATTGAATTAAGAGGCTCGTACTCTGTCGTAATACGACCTAGAATCATATAATATCTGTAATATGAAATTTTATTGTTTTATTTGCATTAAAATAAATTGAATTGAATTGAAATTCTACGTATTTCCTTTATCGCTATATCAGTTGTTTTTTTTTTTTAAGTATTTTGCGCAATAATAAATTATCGCATATCAGCAATTTTGTAAGCAGTAACTTTG
The DNA here is from genome assembly GCA_933228885.1 of Leistus spinibarbis. Taxonomy (NCBI): domain Eukaryota; kingdom Metazoa; phylum Arthropoda; class Insecta; order Coleoptera; family Carabidae; genus Leistus; species Leistus spinibarbis. The sequence goes on from OW121802.1 coordinate 9,391,416, forward strand.
GTGTTGTGTTGAATATTAAATTATTAAGTATTTAGATTAGTGTATATATTTTTTAAATAAAAATACATTCTGATTGTTCTAAATAAAGAATTACAATATATTTATCATCTCGATTAGCAAATTTATCTTCGATGTTTTCAAGTCATTATTTACAGTGTTCCGTCTATAATTTTTGCCTCTGCAACTTGCGTATTTCGCTAATTATCAGGGGAATAGCTCCCCTCACAGCAGACGGGCACGTGAAATCATACATATTATTTGAGCGAAAAAGTGCAATATCTTTTCTCTCTTTCTATACTCCGCCTTATATAAAATAAACTTGAGCCCCGAGCAACGAACGAATTATAGAGAGGACTTATTTTAATTAATGTAAGGACTAAAAAGTATTTAAAACTATTGAAATAACTTAAAACAACTAATTTACAGGCAACTCTCACTTTACGAACGAGTTATCGTATACGTTAGTAGCAATTTTAAAGGAAATTTTACTGGCTAGATTAGTTTTATTTTCCAAAAACTGTTTGAATTTAATTCAATTTTTGTAATTTTAGTGTTTCGTCTTATTTGTGACAATATCACGTGAGGCAGTCGACGATTTGCGTCGCCACCGGCGTGACCAAGAAGTTAATAATCAAAAGTATCGGCGATTGTTGTCACACGGTGACAAAAGCTCTGAACTAGTAGCTGCATCCAAGTTGAAAGTTGGCGATCTGGTGTTAGTCGATAAAGATGAACGTGTGCCTGCCGATTTGGTTCTGTTGCGCACTTCGGAACGAAGTGGAGCTGTCTTCGTACGCACAGATCAACTGGATGGCGAAACTGATTGGAAACTACGTCTAGCTGTGCCCGCCACACAAAAACTAACCGCCGATGATCAACTATTTAGTATTAATGCGAGCATCTACGCAGAGAAACCACAACGGGATATTCATTCGTTTATTGGCACTTTTACTAGGGTAACTACTTTGTTACTTGTACTTGTATAATTACGCTATTTATAAAATGTAATTCTAGCATGATACTAACGAATCGGAAGAAAGTTTAGATCTGGAAAATACACTATGGACCAACTGTGTGATTGCATCTGGCCAAGCGCTCGGTGTTGTCATTTACACCGGTACGTTTATTGTCAGTTGTAGTGTTCATTCGATGTTTTATTAATGCATTAATACAATAGAAGTAGTTATAATTGGTCACCGTTTAACACCGTTTTAAAAGTAGTGTAATTCATAAATGTATTGTATAGGTCCCGAGACTCGATCGGTAATGAATAACTCAACACCGCGTAGCAAAGTTGGTTTGCTTGACATGGAGCTAAATACACTCACCAAAGTTTTATTTGGCGCTGTTATTGGTTTAGCTTTTGTAATGATGGCTCTGAAAGGGTTCAATGGACCTTGGTACAGATACATGTTCAGATTCGTTTTGCTTTTCTCATACATCATACCTATCAGGTGAGACATTCTCATTATTTTATATCATTTCAAATATGTATTCTTTATTATTTAATTGTTTAGTTAGTAGTGTAGTTATATGTGTTTAGTTCATATGTAGCTGCTAGGCCATAAATTAATTTTCCTTAAATGTACCAATGTAACCGGTGCGTTCCATAATTGAAATTTATTTTTGTAATTATTTAAGAAATATGAGCGAATGTGAAACAAATATGGTGATTTGCAATGTTTCCTTTACAGTTTACGAGTAAACTTAGATATGGGAAAAGCATTTTACTCATGGTCAATTGGACGTGATCCAGCGATGGCTGGAACTCAAGTGCGTTGCACTACGATTCCCGAAGAATTGGGACGAATTTCATATTTATTAAGTGATAAAACGGGAACGTTAACTCAAAACTCAATGGTTTTGAAACGGTTACATTTAGGCACTGTTAGTTACGCACAAGATACATTTAATGATGTAAGTTGTTATTAAATCATGAATATTGTGAATAATACAGTAATAATATAAAAATGTGTTTGTTTGTGTTTAGGTTAGTACAGTATTAAATGCTGCTTATAAATCTCCAGAGAACAGTGGGGCCCCCGCAACTAATGCTTCCGTAGGTAAAGTACGACGGTCGGAAAATTCACGAATTAAAGATGCTGTTCAAGCTCTAGCGTTATGCCATAATGTTACACCAGTTTATGAAAAAATTGAAACCAGTGAAACTAGTAATTTTAATGTAATTTTATGTTTAACTGCTGGGATGAATTTCAGCATTGTATTGTTTGACTTAGGCTCTGTAACATCCGAAACTGAAGCTGACCAACACATGCAAACCAATACCAGTGAAGGAGTGACATACCAAGCATCCAGTCCGGATGAAGTCGCTTTGGTGCAGTGGACTCAACAAGTTGGTTTGGCGCTCAGCCGACGTGATCTAACCAGTATGCAACTGCGAGCACCGGATGGACGTCTTTACAACTATTCCATCTTGCAAGTGTTCCCATTCACCAGTGAAACCAAACGAATGGGCATTATTGTCAAGGTGAATTTATTTATATTAATAAAAGAACCATCGGTCTAATTATTATTGACTACTGTCTGTGGCAGGATTTGCAAAGTGGCGAAATTTGTTTCTACTTGAAAGGAGCAGACGTTGTTATGGCTGGTATTGTTCAATACACAGATTGGCTTGAAGAAGAATGTGGCAACATGGCCAGAGATGGCTTACGTACACTTGTTGTAGCTCGAAAACTACTCACTGAAGAACAATATGTTGATTTTGAGGTAAGTTCCAAATACTAACTAACTAGGATAATAACAAATGGTGTTTAAAAATGTTGTTCTAGAATCGTTACAATGCAGCAAGAATGTCGGTGACTGATCGCGTGACTCGCGTCGCGCAAGTCGTCGAATCACTCGAACGTGAAATGGAACTACTTTGTGTAACAGGAGTCGAAGACAAACTGCAGGACAACGTACGACCGACCCTGGAACTGCTCCGTAATGCTGGCATTAAAATCTGGATGTTAACTGGGGATAAATTAGAAACGGCTACCTGTATAGCGAAAAGTTCGAGACTTATTTCAAGGTCACAAGGTTTATATGTGTTGAAAAAAGTTGTAACGCGAACTGACGCCCATTTGGAGCTGAACGCGTTTCGGCGACGACACGGTTGCGCTCTTGTTGTCAGTGGCGAAAGTTTGGAAGTGTGTTTGGCGTATTATCAACCCGAATTTCTCGAATTGGCCACTGCGGCTCCAGCAGTTGTATGCTGTCGATGTTCTCCTACCCAGAAAGCACAAGTGGTAATTTGTTGTCTTCATAAAGTAAAAAATTGATCAAATTCGTTTACTATTATTCTGGCTAGGTACAACTAATTCAGAAGCACACAGGAAAAAGAACTGCAGCTGTTGGGGATGGTGGAAATGATGTCAGTATGATTCAACAAGCTGATGCCGGTATATTATATTATATTATCTCATTTTATTTTTAATTCATGTCAAAAATAATGCTTGTTTTTCTTTTAAATGTTGTCCCGCTAGGTATCGGTATTGAGGGACGAGAGGGCAAACAGGCCAGTTTAGCTGGCGATTTTAGTATACCACAATTCTCTCATTTGGCCCGATTGTTGCTAGTTCACGGGCGGCGCTCATACAAAAGATCTGCTAGTTTAAGTCAATTCGTCGTACATCGTGGCCTGATTATCTCGACAATGCAAGCGGTATTCTCCAGTGTTTTTTATTTATCTAGTGTTGCGTTATATCAAGGTTTTCTCATGGTGGGCTATGCTACACTTTATACTATGTTTCCAGTAAGTCTTTACTACTACAGGTTGGAATTCCACACTAACATTTTATTCTCCGTCAAGGTTTTTAGTTTAGTTCTTGATCAAGACGTAAGTGCTGATATTGCTTTAACATATCCTGAATTATATAAAGAATTGGCCAAAGGTAGAAGTTTATCGTATAAGACGTTTTTTATGTGGGTGCTAATTTCTATTTACCAAGGTAAAGTATTTTTATTTGCCATACATGTTTTGAATACACTGTTGATATAATTCCGTGCTCTAGTTATGTGTTGATCATTTTAATTTCCAAATAGGTGGTGTGATAATGTACGGAGCATTATTGTTATTCGAAGACGAATTTATTCATATAGTTGCAATCAGCTTTAGTTCGTTAGTGTTAACAGAATTAATAATGGTTGCCCTTAACATAAGAACATGGCATTACATTATGGTCTTAGCTGAAATACTGTCACTAGGTCTTTATATTTTATCACTTGTGGTCTTACATGACTATTTTGGTAAGTTTTCATAAATCAAAGTAATTCTGTAGCTTAGGCGATTTATATTGTTTATATTGTGTACTGAAAATGAATAAATTGTGTATTTCTTTAGATTCCGAATTTATCCAAACGAGTGACTTCTTGTGGAAAGTGTTGGTGATCACTTTGATATCATGCTTACCCCTTTACATATTAAAATTCTTGAGAAAGAAATTCTCACCCCCCAGTTACAGCAAACTAACATAATGGTGATAGCACAGTGAGTGCAATTCATGAAAAACAGAACACAAAATGAACAAAAGAAAACTGTAACAATTGTTTCATGTGTTTACTGAACAAATCAAGTTACTTGTTACAGCAGATGAGTTGTCTCTATTATTTTTAAATGATTAATTCTCTAATTATGTGCACTCTGCTTTATTATATTTTACTGAACTAAATGGCCAATCATTGTGCTTTTAGTAGATATATTTACTAAACGTTTATGTATATTAGATTACTAACATTAATTCTCTATTGTTTTTATTCAAACTGTGATTATTTATATAAATAATAAAAAATTATGATCTTTAATTGATTTGAATTTAACTAGTTTTCCTAATATGACCTTAATTAATTAAATTTTTAAGTATTACTGTAATTGGTAATTCTATTCAAGTACTTTTACATATATATTTTTTCTATAATTACAATGTAATACAATTGTTAAATTATATGTAATTATTCTTATTGGAGAATTAATTGCAATACATACGACATATCTCCGCTTATAATCGTAATTTGATGACAATATCATTAAAATATAACAGACAGTATGGTTGCAGTAATTCTGTTACTTGGGATAGTATGCCACTTTAGAATAGGATTAGGTAGTAGCAGCTAATTTAATTAGTAATTAAAATGAATCCTATAATAGTTAATATGAAGAATCATTGGAAAACCATCCATGTAGACATTTTGGTACCGGCGAATCGGTTTCAAACTCGACTCTGCCAAGTTCTGAAAATGTACGAGCATCCAGTACCAATAGTCCGACTCTATTGGTGTCATCATGACCCCATATCATTGATGCTAGAATCACTCCATCGTCTTCAAACTGAAAAACACACGACCGAATACTTTAGTTTGTCTGTATATCGTACGTACGTAATAAATAACAATTACCTTGCAATCTGGATTGGGTACGAATATTGGTTCACTTGGGTAGCAATTTTCTTCGCACCATGTAATGCGTGTTTTTTTACATGTGTCTACTTTAATAATCTGCCGGAAAGGTGTAACATTTATAGTCAAAATAAACCAAATGGTTAGTACAGTGCGCAGGCAATTCTCGGTTTACGAACGTACGATTCGCTGTAACGAACAGAACTCGTTCGTAAACCGTAGGTTGCCTATATTTAACTTACAGTGCCTGGATTGTATGAATCTACATCAGAACTGATTGCATAAAAGTATCGATATTCTTTACCTGGAAATACAATATGAATAAATATTTTCGATTTTATTGTGTATTTAGTAAAATCCACAAACATATTCGTACCTAAATGTTTTTCGTAATTGATCCTAGGCGTTTCACACCCTAAATTACATAATTGATCCGGTTTCACATACACTTTGCCATTTGGTTGTACACACGCCTTAGCCTCCGTATTGGGAATTGTAATCAGGTTTTCTTCGATTACATTACTGTCGAAAACTAATGGCAAAATAAATCGCAATGGTCGGCCTCGGAACATTTTCGCGTAATCAGGATTTGTTTGCATTTGCTATAAAATAAAAATGATACACATACACAAAATGATGACATCTTATTATTACCTTCATAGTATTGATGTACATGCAATCTAGCATAGATGGATCTCTATAACAGCAGATGTCCAGTATAATATTATCAGATTGTTCGTATTGGTTAATAATATGCAAAAAGAAAAAACCCTCAGTGAAATATTTATGCGCAGTTTTGCCTGTTTTTCTGCATATTACATGGATTCGAGTCTAAAATATTGAATACAAAATTGAGTACTGAATTTAATAAGTAAAAGTAATTTAACTTACCATTTCGTTATCGTACCACCGAAAACTACCAACTAGCGGTTCATTTTTAATCTTATTTGAAAGAACTGCCGGCACAGATATACTCAGAGGTTGTTCCACAATTATAAAATAATTCTCTGTTATACCTATAAAATACAGTTGACAAATACAGAAACAAGAATTGGCATGATTACAACAATTCTTACCGAATGTGTGCATATACGACGGATGCATCGGCCATCTTGCAGGAACCGTCGCAACAATATGAGCGTTTTCAAACATTGTTAATTTCTTTTGCTCTGTAATATAAAGAAAATATAATAATTTGCTGATAATTAATGCCCGGGAAGCTGTTACCATCTTTTGGGAAGCAAATCACATTGTGCATCAGGCCACTTTTGGTAACTGACATTGCTAAGTTGTAAACAGTGCCTATTAAAAATCGGATATTACAAAATGTTTTAAAATGATTTATTTCCTAATATTACCATCTTCAGTTACATGTGGATGTGAACTATGGTTGATAATAGTTACGTATTTACTGACATCGAGTCGTTTTTCAGTTTCTAAAGTGATTTTATTGAAACGATGTATAACTGGACTTTCAGTGAACGCAAACATTTCATCTCCGAATGGGTAAACGGATATCATTGCGTTGTCTGAGTCGTCACCACTGACAAATAAAGATGCGACTCTGAAACAAATATATTGTTAAGTAGAAATGCAGATTTAATTATATATATATATATATATAATACTTGTTAAAAATGGATTGGCACGGATCCGGAACTGAACAAGTTCCAAATTCAGTAACAACAATACGTTGAGCGGCTTGATTCTTTTTGTATACATCGGACTGAAGAAACCGGCACTGGTATGTAACGTTTCCATCTTCAATTGCAAATCTATTTTGAAATGAAATAAATTTAACTCGCTTTATACTCAATAGGAGTAAGAAAATTCATTTAGGGATTTAGTGACTAATACGTTAAATTACTTTTCTAATCCTAAATAATACTTAAAGAATCAAAATAAAATACCTGTGCAGTAAAGCCGAACAGTCAAACAAGTGATTGAACTCCATTTTTCCAACTTTGACCGAACCAGGACCATTTCGTAATAGACTTCCCTTTAGCCATTTTGGAATCGTACCTTTAAAATTACATATTTGTACATAAATATTTAATGTCATCCATAAATGGGCTGGCAGACCATTTTCTCCATTGGACTCTTGCATATTTCAGAATTCATCTTTGGATTCAAAATATGAAGAAATTTCGTAAAAAAAGAAAAAAAAAACATGGCCCCCCAAATTTTTAGTCTAGCGCCGCTGGTTAATGTTAAAGATATTAATATCTCGCAATATTTTTGTTTGATAAGTTTTTCAAAAAAATTAACAGTTACGAGAAAACTGCTATTTTATTTATATTTCATAATGCATTAGTGAGATATTATATTAGAGTTATCGTATGATGCACCAAAAAATGTTGATAGGTAAACAAAATAGAGATAATTTTCATCATTTGGCAATGATTATCACAAATAGATCGACTGAGAGCGTCTTTGCAATGGTTATATTATTTAAAACAGTGCGTATTAAATATACGTATTTGAATATATTTATAAGGTGAATTTTAAAGAATAAACATGTATAAAAATTTAAATTCTGTATTTCTATATATATATATATAAATTTTTATTTATTCTTGCTTAGAAATGACAAGCTTTGACAAAATTGACTTTTCTTGATGCTAAATTTGAATAATGGAACGAATTCTCTATTTCCGTTTAAATCTCGCACCCGAAAATGTCCATGGTTACAATACTTCTTTATATATAATCGTAAAAAAAGTAAGAACCAGAACAGCCTTAATTTAACATTATTAATTACGTATGTTGAATCAATCTTACCTGTGATGTCCCCGAAAATCGGTTCGATAATTTCTTTTTCACAAGTTCTCAACCAAATGCTGACATCACAGTTTGGGTACAGATCCTTTGAATCTGGTGTGGCCTTGCTGACTTTCTTCTGTCAATTGAAAAAAGAAAAAAAATACTGCTTTCAACAGGGCCTTCACCTCGACTTTCATTATTTAATATATAAATACAAGTATGTGTATGTTTGTTTATATGTATGTGTAGAACGTTTTTTTTTTTTTATTTATTTTTTTATATATATAAAAATGCAAATTAGGGGAAAAAGGTCCAAACGTGTATTTCTGTTAAAATGTTCATAATTACAATACATTAAACTTCGCCCAAGTAAAAAAAAAAACATAATTCCAGATGATGTAATATGTAATTTACTTACAGGTACTTTGTTGGTAAATAATGGTTTCCTTTGCGGTAACGGTGACCAGCTGAAAATCGATTGTTCCGACAGTTGGTGACAATTACTGCTGTTTTCAGGTGGCCTTAAGAATGTTTCGCGTTTAGCCATATTTCTATATGGTGAATAAATATTCAAACCAAACTGAACTTTTGTTTAATATGCTCAAAGTTAGACTGATCGTTGGCCTAGTGTCTTTTCAATGTATATTAGATAATGGCATGTAATGAGATTGATTTTCAGGGTCGAAGCAAATCAAATTAGCCGTATATATGATATAAAAAAATATGTAAATGTATGTCTTATTAAGGGTTAATTAATTAATAATGAAACAATAATGGCAATTGAGCTAGATAAATTACCCACTCCGCGCTTGCGATATTTATTTAAATAATTGTTTTTAATCATTATAGCCTTAAGTAAAATAATTATTTATTCAATTATGATTTATCGTCTATCATAATAATTTTGTTTATAATATTATTTTATGCCGAATATATGTTTTTGGATTATTTAAAATTAAAATACTTTACAAAAAAATAAACATGCTGAGTATACTTAAGTGTGCGCATATGGCAGGAGCAATGCAACTTAAGCAATTATCAATGATAATGAACGAGAGATGAACCGACAAAACATGAATCGTAAAAGATAGTTCTATGTTGGCCACAACTGATTTTTATGCAATGGAATTACTAGTCTAATATAGCAACCAGCATAACGTTACTGCGACGCACATTACCTAAAAATACGAACATAAACATATTCGAAATGCCTCAAAAAGGGAATATCTGCACTTATGGTCCTGGGCAAAAATTAATAATAACTTTGGTGAAACTACTAAAACATTGTATATAATTTGAATAATTTCTAAACATTATTTACCGTAATAGTAAATAGATAATAATTTTCTCACGCCAGTTGAACTAGCAATAAATGTTTAGATTAGTTATTGAAATGCAAAATGATCAAAGAGAAAGGCATTTCTCATACGGTGTCTTTAATATTACCGTTAGGTGAATCATAAAAAGAAGATATCAATCATTTCATGTAATCAAAGTAGAAAATTTTAAATTTGCATTCTACTGTAATTAACAAATAGCAACGAAATCTCAAAAATATCCCCTATATTATACTAGGTATACTGTACAAGTACCAAAAATGTCCCAAACACCACCTCTCACGTACGCTTCATTTTCCATATGAGAGTATATATACAAACTGCGACGGAGTTCTCGTGTCTCCTATACTATATCCTGTGGAAGGTCCTCGAAAGAAAATACCGATGATCCACGAATGGATGTTGTTTTTCGAAACAATTTCTTTTCCAGTATTATAATAGTAATAATAATAATAATAATAATAATAATAATACAATGTGAAGAAAATCAGGACATGTGGCGTTGCGATGCGATGCGACTAGTACAACACTGCAAACAGGCGCTATTGTAAAGCAAAGAGTAAAGAAAGAAGAGTTCATCGAACTGAACCTGGTGGTTGACGTGTAACTGCAAAGAAAGTGTCGGTTCTCTCAGCTCACAGCAAAACGGGAACAACTGTATTAGAGCGTCTAAGAGAAAGTCAAGTTTATAATATTATATTGGCTCAATTGCATTTCATTGCGCACACCGGCACACCAATACTGATTTCATCGTAACTATTTGCCGTTATCGGACGTTAACATTGGCATATTATATTACAAGTTCATATATATATTTAGAAACTGAGCTGTGAGTTTGAAATGAATACGATGAGAAAACTAGTTTTGATTCAGAATCAAAGATTCATTTAAACCTGACCAGATAATATATATATATATATATATATAAGGATGATGTAAATTATGCTAACTTATAGTCATAGTGGGATAAAATGATACCAAAAGAGATTGCAAAGTAGTAAACCCTCCTTGTTCACCTTGGTATCTTTTTTATTTGAAATTTTGAATGTTGTTACGTTTTTAAATGTTTTTTTAGAACGTTAATTTGAATAAAATAATAAACATGGTTTTTAATTGTTTTTCACATTCCCAAAAGGTATACTGTTTATTTAATATAAAATATGGATTCAAATATAATATTGAATATGTATATATTTTCAATAACCAATGTATAAATATGTATACTTAATGCACCAAAAAAATAAACACTGATTATGCGAAATATGTATATGTAATGGAATACTTTGATGGCACCTACGTAACTTTGGAATTTGCACTGATATGCATAAAATATGCAATATATATATATATATATATATATATATATATATATATATATATATATATATATATATATATATATATATATATATATTTTGTTACGAAATTTTGTCTAATACGTAAATATACTCGATTATATTTTACGTAGTTTGCACTTATTACTGCGTTTAAGAAAGTAAAAATCACAATTATATTATATTCATTGTAAGGTACAACGTTTAAGTAAATCAGTAAAAGGTATACAATTATTTAGAAATGATTTGTACAAAAACTTCATCAAGAACGATTTATATTTTATACGGTAGAAAGAAAATGAATGACATAACGCAGAGAAATGAGGAACTATATACCTATGTATGTAGAACTAATTTAGAAAAAATTTAATAATTTATATTATAGGTAAGATTAGGCAATAAATAAATAATTGCAATAAATAAACTGTTAGTAATTTGCAACGAAATGAATCAAACAAAATTATATTCTAATACATACTTAAAACGAAGGGCTACGTTTTGTAATTTCTCTTAACTTAAATCATAAATTACGAATTATGATTTATAAAAGTGTCCTGTTTGAGTAACGATAGAATGAAGCAAAGTATTTTATGATTCATATGTTTTACTAATTTATGAAATAACAAATGGATTTACTGCATCAGGGGATGTTGTTTATAAATTGTTTCCACTTCTGAATAACAGTTGCGGCAAAATGAAGAGTTGAGAGAAGCTTTCACATGGCACATGGCACATGGCACATGGCACATGCGTGAATCGTGTTGCCCGTGAATGTATCATAGAAATATGTAATTTAGTGAACCGTGTCTGAGTCTGACTTGTAGCGTAGCAATTATTAGAGAGTTTTGCTTTTAAGATCAAGGTGAATGTATTATTATAAATATAGCGTGTGTTCACGATCTGTTCGCGTCATGCATCGACACATGCCATTTTAATATATTAGCTCTTCCTTTTTCTAATTGCAGAATTATTCTCATTAGTGTGTGTGACGTGCTGACGCTTTTCGAAAGTCATATTCCATTGTATTCTGACTAACAGTTTCTATGGAAAATCGACAATTTACACTCTATGGAATGAACTTGAATTCAACTAGAGCGAACAACTGTTCTCAATTCATAGTTACAGGCACATATACCAACAGAAATTTTCTATAGCTATATGCAAAGTGCAGCAAGACTAAACTATTACTCCTGGTTAGGTTAACATATTGCTTTCAAAAATAAGAGGAGTTATTTTTTATTTTTTCAAAAAATGATATATGACCTAGATAATGAGTGAAAGTTTAAAATATGCAAAATATATTTAATTTTATGTATAATTTAACGAAATTTAAAGTTTTCCAAATTAAGTGAGAATGTACTGTATAAAATGAATATCTTTAAAATGCTTACTGAAATCTAGACCTAAATACTGAAATGAAATCGTTACATGCCGAAATAAAACTTAGGGAAACGATAAAATGTGTAACCATAATTTCATATTTACTTTACGAAGTTTAAAAGGAAGTATTGGAATCATGAACATTTATAATTCGACAAGATCAGTTTTAATTAAATCCAAAACATCTTATTTTGATTGAAGGATAATTGTTAAATTATACATTTTTAATTTACATAAATGTCAATTAAACCGTTATTTATTTCTGTTTCAAAGGAATGGAGAGGTTGTAAGGTTAGATTAATAATAAAAGAATAATATTCAAACAACTTTATTTTCAAAAGGTATAAAATAAATAAACTATCTAATAAATATTAAATATAGTATTTACATTCATCAAACTAGTATCCGTCGAGTCATCAAAAGATTCTATTGCATTTAGATTAGTAATTCTATAACAGAAATGGAAATGCAATTACTTTTTATATCGATGAATATACAAAAATGTGCACGGCATTTATCAAAACGCCCAAGCAAAACCCGTTCTTACATTCCTTCTTAATAATGACAAAAAATAATGAAAAAACGACGAAGTAACAAAAAAAAAAAAAAAACATAAATACACCTTTAACTTATAAAGACTGAAGCCTTTTAAAAGTAAGCGAATAAATTAAATAATTAACTGCCTATCAATGTGATACGCAGTGCAAACATCAAATGGAATACCTTATAAACTAATAACAAAAAGTAACAAATATTATGTAATTTAATCCTAACAAAATGGACGGCGTCTTCAAGTGAATTATGTATAAATTAATTGAGTGAATGATAACAAGTGAAATATGTACCGATTAGGGCCGAATTTAGAAAGCTACACAAAGACATTTTCTGTAAAACCGGCCCTGGTACAGTATCGGTACTGTATGTATGTATGTATGTATGTATGATTGTGAATATAACACATTTTAAGGTCAAAAATAATGATTGGAAGTTAATTACCGATACTTTCAGTATTTATGATAAAAAATGCAATTTATAACTGTAACTTATCGTATTATCAAAAACAATAATAATTTAGTACCCAAGTTTTTTTATTTTTGTTTGCGTTTTGTAAGATTCCGTAAGTATACCAATGCTAATAAAGACTTTACCGAGTTGATAAAATTCAAATCGAAACTTATAATAATTAAGTGTTTATCAAATATAAAAATGATTTGAAAGTAACCGAATACCTACAGTTTTCGTACGATAAAAATGGAATTAGTAATTAGTTCATAGCCAAATTGTATCAAATGTTGTGTATGAGTGGTCTCAATTGGGAAGCTAAAGCTAATTCGCTGGTAATACGATACGTTGTCGGAAGCCACGTGAACCATCCGGTCCTTGTGGCATGCGTACAACATTCTCGGGTAAATGAAAGGCACTGCTGTTGCTTCTGGACCGTTGGCCGCTCGACTCCGAAGTCACCGAGCACGATGACATTCTTCTGGCCGCGTAACCTGATCCACTTTCCGAGCCTGATAGGCTGCAGTTAGAAATACGGCGTGACATGTACAGGCTCGATTCACTCGAATCGCGGCTGCTCGCCGACAGACGACGCGGCATTAAGAGAAAACCGGCTTCGGTGCTGGTGGCCGAAAGACGACGTTGCAACCACGCGATCGGCTCGGTGCAACGTGGAGGAAAGTGGGCAGAGGAACCACGACGCAGACGCCCCTTCGGGTCCATCTTAGCGCGGCAATCCTCTGTTTCCGAAGAGCTATAAGACGAATGTTCCGATTCGCTTATAATTCGGTTCAACAAATTGTTGTTATGAACATTGTTGTTGTTGTTTTGATTGTTGTTGTTGTTCTTCTTGTTGTTTTGACTCTTTTTCTTGCGTTCAGGATTGGGGATGCTGTTTAGTTCGTAAACTTTCAAGGGTTCACCCAAAGTGTTTTGCATTTGAATCGCATTTCTCGCTGATTCTGAATCGACGAATTCAACTAACGCGCACACCATTCCACTTAGCGAAGGGTTTTTGTTAATGAATTGGCGTACATCCGCTGGCACAGGATTGCCAGGTCTTAGAACTCGTATTAGAGCGATCTCGCCACAATTGGAGAACAGCTCCGCTACGTTTTCAATGGTGGGTTTATCGATGGGCATATGCACGGCAACAATAGTCCTTGAAGGGGCTGTTTGATCGTACTGGGGCAGAGGATCAATACGTCTCAATTTAGTGCCGGCTTCATTGATTTCCAATTTCTTGGATCTGGTCAGGGCATGTGCTACTACTCTCCAATCTTTCGTCAAGTGTTTCACACGCTTAAAACTCGAGATTAGTTTCAATGAAACGTAACCTTCCTTGTTTCTCTTGACATGTTTGAGTAGAAAGGCGTCTTTGGTGATATTCACATCAGAAAAGTAGAACTCAACTTGCGTTACGATCTTATCAGCCAATTCTTCAGACGGTGCCGTGAACGGCGGTTCCTTTACTTCAGGGGTGACTTCACACCCGGAATCCTTACCACCGGCAGAACCTGCGTCGGACGCACTGTCTGACAGGTCCGCCATATGAGCACCCTCATCCTCGGCAGGATGCTCGGTTAGGGTTTTATCATTATCGAAAGATAACGACACATCGCTGTCTATCGATGAGATGCTGTCTCGGGTTTCAGAGTGTTTCATCGGCGGGGGAGAAAATGAGAGACAACCAACTTCATCTTGTTCCTGTTCTTCGTGAACAGTGGTTATGGTTTGCGGTTCCGGCATTGTTTGTACTTATATATCTATTATCACAATAATCACTCGCACTTAATCACTATAATCACACACGTATTTGCAACAAATTGTTGGCTTGTGACTGTTGTTTTTCCACCACTGTTCGGTGACACTTTCAGATGAATGTGATCCAATTGGCACTATTATATTGAGAAAATTGACTGAATCGTTCGAATTATAAAATGAATTAAAGTGGGTCACTTAGTAGGAGCTGTCGTGGAGTTCACGTGTACTACTGTCAGATAGGCAAAGTGAATGCCAATGCCTCAACTATGTCGTCGATGACCTAGCTGCTCTACCACACTGAAGTGTTAAGCCGGCGGACGCGAGTTTATGAACGAAGTGCCCCACCATTGTCCCCCAGGTGTATGGTCGTTTGGTGGAGTTAGCGGTCAGTGTTCAGTGCGCGCAACAATCATTTCGTGTGTGCAGAGTGTAGTACAATCGCGCGATTTATTATTTATTCTAGTCTAGAATGAACACGTACGAGTACAAATCATTGGACGCATGGCTACCTTACTCACTCGAATGTAACAGATACACAACACTGAACTTTGAATTCACATCTTACTTGAGAATACATTACTTTTAATTGGTGTGACTAGTTACTTATCTGCAATGGGATAAGCACGTCCATGGCCCTCCTAATATGGTTCTCTGTCTTTAAACACATTTAAACGGATGACGAATTAACCGAATGTATGTGTGTCTCTAGAGCCAAAACTGTTATTATTGTTACTTTTTAAATATCTCTGAAACGGCAAAAAGTGATTTATTAGCAACTTTTGTTTCGAAAAACCTACCATAGATTTAAACGTGTATTTCCGTTAAAATCTCCAGTTCTAATGTTTTTATGATTATAAGAAAGTAAATATGTCTAAAACTGTTTTTATATTAAAATATATTTCTGAATTTCTCTTTTATTTATATAAACAGGGTCAAAGAATTCCATTTACCTAAAAATCCTAAATTCTTTCACCAGTACGTCTAATGAAAATTGTTGAAAAAAATATTAGTAAACAAAAAGAATTTCCATTTGAATAAAAACTTTATTTCAAGTTCACTGTAAAAAAATGTCACAACAAATTTTCTTCTGGCAAACCGTTAGAATGTTGACAAACCAACAGAGCGAATACAATCAAATATGATTCTTACATTTTACAATTTCAAATCATTCAAACAATAAATTAATGCCTGTTTGACACTATCCAATATAACATTATACATTATTTTATATTTATCGTATAAGTAAGCAATCATGTAAAAGGATTCATAGCTAATATGAAATTACAAAAGTCACTGATAGGCAGAGAGAAGTCACTCATATTACGTGAGTGTGATAAGTATATTATGTGTACGCGAAGAAATGACGGGATTTTAGACAAATCCTTGACCTTAATAACGTTATCAGATATCACTCACCATTTACGATGATATATATAAAAGCTGATGATGCGAACAAAACATCACGAATCTATGCAGACGTAATTATATTTAGAAAACAATTAAACGTTTTCAAGGTAGAAGTGTAGAAACCAGCATAAACATTTCCATTGTCACGGTAAGACCATGATATTACTTACTTGTGATAAGGTCGTAAAACAGAATGATTGCATTTCCTCACAGCACAAATATTAATGGTTCACTTCCAGTGTAAATACAACGATCTAGAGCCATCAATTGTTACGGTAGGTCAAGTTGTCCCTTATAATATAATATTATGAAGGTAGTCTTCATTTGTTTCTAGACACAAATAAGTTGCTTGCAATGAATATGAAATCGAGGATGAATCGGTATAATTTAGGGACGACATTGGATACGATGTTTATACTTTTAAAAAACTATATTTGTTAAGATCTGACACTGAGTAACCGTCTGACATGATATGCATTTCAAATGAATAGACATATAAACAAGCATAGGTGGCAGGCACCAAATGAAAATATATACATATATACTTGGTGCTTGTTAAGATAAATTTCTCTACAACACGGTTCATTTGAGTTAATTTTATTAGAAATAATTGAAAGTAACAGAAAGATTAGTAATAGTCAATACATTTTCAATAATAGTAGACAAATGACACTTTTTAGGAATTTTCTATTTATGTAACAATATTGATATAATGCCAAAGGACAACGGGACAATGTTTGAGCAATTTATCCTGAATGAAGACAATGAAAAACTATTCGTTTAATACAAAATTGATAATATGCCAGCACTATAAAATGAACAGGTGCTTTAAACACTATAGTAAATTGTTACCCATTAGCTTAGAATTTATTATATGTAAAAAATAAAAAAATCATAATTTTTTAATATAATTTTTTCAAAATTATTATAATTCATAGTTTATTTTTATAGCTTCCGAGTTCACAATTTGAACAAACACACAACTGATTACTATAGGTCTTTTGTACATCCTGTACATTGGAGACAAATAAGTATTTGATTTCATCATATTTAAAATATTTTTTATCAATTGTAAAAAAATGTTTATCAAAGAAAAACAGGAACAAGTGTCATAGGAATATCCCAGTGTATTCTTATGTAAAATTAATAACATTTACATAATGCATATTGTTTTGCATTTTATATCTTATCAAACGCAAAAAAGATATGGTTTTAATTACTGTTAAATCTTGGGAAAAATAATTCACTGTTATAAATAATTTACGCTGGGAATAATATACATTTTCATTGACCCGAAACGCTTAATATTAATCCTCTAAAGCAGAGGTGTCCAACTTTCTTGGGTATATTACCATAGCTGAAGAGCAAAACGAAACGCGGGTTAGGAAATTAGGAATCACGTTTAAAAATAACAAATAATAACCCAGCAATTATAAATTTTGTTGTCATAAAACAAACTGAATTGTTAATTGTAATTTCTATTCTTTATTACCATTTTCCTCGTTAATCTCGAATAACTATTCTCAGGATTGAAACCACAAATAAAAATGAGCAATCTGACAATTACCTTGAACCTTAAATTTTATGGACTCAATGATAATGAATGCAAAATTATAATTACAATAATTATTGTATTATACGAATAAGTCACAGTAATTAAATATAATACAATGACGATGATTCATGGCATGTTTTTAAAACCGTGCGATATGACTGCACATAGTTATAATGGAAAAAGGCACAAAAAAGTTAAGTTAGTTAATTAAAATTAAGAAGAGCAAATTATACATATTTAATGATTGTGTTGTTCCTTATTGTGGACTTTAATTATCTGGAAGTAGTTAAAAAATATTCCATGTGGAACACAATCGCTAACAATGCACACTTAAATATTAACATAATAAATACTGTTTGAATATTATTGAATATAGAATTCAGATATTAGTACCTAAAAAGGTTTTATTAAATGTAGGTACTTCAGAAGTATATATCGCAAAATGGACGGTTAATTTATTCAGTGCTCGAAATAAATCCATCCAATACTTCCGTAGTTATAGGGATCTTAAATTTAGATACTTTTTATAATGGTTGCAGTATGATGACATTTTGTTCTAGTTATATTTGTATTGTAGTATTATAGTAAGTTCAAGGTGTACAGTACAGTCATATTTCATGTAATTCTGTACATATGTAGTCATGATGATATGAGGTGTTGGAAGCACTACATGTCCACGCAGGGACGCAGGAGAGTACCGCGGGGAATTTACACGAATTGAAAGTATCGAAAGACCATGACAAAAGAAAACTCAACTAGGTGGTCACTTGTATGGGGTTGCTGATTATTTCATTTTTCGGCAAATATATATATATCAGTTTAAATTATATTAGAGACTTCGGCTTAGATGAGTGTAGGGGCTTTGGGTTTAGGTTAGGCTAGCGTAACGGAAGCACTGATATGGATTCAAATTCAAATATGTGGAACATTTTAATTGGACCCAAAAGCAGCGTCCGTAAACAAGAATCACAAAAATATAACTATCTTAGGTACACATGGTTCCTATGCCTTCTCCATGCTTGGTATTAATAATTAAAACACTGTATTTGTTTTGTTACATATATTACATGAATTCAATAATAATGATTCGGATCCCATTAGAGGTTGGTGTTACTTTAAAACTTTCGCAAATTTAAATATATATATGTAAGTATAAAGTTAGAAGCAGAAAATTAGTACAGTTTTCCCAATATTTTCATTACACACAGAAATGCAGCTGAAAGCCAGAAACCGTAGTGTATCATTAATTTTCGTTCCGAAAGAGAAATCCAATAGATTCAATGTCGAGTGTCAAATGACGTGTTAGCAAGTACTTACAACATTTTTAATTATTTAAAAGTGTAGCATTCATTAATTTGGTTCAATAACCTGCGCATAGCAGAGAAACGAATAGAAAAAGAATACAAAATAAATTGAATTGATTTTTTTTTAAGTCACAATCTAATAATTTATAAGTGCAAACGAAACGACTACTTCTAAATGACTGTCAAAACCAATCGTAAACAGACCTTAAGAGAAAACACTCTGGTCAAACTGGTTGATTAAATTTATAATTGCCTATACATGGTGATTAACCTTTGGCAAGCAAACAAAATTAAAAAAATAATACAGTGTCCTACACTGGACTTTCTTATACGTACACGTAAACAAGGAATATGTGCGTATATATTTATATGATTTTCTTACTAGAAGATAATGTGCAGCTATACCGATAACATTTTCATAATTTTGCTTTACTTTTGTTTTAAATTTTGATATTATTAGATGCTGCGATTATCATTCTTGCAGTTGAGCTTACAACGAGCTTATAAGCAACACGGCGGAAAATAAAGTGTAACCGTAACATCACTACTAAAAATAAGCAACACAAAACACAACGTCGAACTTGACCGCGTGTAGTGACATTTTGTCATCCGCTAAAACGATTATTTATGCTATAGTTATTTTTATTCGAATCGCACGAATAGTCCTACATAAAACTGTTTGTTTAAAATGTAAACAGTTGCTTTCTGAACAATTTCACGCAGAACATAATTACATTTGACAAATTTATAAACATTAAGAAATGAAAGTTCAGTAAATGAAAAAAACTAATTGTTAAAATAGTGACAGCGAATTAAAATTTAGATTGACCTGCGTTTTACTTTCTTATATGTCCAACGAGACAAATAGAATGTGTAACTGTATTTTGCTAATACTTGTTTGGCTCATCGCATCGCCAAAAAAATATTTAATATTCGCACGAGCTAATGCAATCGATCGTGTGTCTGTAGCTGTATTATTCTCGGATCAAAAACATTCCTAAAATGTGTATATATATAATTTTAATAATCTTACAAATTGTATTTATCATTTTTTCCCTAAATATCTTGTTTTCGAGATATTTAATCGGTCCGAAATTTATGTTCGTTTGCATATATTAATTGAATAAATAATATTATTTATAATTACAGAATTATTTCTCGGAAGACAATTGATGGACTTTGCACATTGTACTTTGGACTGCAACATCAGACTAATATTTTCCTTGTGCAATTACTTTTTATTTTCTTATACGTTATGTATAAAATAAACTATTGTGATTACAAAAATCGACTATGAAATTTATATACAATATATATATAATTTTAAATAAGAACTTAAATAATCAAATTTCGTAAAAGGGTTTGATTCAAATAATTCTGTTCTCAAAGTGTACGTATATACATAGTGAAAATTAAGTATAAGAAAATGGCCTGAAGGCCACTTCGGATTTTTTAAACGTTTTCATTATAATTTACGATTTAACTAATAGCTATTTTACGATGAATCTAATAGATATTTTGCAATTATAAATTAGATACATGTCGTTTATAAATACCTAAGTGTAAAATCCAATTTAAGGTAATAATATGCAGGTATTTCTGGCTCAAATTGCATAACCTTTATTGTTATATATTAATGAGCCATTGCTATACAAAGTGTGGAATTCTACCTTAACCTTTGTCTCAAAAATCCTTTGTATTTTAAAATTACATTATTAAAAGTGTCAAGTTAAATGTGAATTTAAATTCAAATATTTTTCTTAGACGAAGTCTACAAGGGAGTATTGTAATTATGAACATTTTTGTACTCAAGATATTAAACGGAAATACACGTTTTGGTAATCCCTGAATAAAAGTCCCACGCCAAACGAGAGTAAATTATTTCTAAATCGTCATTCGATCATCATTGTGATTGATTTTTTAATAGAAAAAGAAAATACAATTCCATTATTTTCTTGTACATGAAAATTTCTAAAAGAAACTGACTATAAACAATTGATGATTTTATGATTAATTATAAACGATATAAACAATTTTAAACAAATATGTGTTTAATTATAGAAAGTTCTGAACGCATTATAGAATGAAAGCAGTAAATAACTTTATTATTGATTTACTAAACTCATTGAATTTAAATAAAAACAATTCGTATCACTTTCACTGCGTACAGTGCAAATTATGTTTTTTTTTAATATTTAAATAGTAACATTAGCAAAATATATATTATAGGATAAAATTATTATTTTGAATCATTATATTTCAATTAGTTTTGCTGCAATTTAAAAAGTGCGCTGCTCGCATCGCATATATTACTTTTAAGACGAGCTTAGGTACGTTGTACTACCTAAGCTATAGAATTACATTTATTAAGCACAGTTGTTCATCTTTATTTGACTGATTCTTTGATATTCAACGTTCCCCAATCAAAATATATAAAAATGTAGAAGCTATGAAAACCTTTGAATTGATTCATTACCAATATTAGTTCATTGAAAAGTCTCAATTACAATAGTTTGCTAATTATTTTATGTCCAGTTACTCTTGACCCAATTTTGTTGAAAGACCCTGAACGTAAGTGCCTTCTGGTATTATCCGAGTTATACCTCAGTCAACAAAACAGTCCCGTCCCGTACCGTCCACCTACCTGATCGGCATAATGAATCGAGCATCGAACCTTCTAAATATTTTTTAATACGTTGTTTTCAAGTACATGAGTATCTACTCACTCGTTTCATTGCTATTGAAATTATTCATTTATTTATTTTTCAACTACTCAAAATAATTGTTTGCTAAAATAAGCACAACATTGCCATATGACACAATGAATTATGTATTTCGTAACAAGTTTTCTTGTACCAGTGAATCAGCGAAATATTTTGCATATTTCTCGATTTCAGGTTAAGTATTTGTTTATAGGTTATGACATTATTTGTACCGTTTGTTGCGCAATTGTTATTTCCACGAAATTTAACTAGAGCTGTTTAAATTTGTTATATTGATGATTACAATATTTTCCCAAACAGGGAAATTGGTTCATATTTTAAGAAATTACTGTAGTTTAGACAAATGCATCATTTATAACGATGATAGAACGAATATACAACAGAGATAGAATAATACTAGTTTGTAATTTACTTATTCGACGATAAATGAACTTTTTAACGTGGATATTTACTGTATTTACAATCTGTTTACGTAACTTAAAGACATTTCCTGAATTTATATAAATAATTGTCCCATATTTACTTTATATCCATAAATGATAGTGTGTTAAAATTAAAATATGAGAATAATAAAAATCAAACAAATTCTAATTCATAACAGTACAAAATGGTCGACTTTCAAAACCGTCATTAATTCATACTATAGTGTAGTATAATATACTTTCGCTTATTATATATACTTGAGCGTTATTCTTCTAAGAAGCTTTCTCTCTATGTTATATTTATCACGCTTCAAATGAAAATGGTCAGTTTCTTTGGGTTCGGTTTTGTGTTTGTTTTTATACATTACGCGCTTACATTATTTAAATGATGTTTAACATGTATAATTGCAGCACCAGGGAATTGAATATGTTTAAATCTCAATTTAAATAAATACCATCAATTATTTCTTACTTGATTTATTTTGCTTGTTGTTTTGTTTGTTGTTAGAAATGTAGGTTAAGTTTTGTACATATTTTACTCCAATATCTATTTGTGATAACCGATGTTAAATGATACATATCAAATTATTTGAGTCTATTTTGTTTCTAAGTCAAAATGTAATATTTGAGAAAAACATCTATGAGGTTTTGTAAATGTGTATAGAAGATAGAAATTTTAAGTATCGATAAGTTAAATAATGGAATCGAGAAACTTGTTTATCAAACTTGATCAAGGAATGTATTTTTATGAGCTTTCTATTTCTTTTGAACGTTAAATTTATTAAAAAACAACAATACATCTAAAGTTTTTATTTTTATAACTATTTTTGCCATAAGTGCAGCCGTTCTAGTGATATTGGACATAGAACAAAAAATAGAGTATACATGCACTTCCGGTTTGAATATTCTTTTAAAAAATAGGAGGTGCACCTCTAGACCATATGCAAATCTACGTTCGTCAGTTTCGGCTCTATGTATTATATATTTTTCATATATGTGACAATTCTTGGCAAATTGTCTTTACATTGCTAAATAAATCGTATTCAATGTTATTTTCGACTTAAATTGAGAGATTTTTGTCACAACTCTACAATAAAACTCAATGCCACACCACTTATAACATATACACGTAATTCTAAAATTTATTATATTTTATTTTGAGGATATCTAAAAATAATTATCCATAACATTTAATATTACTTAAAGAACAAATTTATTATATATTATTATACATGTAAAACGTCCTTCGGTTGACTTTACCGCAGCTAAAAATATCAAGCAAAGTGTATGTCTCGTCACCCATACACTCGTACTTGGATCGCTCACTCGGTCACTCGTAAGACCAATTTTGAGGCTCTATTCCTCTGAAGGTATCGAAACGATTTTAACCAAATTCGTTACATATATTATTTGGCAGATGATCTCTGTAGCTGTTATGTACATTCTGTACGGAGAGCTAAAAAGCTTTTACGTTTTATATGATTGAATACGTGATTGTTGATTAAGGTAATTGTTATTTTCCTGAACAGACATTAATTGAATCAGCGCTAAGTATGATTGTATGCCTTTCTTCACAATTATCAATAAAATGATTAACTTTAGCGAATATTTAATGAGTAAAGTGATGTAGATTTCTCTATAGGTGATGCTCGGTGCTAGCCCGCTAATTGTACTTACTATAAACACTCGAACTAACGATACTTAAAACTATGTACATACGTATGTGTAACATAGACCGCATTTGAAAGTGATTTCGATCTAAAAATAAAACTATAATGTGGTTTTAGCGAAAGTTCAGTGTTTCTTTCGATGACCATCCCATGTTTTAGTAATTATCATCAAATTAGTGTAGATATTTGATGTGTGTTTACAACCTTAAAGTTAAACACTTCTATGTAACTGATTCCTGATAACCCAAAGCTATAAAAATCTCTTCTAAAGCATTATCAATCCTTACGAAAATTCTCTCTTTTATTTAATTATATTTTAGATCGCTAACTATAATCATTTAAAACTACAATTATAAATAAAAGGTTAAAACCTAACCACGCCCATGGTTAATTTTCATGGCACCTGTACCTGTTTGAAATATTAGTTAATCGAAACAGTACTAATATTCAAATCGTATATAAATGTCAATTAGTTATTGGTAATACCTTGAAATGACACTATACTTAGTTTTCAAGCGCATAAATAATCTAAGACAAAATTTATTTGGACACGACAGATATAGGTCAGCAATTATTGAATATACTATAAGTGTAGGTAGATACTTCTATCGATATACCGCTACATTATGTTTAATCAATCTATTGTACCTTCTTTAGCTTAATACTTTTCTTCAAGTTTCTTAAAGAAAATTATTCGATTTTTATATTTTATCATATTCTATATAAATGTTAGTAGATCGTAACGTTACTTTGGCAAAATTATCCAAATATTTCAATTATCTTTAACTTTTTTATAAATAATTTGGTTTTAATTTATTACAAATCAAAAGTGAATGATTAAGCTACGAAATTTTAGTCAAAAACATGAAATAAACAAGGTTTTTAAAAGATTTACTTCCTTATACGCTGATAAATAAACAAATATTGATTCAAGGAAAACTAAGAATGAAGTCATAATTCTACCTTTTACACAAATAACCGTAATCTGAGAAAAAAACTTACTGTTTCTTTATATCTGTTTACAAACATAAAATAGAAACGGATCTGGTTGGCACGCAAAAAATTACAGGCCATTTACAAACCATTCACAAAATTCGAATTATATTTTTATTTTATTTGTACATTGCTTGGAAAGTTCGTTTTTGAAATAACATTTGATGGTTAATAATCATATTATTTATCGTTTATAATTATATAATTTTCCTATTTGTAAAGATAAACAATATTATCTACGTAGTATATTTTGACGTAGGTAAAAACAAACATTAGCTTGCAGTATTTTTTATAATTGTATTTTTTACTAAAACCGGGCCATGGCTAATATATAAAAACTAAATAATAAAATAGCTTAATAAACTTGTCGATTATGTTTTGAAATTCAAATTTTGTTAATTATTGTATTTTTATTGTGCTTGTTAAAATTATAAACAATAACAATTCTGTGATATACGTAAATTTGTATAAACAGACCTCGTTCTCAATTACTAAAAATCATCTAAAATTCTCGGGATTGTCTAAATATATGCATACATTTTAAATATGCTATTATGGTTAAAAGTTGTTTGAAATTTTAATATCTTTAACTTGTATAAGATTCCTTTTTAATATGAGTTGTGTTGAATATGTGAGGACGATGTGTCCGGGGTCTCAACGGTGGCCTGACACTACTGATTGATTTGTATTCTTCAGGGTCCCAACGACAGTTAGAGTGAGACCATGTGTCCGTGTCGCCCATGGAAGACCCCTCATACGTAACCTTAACGCTTACGTATGAGGTTTGAGTACTTGACGACTGAGGGTTAAATATATTGGGTTTTTGTATGAAAAATGCGACCCTGAACCAACCTAACCTTTACTTAAACTACACCACTGAGCATATAAAGACAATTAGTCGAACTTGAAGATTTCAAAGGTAATATGACATTTAACCTTGTTTGATTAACCATATTTGTTATTATTTTTCTGGTCGACCTTATCCTTATTTTCGTATACACTTCCTTCCGAAAAAAAAAAGCACAAACACAGATTTAACAATACTTAATATGTGTACAATATAATATACATTTATTTTTTTATGCTGTAGGTATTACCTGACCACCTTATAGGTTATGTTATAAATGTCATGGGCTACAAGTTCAAGCGAGGTAACAACACATAAAACGAAATGCAAATTGTTTCATTACATGCGATATTGAAGTATAGATCATTCTTTCACCTTGGTTGATGCGAATGAATCAACCATTATATTATATGGTTAGTTTGCAAATTATCAATTTTCAAAAGATGCTGTAATGAATATAATGGTTTTTTGAATATGATTAGGCACCTTTATTTCCGTGTGTAAGCGCATGGAAACTAGAATCCAAATATGTTTACATTTTAAATATGTATAGAGCACTTATAAGTAATTCATAACCAATTATAATGATTTATTCCTTTAAAATTTACATGTAGCTGTGTAAGCAAAACCACAATTAAAACTAACTACATCATATTTTAATTATGCTCATAATTTTAGACAAAAATAATCGTGTTTATGTCGTTAATGTTAAAAGCGTAACATTTTTTTTAGTGAATAACCATAAAAATTAAGTTTCTAGTTTTTAATGTTACTGATGTTATCTCTAGTAAAACCACAACCAATTTTTCTTAAACAAATCAAGTAAATGGCTGTCGTAAACAATTAATAACATTCGATATGTCACAATAATTACGAGATGAAATTTGAATCAAAATTAAATAATGTAGCTACATGTAATGATATTAAAATAATAAATATCCTATAGAAAAGTGCGCCATTGAATCGATTGTGTGTGTGCTATTCCTAACTTATACTACATGAATAACCTTGTGCCAACTTCCGGAAGGTCAGCAACGATTACTTCCGTTCCTGGGCGGCCATCACACCAGACACGTTTGTCTTGTCCCTTCTACATGCAAAACATATATTTATTTGTGTGTGTGTGTGTGTGTGTGTGTGTGTGGTGATCAAGTCGACCATGAACAATTAGGACACGGGCACATTGAAAATAAAAAAGAAAAAGAACTAATAATCACGAAGACAACATCAAGATAATGTTTGTTGTGCAGGTTGTGCTTGTTACTTTCTTTTGTCCATCCTAGAATCGAATTTGACTATTTTGGAAATTATGTAAATTCGTTGAAGAAAAATTATAAATGTTTAAACTTAAAACTTGTAATTTATAATTATTGATTGTACGTATCATATATACGATCTCAGATATTATTAAAGTTCAACAGAAGCGATGTTGTAATAATAATAATAATAATAATAATAATAATAATAATAATAGCAATTTATGCATAATATATTTTGTTGTCAAGATGCAGGCTTATACCTACAAGGTGCTGATTTATCTCATTTACGTCCAATTAAATTTAATACTAATATTAAGTGTTTATAATGTCTCCTACTGACTAGCAATATGTGCCTTATAGCGTAACTAATAATGCGCCGATTAAAATAATCCATTGTCTAAAGATAAATCAGTTATTTGACAAGAGCTATTTGTGACAAAGTGTCAGTCATTCCTACAGTACAGTAATTAGAAATATTATCTTTGGCAATGATATTTCAGGAAGCTAAGAAATAAATGTTCACAGGCAGACAATCATAATCGAAAATCATATTCGATTCAGGGAGGGTCAAAACGTGTATTGTATATCCATTGAAATCTCGAAAACTCTGCGCTGAAGCGTATAATATCGCAGCTATCCTCTATCCTATAGTGTCAAGTGTAAAACTGTCTACGTTTACTTACTACATACATATTCGTGTGTGTGTGCAAAGGCTGCACCCTAATCTAATTTAGTAAAAGTTCGTTGTCACCTCACCTCGTATATAGTGTGTGTGTTGTGTATGGCGTGTATACTATAGTTTGTTTGCAGTAGGTTGTGCAACCCTCGCTCGGAATCAGGGCAAACACGTCATTGAGCGGCACTCCGCTCACCGCTACATATTGTGAGTGACCACGCGTATTTACCAATAATAATATATTACAGGTGTATCAATTTACCATTGTATTTTGCGCGGTTGCATTTTCGAAATTGGATTGAACCGAATCACTTTTTTTAGGACAAGAGGTCATTGGCCCTGCTAATATTAAGTTTACATATTTTTATTTCAACTATTTCATATACTGTGTGTGAATGTGAACGTGAACATGAACGTGAACGTGAACGTGAACGCAGTGGCGTCTAGGAGTTTGGGTCAGCAGGGTGAACATTATTAAAATGCGCCAACAAAACCAAATTCAACGTCAGCTGTGTGAACGCTAACTCAATAAATATATTTTGAAATTAAGATTAGCTAAAACAATTCATATGAAATATTGCTAGTGTAAAATCAAATATATGCATATTATATTTACAATATAATTAATGTTTTATTTAACCTATTTTCGTATAACAACAGATAATTTATTACTATTATTTTGTTATATATACCGTGAAATAATAACGTTGAAAATTGAAATGCTTTGAAATTTTCTAAATTTTATTTTGCGAATGAGAACAGTTCATTTGAAAATAAAATATTCAATTAACTGCCATACAAGCTCAGCCTATTCAGAAAGTAAAATAATCCCAACGGACGGCAGTGTACATATTTAAATTGAAACCATGATAACATAATAATTTTAGAATAAACCACATCCTTTTCAAGATACCCAAAACCATGTTGCATCCTGTTAATTTGCGAAATAACATCGTAACCACAAATTAACCGGTTTTAACAATTGCAAAATAAAATCATGCCATGAACAGTAATCTCCATACAATAAAGTACTTATATTCTCACTTACATCCGTTAGAAGATGAATTCTAGTAAAACTCGTAAGTAAAATGATTTTATAAGATGCAAGTCACGCGATGGGGCTATATCCGTGTATTCGCCAATTCAGAAGCTACTATATAGTTCTTCTGGTGAAAGAATAAGTAAGGAAATTTTATTATCATAGCAGAAGTCTCGACAGACATACGCATACACAAGCATCAGACATCAGAGTCAAGAGCAAGACAGTCAGCCAACCGCATCGAAGTTCGAGGCCCGTGCATTATAACTAGCAGCTCAACGGTTATATATATATATATATATTGTTGAATATAATACACTTTCCTTCATCATCTTTACACGAACACACACACACACACACACACACAAAAACACGATCATTATCATTAAATTAATGCATTCATAAAACACGCTATATTTGTGTGCAGTATTTTAAACAAGCATTGTAAATAATATGTACTCATTCTACAAGTAAACTGAAACGTCGGAATCGCATCTAATGTCACGGTTACTAGAGAAACTTTATTTTCTTTAGTATAACGTTTACGGTATATAAATAAATTTAATTGTTTCATTATTTTTACTTATTTTGCCAGCCCATGAGATACTGAATTTAATTTACTACAATTATAAACAGTTCTTTAGGGTCCATTTTATTCGTCGCGCCCAGCTATTTATCGTGATGTTATTTTCAATTGCTGTTGAAATTTAGAGCATTGATGGAAACAGAAAAAAAAAAAAACTCGCCTCTTGTTTAAATCAAATGTACAAATGTCACTTTTTGCATACCAGTTAGTTCAATGATCTCATTTGTATCATATACATATGAATAAACTTTAAATCTTGCACTAGAAACACATTCATAGTATGATTACGAAATACAATATTTTTTCGCACATTTTTATTTTGCAATAATAAACGATCTTGCGAGCGATACGTGTATGCGTATATGTACATGTAAGTAGGTGCAGCACTATTATTTTACATTTGTGATTCTTATGTTGTAACTCACATTAGTATACTTAAAACAACAATACTTGATTCTATTTGGTAATTATTTTATTGATTCAAAATTTTCTTACCCACTATTTATAACTACTTATTTTTGAAATTTGAAATTAAATGATAAATAAAAATAATGAAAATTAATGCATACTTTTGCTATCGCGAAAAGTGCATATACATACATAATTAAAGCAACACATTCGCCATATTTAAACTATTGACAGCTGTCAATATTTGAACAAGTGGATTTCTTCACTTGAAATAATTTGAAAGTAACATTTTCATTTTTTATTTTTTCACACTGACAACAACGAACATAAATTGAGGTTCTTTTTATCGTGTACACATTTACATGATAGATCTAAACAGGCACTACTTACAGTTGCAGCCTTGCCTAATAATTTATATTGCGCGAACAATTATAATAAATAATACAATATCATATGCAAGATAGCTACAACATACATTTTATCTATAATGAGTTATTGTGTGTCTGCAATATGTTTTCAGGACAACTGATTAAGTGCACCTATATCTATTATTTAACAAGTTATTTCCTTTGCAGTTTTAACCAATAAATTATTGAATTCAACATAAGAAAGTAAAATTAAATCATATAATAATTCACCTTTACAAAATACAGCTGTCCTAAAAATATTACTTTTACAATTTTATTTTTAAATCAAATATTACCTTAACATTTAACCTGATGGCCCACCTTTCACATCAAACAATATTTATGGAATCAATTATCATATGAAAGACTTGTTATTGTTTATAAATCATAATTAATTCAAGCGCAGAACAATTAAAAATATTTTACAAAACAACAGGCCAATGCCAATGCCTTTGGTGGATTTTTTATCTTTTATTTATGAAGAGATAAAATAATAAGAAACAATCATGAAAACGAAAGCAATTGCTGGAATACCAAATGTTTTGTTGCAATCATCCACATAATCAACTTAATCCATCATCAATTTAAATTTCAATATTATAATGTTTAATAATTTTTTTACAGGTAATTGGAATATGTTATTATAGTATGAACCGTATGTTTGCAATTTTTTGTGAGTTGTATTATACATATACGAGATGTATGCGTGGCTTGTGTGTAGAAAAAAAGCGCAGTCTCGTCGTCTCTTGAGTTTGAGAGCGAGGTTGCACAGTCTTTACTTGATCAAAAATCAGATCAAGGTGAGCCAGGAAGGTTATTATATTATTTAACAAATCGATCGGCTCCAAATGACGACGACAACTTTGACCGCGTATACATATACGTATTCAATAAAGCCAATTCATTCTTTTAATATCAAATAAATCTATTGCACTTTTAATCTCGTCCAAATAGCAAATACTTACTTCTAAATTTTCTTTCTTATGTGTAATGTATAAAAGAACAAATTTTTATTGCAATTAATAATAGCGATTGATGCCCTTGAAATTCGGCACAAGAGTTGCAATCGCGAGTACTCCCCGTAGGCTTGGAGTTAATTTACTCGACGCGATGCCTCAACAACGCTAACCCATTTCAGGATAAGTACGCCGACCGAATTTTAAGTACGTTTTACGAAGAACTTCCACGACTTGGATCAGTAATCTCGAATTCGTACTTTCTTATTTACATTAGTTAGTGGGTTAGTGCCAATATATAATTGAACACCCATGAACTATTATTATATAGTGTTCTACTTTGAACAATATTGGTTGTTAAATTTAATCAGTAGAAAAAAGATAAAATTAAATCGCGTAGAACAAATATGTACGTATACGTGTACAGTACATATTTTACTTTTCAATTACAATCATTACACGTATAAATGAAGTAATTTTAGATAATTGAATGTGTGTATGCATTCATGTAAAGATACTAACACCTGGTTAGATTTTTAAATTCATTATAACCAATAGTTGACACGTACATACATACATATATCTACTACTTATCGTAAACACTAGTATTGTAATATATAGTATAGCTAAAAAGCTATATATGGTACTATGTACATACATAAAATATATGTATATGATATAGCTGTATTTCAACCAATTGCTGTAATTTACAAAATTACACTGGTAAACAAAGTACCTATATTTACAATTTGCTATAGTAATATTACGAAAACATAAAAACAATAGTTCTATTTACATTCTTATACGTAGGTGCAAGGAAGTAATGTAAACATGAATACCTGAATTTTCAAAATGACGTCTGTCTGTGTGGGTATGTATGTGAACGATCTAGAGAAAAATCTGATGAAGGTAAAATTATAAAACTGTAGATTTAAAATTTGTGAATGGCCCAGGTGCACACATTTTACGATTTACACTTACTACTTATACAATACATATCTCGAAAACAGTAACAGCCTAATAAGTAATCTAAGCAATGCGAGCAGCAAACATTTTAAATTAAACAAGCGTAGGTCGAACGTATAAAGTAAATCTGAATTTCCGGTTAGTAAATATTTGTTGTAAGATAAGCAAGCATTTAAATTTGAAATTCACCTTGACTAATTTTTCCAACACGCATAAAATGTTTACAATGTCTGAAACACGCAATTGGTCAGTGCGTAGTGCCGTCGACATAATAGAGTAATTTTATACTATAATCTTTAATCAAACATGTAAAGAAAGAAATCTTAAACACGTGTTACTTTGCATATATTTAATTACGAATTTGCTAAGCAATTATATATATATATATGTCAGTCAAACATTTATAGTTACGTAAGCAATAGAAATTACTAGAAATTTGATAGAATATCGTTCTTGATCATAAATTATAGAACTGAATTACAATTCATTGAAGACACGTGCAATTCTTGTTTTGAGAAAACATAATTATTCGACGAATATTCATACATATATTATATTGGAATTACCATACATAAAATAGTTGCAATATTGATACTATACATAGGTTAAAGTTTATAGACATGCAATATGTGTAGCAAATTTGGTTTAAATCGCTTCGGTACCTTCAGAGGAGGAATTTGGTGTTACGAGCGACGACTAACATCCAAGTAAAACGTTCACACTCACACAATGCCTCGACGTCATTTATGAACCATAAACTCTTGAAAAATTATTATAATATCAATAACAAGTGAATATTGAATTCTATTGTAAATCTAAAAATACTTTTATTGAGTATAATTCATTGTCTATGCGTCTATGGAATGCATTCAAATGAATATATTTTCTGAATAATAACAGTCTGAATTTAAATTTATAGAAATCTACATACATACATACATACATACATACACACACCGCCGTCCATTTGCATTAGCACACTTTTATAAACGATACTGAAACAATTGTTTTATTGGCAGATATATGGGAATCTATTTCACACATTCTTATTTATAAATAATATTTATTCAAATTAGTCAATTCATAATTTGCTTGACTAACCTAGAAATTAAAATATAAAACTAATCTGCGATCTCGTCCAATAGACAATATATTTTTCAAGATCAACTAAAAGTATAATTTTCATCAATTCTATGATTTAAATTGTCTATGCGTCTACAGTGTACACCTACATAATTGCATTGCGTATTCAATCATAAACGAGTCTAGTGTCAATAAGATATTTGCAACTGATAGCCAATAATCATGAATCAAAGTAGGTTTATAATTAAGTGAACATTTTACAAGGTTTTCAATGAACAATTAAAATATTCAAATATTTCTGAATGAATTTCTTTGTTTCTATGTCCATTGTTATCATCAAGCCAGAGAAAAGAATTGCGCGCTGTTATTCGCAATGCAACAAAAACAATATGAAAAAATATATATTTTCACAATAACACGCCTATTTTTCTAGATTTGCAATTTCCATATAATTTTTATGATGCAACTACTTGTATTTATAACAAATACTTTTCAACTGAAATTAGTTAATAAGTATAAACAATATATATTATAATATATACCAACGATGGTTGGTGATTTAGAAAAATTTTGTTGTAAACATTTTCACTAAATGGATATTGACCTGATTAATGTTGCAAAATGTTCTTATTAGATTATTTAGCGAGAAAGTAATTTTGATTTTGATTTGGTTTCGCTTCAATTGGCAAGATTGGTTTTTCCTTGAGGTTAAAGTTGCTATCAATATCTTTAGTGGCTTCCTGACATAGATTATTATAGTTGATTACTTTATTTGTTATTGTTATTTCGCTTCAATTACATCATTAGATATATTTGCGGTGTGTGCGGTGTACTTGTATTTTAAAATTGTGTTTAAAATACACAATGACATTTAGAGCACCTCTTAATACTGCCTTTAGAAAACATTTGAAAATAACAAAATAATGTACAAGAAAATTCCAGATATTGTACGTCTGGTCATTTTATTCATATTGTGAGCCCGAGCAATAAATCAATTATGAATAATCATAATTTTCAAGTCCGAGGTGTTCATTATTAGTTAAAACTGTAAATTATGTAACTTTCACATCACAAACGTGCTATAAGTTGCGTTCACATAAAATGTATCATTTCAAATCACTTATTTCGCTAACAAATTTCTAATCAATTTGTATATTTGATTTTTCAAATCATAATATATTTAATTATTCGCACGGTCTGAACCAGCCACTTTGTAAAATATTCTTTTTAATTATTAATATCAATTTTTAGCTAGTACTACCGTAAGGAGCAGGAGCTAAATACTATTATTGATTTAGAAAAACAAATTAAATTTAGACTTGAACTTAAATTTCTCTACAGTTTAAACATAATAAAATAGTATCAAACAAAAGAATTAAGGATACTTAATCTAAAGTAGAACTTTCACAAATGATTCTCATAATTCGAGAAAAAGTACATTTAAATTGAAAGTAGACCACATCCAAAATAGTACATATGATTTAATTTCTTTTATTTGATGTAAAGAACACAAATACATAAATATGATTGAACGGGGAATGAAAGTTCATTCATCTAAATCGTATCATTTCACATATCATCAAATTCACATGCGCAAAAATACACACACGTTTCAAATACTTTCACCATCACGTTTGAAATAAAAATGCAAGTCGCAGAACCGTATTAAGAAATATCTGGGCCCTGCGTACTAATACATACTCTGCTTTTAGAAATAAGTTATTATAAAATGTAAAAGTACAGTTCTGCACGAGCACGCAATGGAACTTGACATTGATAAATAATAATCAAGAGAAACTGCACATATACCTACCTAAGGTAAGGTATACACCGTATACACGCAGAAATAGAAATAA
Source organism: Leistus spinibarbis (assembly GCA_933228885.1). Taxonomy (NCBI): domain Eukaryota; kingdom Metazoa; phylum Arthropoda; class Insecta; order Coleoptera; family Carabidae; genus Leistus; species Leistus spinibarbis. The sequence continues at coordinate 9,426,550 of OW121802.1, forward strand.
CATGGTGTGCATCTGTGCTTTGCAACATCAAATCATTTGACAATTACCTTAACGGACAACCGGAAAACATTGTAAATATATATATATATATATAAATACAAACCGTTCCACTCATTGCTTTTCGAATGTAATGCGGAAAAATATGCGTTGCTTGAATGGTATATGGTTAGTTTTTCAATGGCAATCCGATTTATTTAGATGCTTGTCTACTATGCATAATTAACGTAAGCTATAGATGAAATTTAAATAAAATCATAATTAATTAAAACACCTAAAATCATAGTGGCTTGCAGACACCGCACCAGTAGTTACAGCGATACTGTGGATTGTATTCTGTATATGAGATGGACACATGGGTTAACCTAGTATCAAATTAAAATTAATAATGAACATATAAATAAATTTATTATTTTTTAATACATACTAACATATTTATACTATCAAAATATATTGTTTGTAGAGTTGTAAACATGTAGGATTAACTCATATAATAAATGCATCTTTGGTAAGTTTATTTGCAACATTAGAACAATTTTAATAAATTTCATTAAATATCATAGTAGATGAAGAGACAATTCACAAATAATCACAAAAAAGAATCAATCACAGATAAATTTGGTATTATTACGAAAATGTAAATGTAAACTTTTCTTCAGTTTTCAAATAAACGCCATTATTATATTTAAATAACTATAAAATCTATGATTAAAGAAAGAATATATTTAACTTTAATACTGCCAGCACAAAAGAGAAAAAATAAATGGCGTTATACGTATTAGAAATAGATATGGGTAAATTTTAAAACATCTGTTTTAATCGTTCCGATTGGGTTTCGAACATAGCCCTTCTGAATAGTCACATATTCTAGCGGTCGAACGTTCGAATCCCGGTCAAGGCGTCGATCAAATCGTTTTAACATTTTATATTCCTACTAATCACCCAATCAATACATTACTTTTAGAACAATATATTTGTTGAGAAAATTACTAAATTTAATTGTGCTATCCAATTGTAACTTGTGTAATCATATCGATAAAGTTTGGTTTTCAATAAGTGGCATTTCTTATGGGAAATGAATATTGCTGTCAAAGAACTTCGACTTAAGTAAAGCTTAAAAGCGATGCATATGATCATTGTACCATATATAATAAGATAATTAATGTATGGCAATTACATAAACAATAACAGAAACAAATAAGCGACTGACGACATATGAAACGACTACAATATTCTTTAAATGTTATATTTGGGTATGATTATTATTATCTTTCCTAACAATGTCATAAATATCATTGCGTCTTTGATCAAAGACTGGAATGGATTGTTGGACCTCTTTACATTTCGCAACATCGACACATTCATACAAAATGTCTTCATCCGCTTTTAGCGACTTGGCAGCGCCCCACGGATCAACAATTAGGCTGTGGCCCCACGCGATATATCCCTGAGTGCCCCTGGCCGGGCAAATTGCCGCTACGTAATATTGATTATCAACCGCTCGGCATCTGACCAAAAGTTCCCAATGCATCGGCCCCGTAGTCATATTAAACGCTCCGGGATAAATCACGAAATCACATCCAGCTTTACGGTATAAGTAGGCTAATTCGCTAAATCGTATATCATAACAAATGCCTAATCCGATTTTGACGCAATTTGCTTCGAAACAGACTAATTCATCACCCGCTGATAGGATTTCGGATTCTTTAAATGTGATTTTTCCAGGAATATCAATGTCGAATAAATGCATTTTGCGGTATTTCGCAATTAATTCGCCGTTTGGATTCCATACGGTGCAAGTATTGTACACTTTATTCACATCTGATTCGGGTATCGTTCCTCCAACAATATAAACTTGGTGTTCTTTTGCTGCTTTAGACAACATTAAACACGTGGGTCCATCGGGAATATTTTCGGCATTTTTACGAAAATGTTCAACTCCATACGGAGAATTGAAGCATTCGGGTAATGCAATCAAATCTACTTTACTCCTTTCAGTTGCAGCACATTTTATCTTTTCCGCTGCATGACTCAAATTATTCAATTTATCCTTTCCAACTTTCAATTGTATCAAAGCAATTGATAGTTTTTTCATCATCGTAAATTTATTATGCCTATACATACATTAGGCTGAATGTCAAGATAAGTGTAAGAAAATAAGACATAACCTTACTTACCGATTCATTTGTTGGAAATGAAACGTTTAAAACCGAAAAAGGTTTAACCACAAGTTGTCCTTAGTTTAAATGTTATAAAAACTTAGTTAAAACAATCTGATAAACATGTAAGAGACGAGAATATCAAATAAAACAAGGTAACGTTTACTTACCATGACCTAGATAGGGTAAAAATTAAAATACGTATTGTCATGCGCATGCGCGTGCGCATGTGGTGACCTTTGCCAGGGATGTTTATATCTATGTATCTACGTGTGTGTATATTCCTTGGTTGCGGAGCGCTACTTGCTACTACTTGCTATCTGTGTTCTGTTGTGTCGTATTTACATGAATGAATCATTATAATTGTTTATTTAGCACGTGTTCCCAAACAAACAAATTGCTTATAAACACAGTTTACTTATATGTTTTACTAGTTTCGATATCGATGTCTTTAGACCATCTGCTATATTTAGCGCCCCTCCTGTTTTCCCCCAAAATATATACTTTAAACGGCCCCCTCGAATAAAAATCCTAACGACGCCCCTGCTCTACAGCCAATATCTGTTTTCCGAGACGGGATCGAATCCGCGCACCGCGCAGTTACCTCAAAAATTCGAACAGCAAAATTTTAAATTTGCATTCTACTGTAATTAGCAAAATAGCAGCGAAACTTCAAAAATGTCCACTATATTATTCCAGGTTCACTGTACATGTATCAAAAATGTCCCAAACACTACCTCTCACGTACGCATCATTTTCCATATGTGAGTATATATACAAACTGCGACCTCATAATAATCGTTCCGCCAAGCCTTACTTACGGGGTTACATACGGAGTTCTCGTGACTCATATACCACCCTGTGGAAGGTCCTCGGATCCCTGGTAGAAAGTACCGTCGGCCAATTAGCCGATTATCCACGAGTCTCGCCGCTGTAGGAAGGGAAGAGTTTCTGATCTGCGCACGGTAGACTCGGGTGCTCATCCTAGCAAAGTCATGTAAGGATCTCTGGTCAAACAGAGATAACAAAACGAGGCCCATTCTGGCGGAACTTTTTTGCATTTTTTTATTTATTTACATGATAATGAATAATTCTACCCCATCCTTAAAAACAAATATTACGCTCAAAATGTGTAATAAGAAAGTAAAAAAATTGAACCCCGCTCCCGCTCCCGCTCACCAGGTGGAATCGAACCACTTCGACGCTAATCGACTACAGGTTTGAAGCCTGCACCCCAGACCACTGAAGATCAGGTGAGCAATGGGCAATTGTTCCAATTACTATATATACTGAAATAATACAAATGTAGCAGACGTGAGAAGTAATGTTCAGCATATTTTTACAGTACTTAATATATATATTTTTGTAACCCTGAATATTTTTAATCAATAATATTAATTAAATGATCATTTCCCTAGAAATTTTTTCGATGTTTTTAACTAATTAATTTTCCTGTATTTGATCATGGTACCGCGTACAAAAGATTAGCAATCGATCATGTGCAGGTAATATTGGCGGATTATTGATACTATGATTATTAAAAATATGAAGAGTGGCCTGTACTCAACTTTATAAACAAAAGTTGAGCGAAATATTAATATTTTTACTGTTTTTGCTATAAGTGCAGTCACATTCGATTCAGGAAAGACCAAACGTTTATATCAGTTGAAATTTCGACTTACTTATTACTTCGTAAAAGTAAAATCTATTAATAATATGAAAATTGTTATTAGCTTTTGTTATTAATTGCTTATCGTTCATTACTAATTCACTAACGAAGCATAACTATAAATCCAACACAACAATAGATTACGTCAATCATGAATTCTGTTCATGTTTCAAAAGTTATTGACCAAGTAACCCCTAATGATAAACAAACTTTTCAAAACTACATAAATATTCAGAAGCCTCTAAAATTGTACTTACAATCAAAATGAAATTCGTAACAACAGTGTTCATATTCTTACTTATTTTGAATTTTGCCCAAGTAGAAAATTTAAATATGACTCTATTCATGAAGAACACCAATTTTGAAACGAAAATATCGCAATTACTTTCAAAGCTTGTTCATAAATATCGGCATTTTGAGATTATCTTTCACACAGAAACTGAAACGATTAAATATGTCGACAATATAATATTTTATTTCACTTATATGGCCAGTAAGATATATGGGTCATCTTCAACGAGTTTTATGGTGTATAATCATGATAAATTATCGATTGAAAATCGTTTTTCTCGTCCAATTGTTTCGAATGTCGTTAATATTTTATTATCAAACCATTCGAATTTTTGGCAATCGCTTCAAGATCCGGATATAATAAATTATAATGATGTGGTGATATTTGTTGGCAACAATGACGACGTACGTAAAAAAGTGTTGAAAAAAGGCGTCACATTTGTAAAACTTGCTGGTAAAGTGTTATTAGTAGAAATAACCAAGCACTTACATCATGGCGTCACAATGTATGATACTTGTTATTATTGCGGTAGAAAATCAATGAAATTTGATTACGTTGAAAAAACACACAACTCAAAATTACACACGGACAATGAACGTTTTATGCCGAGTAAATTCCAAAACTTAAACGGCCACCTTTTCCATATTGTATTCATTTCATATTTTCCGTATGTCTCATGTGAGGAAAATATTATATTTGTCAAAAATGGCAAACGAATGTGTGCGAGTGTCACAGGAATTGAAATCAAAATGATGGAAGCGATAAGTAAAATGTTGAATTTCACTTACCGAATACATTTGATGGCGCCGAATTCGTCGTTCTTTGATATAATTACGTATATCAATCTGCAAAATGCTGATATGGGTATTGGCGGGATATCAATGACGGCTGATCGAATACCGTTGGTGCAATTTACGAAGCAATATAATACTGAAGATTTCACGTTTTTATACTTGTCCCAAATTACATTGAAGGAAGTTTTTCAAAAATTTTTTCAACCATTTAGTGCGATCTTAGTGTGGACTTTGTATATTTTTATATTTTTAATACTTACTATATTGCTGTATGCCGCTTTGAAAATCAAAACGAAGCATACATATAACAATGAAATATCGATTTATAATAGCATGTGGGTGAGTGTCATATTTGGTGAAATATTTTCAAAATGATTATAGGTGCAGGCACCAATGTCTTTAGCACACCGTATTTTCTATTCAATGTATGGTATCGCAACTGCGACTGTTAGTTAGCAATTTTTTCGTGGTTTACTGAATATAATTTAATTTAATTTAATTTAATAAAAATAGCTCATTTTTATGTTCATTCTTGAGTTAAAGAATGTTGGTACATATTAGGTATTATTTGAAGCAACGTTCGAGCAATCCAACACAAACATCAACTCAATATTTCGTTCCCGATTGAGCACAGCAATGTGTTTGACGTTTTGGTGGTGGGTCTGCATCATTTTGAATACAGTGTATAAAAGTACGATGTTATCAACGGTCGTGAATCCACCGACGATGGAACCAGACAATTTGGAGCAATTACTTCATGCTGATTATCAGTTCATGGCCAATATACAATTATCAGATATCATTAGAGATTTACTTCATGTACCAGACCCATTATTCATACAAACATTAAGGTAACAACAACATATATTAATATTAGTGAAAAATCAATGCAGATTTTCTTTTTACAGTAAAATACAATATGGCAAAGACACCTGCAACGTATTTGATCAAATTCTAAAAGGCCGCATGGCAATGTTGGATGAACTATCAACAATACAGTTTGAAATACGGAACGAATGTCCGGCACCGGATCGCAACAAGGTGAAATGGTTGCGAATCGGTAGACAACCGATACGATCCACTGGTCATGCTTGGCCTACGCAAAGAGGCGCTCCATACCGCCCAGCTATTGATCATTTACTTAATTTAATCTTAAGTAGTAAGCACAAACAATCAATCAATCAAGCCTTGGCTTATATTCAGTTTTGTTGTATTTTAAATTTATTCAATGTGTATGTGTATATGATGTGTCAACAGCAAAACTGCTGAAATGAGTATTCGTTTTATTTACAGGTGGACACTTTAAAAAATGGACCAAAGATGTTACGAATCCACTGGAAGTGAATCAAATTCCTATGAGTAGAGAAGCAAAATATAAAAATGTTCGTCAATTGACTTTGAAACGTTTCTGTCCTGTACTTGCAATTTATTTCACGGGTATTTCAATAGCTATCATTGCTTTTATTGGTGAAATCACGTTCACATATGTTGTAGATATCTAAATAAAATTATTAAATATATGTATGTATGTATGTTCTTCAGAATTAGATATATGTGTTTTTAATATCATTTATGTATAATATACAGAGTTATTATAATGAAATAATAAAAGATTATTTAAATGAATATATTTTAGTTTATTAGTGATTTAGTAGTTTTATATGAATAGAAAAGAATTAAAAAAGTGCTGATCGGTTCGTATACGGATAAGCATTAAAGTTGCCAACTTTTTTCCCATCTACATAATTATATGAACTACAGCAATCATTGCATAGTAATGTTATACTCGGAATTCTATCACTACCGTAGATTAACCAATCCGCTGCTTTTATTGCGCACAAACTACAGGATTTCGTTTTCTTTAATCCGGTATTACTGTAGAACGGATATGCCGAAGTATCAAGCACATCGTCGCTGTTTGTCAAACGAGCATGTGAGAACATAAATAAATGCTCACAGCCGCCTTGATGTTGGTACACATACGGATAATTAAATCGAGGTTCCAAACTATCGATACGTACATTCACATCTGATGTTGTAAATCCAGTAATATTTTTCTCTTTTGCCCATTTGATTATAACTTCAGAGTAATCTATTGCTATAGGATTACGGAAATCATTGTAGAATACGCCGTCAATGTATATAAATCCGGATGGATATACATCCTAAAAACGATATTCACTACAATGCATACAGACAAAAAATACATATTTCATTTAAAATGTTTTACGTTAAAGTTTAAAAGTGATAGCTACGAATTTCATTCAAATTTTACAAGAGAAAAACGAAGTTTATAAAAAAGATGAGGTCAAGGTATCATTCCCTACCTTGGCTGACGGAGCTTTAAAGTAATTATCCGGACATTCACTAAAGTCGGTTGAAACAATCAAGTCTCTCGGACATTTAATTGCATCGCGTAAATCCGCCATTGTATTCGATCCTAATATCGCGATTTCGTAATCGAAATTCAGGATGTTCGGTGTATACGCTCGAGAAGGGTATGGACCCGGTCGGAATAATCGAATATAAATGATTATACCACATCCTGGTTTTAAATTTTGATCAATACTATCTGCAGATATATTTGGTGTCTTAAGCTTTAAAAAATATGATAGTAAACTGAAGGTTAAGCGGTGCCACAACAGAATTGTAAAATAACTACATTAAGGGTAGGTTTACGTAACACCCAATCCGAGAAAAAAATCACGAAAAACATGCTTCTTTTGGGCAGCGTTACGTAAACCTCCCTCCCCTTAATGTTTTAACATATTATATAAACATGTACAATGAATTTTTTTATTTATTATTAATATACATATTAGTCTAATTCTTTCTTAAAGGTGGTTTCTTAATACAAAACCACCTACCTTAAAGACCTACTCTGAATAGGCTAATTAGTTTTATATATATATATATATATATATATATATTTGCGCATGCGTATGATCACATTCTATTGGTGTCGTTTAAGTTCGAGTCGAGACTCGACTAGTTCCGACATTAATTATACTAAAACCTAAATACCATGCTGATGCCTGATCCCGCAATTAATTTATTGACCCAATACAGTCTTTTGTTCCGTCTGGCTTCTGCCTCGGCGACTGTCCGTAATCTAAGTGCATCATCGGTTATATTGTAGCGTTCGTACATTTTTCGTAAACAAGCTTCGTTTGTATGTTTAAGCATTTTCATATTTAGTGGTTGTTTCTCATCCGGTACAGTTAAAAGGTCAACACTGTTCAAAATACATATATATATATATATATATACTGCATTCTAATTATTTACTGGAAAATTACCTGCAAGATTTAACTATCATATCTTTCTTTGTGACATCCAAAGATTTATCTTCCATAAAATTAAATATAGTTTCATTTAGGTCAGGTATACACATTTTCTGACAACCATATAATTCAGAAGTATACTTTTTGAAATAATCTTTAATGTTATGGTGTTCGGTAGCTCCGTATCTCTTCGGAATATATATTGCTTCCATTTTCAAATATGAATTTTAAGATTACAAAATAGGTTATGTTTACTGAAGTTTACGACTATAGGTTTATGAGAGAGTAGCGAGAGTGGGATCGTCAGGGATCGTGATGTGTTTAGTTCCGTCGCAGAACTAATAATATTGCAGATAACGCTAGTGAGGCAAATTTAAAATTCCCCGCCAGTTTTAGGTATCTAGTATCATTTAATTAAATTGAAATAAACAATATTTTCTTATAATTTTATTCAAAATTAAGAAGCTGGTACACTTGTTTTCTGTTTAACAGTATAACATATAATTATATACTACTACTGATTTCATATTCGTAAATAATTATGTCGGATGTTAACAATTAGAAATATTTTCCGGAACTGTATTTCTTTTACAAACGAACGCACAAACTTCAATCAGAAACACTAACCAAGCCACCAAAAGTCCTAAAGTCAACTGGAAAAAAGCAATTTGCATATCTTCCATCGAGAAAACTGTAATTGCGTCGCTCAAACTATGCCCATCATCATATTTTGAAGCCGAACTCGAACTATTAAAAACCATTTCATCATACCACTTATCAAAGAATCCAGCTTCTGCGATTCTCAATATAAGCATATTGAACTTAGGCGCATATGGTGAATTCACCGGGAACAAATATGCCAAGCTATATGTGCGCGCGCATTCTTTAACCATATGTATCAAATTATAACCATCCTTATCATAGAAAACGGTTGTCGCATTATTAATTTCAACTTCGCTTTTTCTGATTAAAGTCGCCATCTTTGTTTGTGTTGCTATGCGTTTCGTGATAGAAACAGTGTCGTTATAATAACTAATCATGCTTTTTAGCTTGGCGATCATTGGCAGTGTCTTATCACTGAAGACATCGTCCATAAAATATATATATTGGGATTTTATTTGTATATCCGATCTGGACAATTCTTCCAACGTGTTCAAATCTTTGTAAAACATTGGTGTTGCGTAAACTTCGATCAAAGAACCTTGAAATGCTCCAACTAGAGTCACAAATGCCACCAAACAGAATGCTAGTAATGTACGCTCTGAAGTTGTCGTTGGTAAACGATATATAGATGATGTTATCATCAACCTAAAATTAATCGGGCAACATTTTAAAATTTTAATTCATATTACACTTTATTTAACATAAAAATTATTATCATTAAAAGACAATAATAGCTTGACTTGTTAAAGCAACAACTCCACCATTTAACATACTCTTAACAGCCACTGTAAAAAAAAATAAGCTTGCCGTTGTATTAAAGAGCTATACAATGTTCGGCTATCAATACATTTTAATCATATATTCAATAAAACAATCATAGATATTATTTTTCTATTACTTTCTTGGGGAAAGTAATAATATAAATGAATACACGTATTTTAAATTCACATGAATACCTGAACGTGTCAGTAAATATAAATGGATGCAGCACTGTTTCATTCCGAAACAACGTCAGTAGTTTTTGGATGAATATCCATGAAAATGACATTACGAAATATATGATGACAATGCATATCCATGTAAACTTATCCAGGCAAAAATATAACAACTGCCAGTCAGGAATCCTGTCAGCTTTTCGCATAATAATACATAATTTATCAGTAAAGAAACTCGCTCCGAATTCAATATCAATCGTTAGATAATCTTTTATAAAATAGTGCACCGCAATACAATCAGCATCGCCATCTAATAGTCTTTTCAAGGCACCTGTAAAACTTCCATTCGGTAATTTAAAACCATACTGGTTATTATCAAATGGGAACAGTATCAAAGATGTAAAATTCAAACGTTTCGCCATTAAATCTAATAGATTATGGTCGATTCCAATGAAACCAGTCCCCATATGTGGTAACAAATATAATGATTGAAATATGATTGACTTCACAGGATATTTATTGAAGTCCAACATGTTGTTTACAATCAAATTTGGATCACTTATAACTTCATCATAAGTGAAATTTAAAATGGCGCCTCTATTTGTATCGTTTCCAAGAAATGGATTATAAAATAAAATATGTTTACAGTTGCAACCTGTGATGACGACTTGCGGTGTCTTATATACACGCCACAACTTTTCAAACACTACTTTCATGTTAGTGTCACAATTTTCTTGAATGAAATTGATAAAATATATACTCTGTGGACTCCAAAATGCAGTTACCATTTCGCTAAACATATATATCAGTAGTTCTTCGATGTTTTTTACTATTATTATATAACTATGACTATTTTCAGAGCATAAACTGTTGATAGTTTTTTTGCGATCAATGATATCTCTTCTAGGTCTAGTTGTCAGTTGGAAATTCGGTTTTAGTTCAGATATATTGATATTTTTAACCACTTTTGGTATTTTATATATTGTATACAGTAATTCAGGTTGATCATTACATAATCGTATTATTGATAAACAATTTTGATTTAGAAATAATGCTTTTATTATTCTTGCTGTATGAATATTGTAACATTCATTGGAATTTGTATGTGTTAAATTTGTGCTACAAATACTATATAAACCGAATATTATATATAAGAATATAAACATATTTTTCATAATTACTTTCTTTATCTCAACTTTATTTATATATATATATATATTAATATGCTCAGCAAACAGAGAACATAAAACACATATCTGAGCTTTGTTCTCTGAATGTAATGTATTTGATATACATATGTACATGTACTGTATATACATATTTAATTTGGTTCCACTTAAAATAGAATTTATCATTATTACCAACGATATATTTTGTAAATTTACCTTTTGTGTGATTTATAAAGTAATTTTGGTAAATCGCACATATGTATTTATTAACATGTAGGTACATTGACAAAATAATATTTAGGTGTAGAAAAGCAAATGATATCGTTGAACTGTCATACAGAAATGATTATCGGTAGTTCTAATCACGAAATGATTTATGATAGTTTACAATTATACGAATTATTTGAACGGAACGAGCTTTATGAAGCATGCCTATAATATAAAGAAGAATTATTTGTAAATAAATGAATTGAAATATTTCAATTCAATAAGCTTTATATAAATGCAATGTACTGTATATTTATGAATTTTTTATGCCTAGTTGTTTATATAATTTAGTTTTGTTATAAATCCTGCGGGTCAGAATCTTTTCATTATCATCACTAATGAATGTTTATTATTTCAAAAACACTTACATATTGCATTCTTCTGTAACTTGATTCCAATGAACACAATTGTTATTTAACACTGCCACTAGATTTAACTATACAACTATACTTTCGGTTTCTGTAACTTAGCCACTGCAACCACTATTTATTATTGCCGGTAGATGGCTATAGAGCAGTGTTGAGCAACCTGCGTCTCTCATTCTGATACAATGTGAATGTGACACACGATATCCCTTCGTATGCAAGGTGACAAACCGCTCAAGTTGCTCATGCTCATACTTATTGTTCTTTTACTTTACTATGATCGGATAGATGTAAAACCAATTATAATTAAAAAGAAATTTATAATTTCAAAATAAGAAATGTTACAATTAAATTAAAATTGCTCATTAATGCCTAGAATTAAATCGAAATAATTATGATAATAAAATAACTTAAATTACAATTAATTATTGATAAATGTGTAAGTTGTGACGTTCAGAAGAGAAAAACCAAGCGATTGATTGCGATTGTCTATTCTATCCTATATAGGCGAAACATATTAAAAATCAAGTGTGCTTAACTTTTATTTGATATTAGGATTGATTGGTAGAGTAAATGATACATTAGATCTTACTTAATGTCACATTACAAACGACATCGCGATAGAATTGTTTAAGATTAAATAAATCTGACTTAATTCTATAGTGAAGTAGGTTGTAATATAACGTTTAGAGATCTAAAGGATATTGAATTGTAGCATATTCTCGACCATCAAACCCAATGTTAAATACACTTAATGTTTATTATGAAGTATGCTTTCGTCTAGCGTAGACAGAGGACGATTGTAAAATGAAAATATATGAGGCGCGACACGATTTGATCGGAACACCACGCACCACCAAAACAACACAAAACTTACTAAAATAGTGTAATGAATTGTTTGAGAATATAAATGATATATTCCCGAGTTATAATTGACTCTGATTATTATATTCTTGAATTACAACAAAGTCTATATATATATATATATATAAAATGTATTTATATAAAAAAAAAAGAAAGTTTACTTGAATTATAATACTTCTAGGCAACCGTAAAATTGCATTATAAAATGCAGCACTACAGAAAAAATGACCGTACATAATAGAAAATGCATGATTCATGTTGTGTTTAGATACTTGTCATCAGTTATTTCTGTGTTTATAATTATTAATTTATAAGAGCAAATACAAAAACAAAACTAAACTACACATATACAATAGTTATTCGACGTTTTCTACACAAGTGACAAAAGATTTGATTTATACACAGCGTAGGTACACAAAGATAGTTATTATTTAATTTTCTCATAATAGTCTATATATTTGTTTTTATTATAGAATAATATTAATATACTTTTTACTGGTTCATCACTGACACAATATTGTTAACATAGTTTACGTGTGTCATCATAAATTCTTTTTGTTTCATATATATAAAATGTCAAGCAAAACTTACAGGTTAAAAGTACATATAGCGTTCAGTGACAAACCATATAACCCTGTCGCGTACGTTGGCCACGTCACCAACTTTAACCTTCGCCATTTTGTTTGTCCAAACAATGGCCGACGTGGTTGCAACGAACACGCCATTCTGGGCAATTTTTTACCTAGGATACGAATACTAGTTAAAAGTTGGAACTACTGCACATGTTTATACATTTTTCAACTATTTTTTTTCTTTTTTTTTTTTTGTATTAATTATTTGTCACACAATATGATCAAATATTCGAAACCACATTTAATGCACAACTTTAACCCTGACATAATAATTAAACACCGTCTCTTTGAGAAACATCAACGCGCTATTAACAGGAAACGAACAGTTAAGGAGAATCAGACGGTTTGGGGATTGTTGTTATTTGATAGTACGTGTTTTAGTTGTTTTGATTGGAAAAGTAAGGTTAAGGGAACAGACACAAACGTGCTAGAAATAATCGAACCAACTTACCCTGCCTTCTTTAAACGATAATACGCTTCAAACTACTATTATTAATGAAATAAATACATTAAAAAATTATGAATAAGCGATAAATAAATGGAAAGATCCAATAATATACAAACTGAATTAACACAGTATCACAACACGATTTAAATCAGTTTAATAACCATGTTTAGTAATTTCTAAATGCAATTTTTAAACCAAATATAATTGAAATACTGTAGTCATTATTGCATGGTTGTATAGTACAAATGATGTATGTATGTTCTCCTTCGGGTGTTTCAAAATAAAATAAAAATTCATCAATTTAAAAAATCATTCATTCCGATTAAATTATAAGTTTATTATTTCATACAACAATAAATATACAACCATGCAAGAGCACTAAAGAAAATAAAGCAATTTACACTTGTCGGTATAAAAATTACAGAACAGTTACATTTATACTAATTAAAAAAAAAAAAACAAAAAACTAATATTTCCATAAGTAATAATATAATCATATAATAATAATTCAGATATAGTATCTTTTCTAAACTGTATGAAATTAATTAATAATAATATTAGATTTAATTTTACACTCAGCTCAAACTTGTCCTATGTTTCATTGCATTTGTGTGTCGAAGATATAATAATTATTAGGTGTTTCCTTTTTTTGTTATTTGGAAGGCAGAGCAAGTCTGCGTATGTAGTGGTGTGTGGCCATATTTGTTTATTTTGTTGTTTGTTGTCAAATCGATCGAACTATTCTGATGGGTGGGAGGGGCGAGAGCGGAGGACGTAGTTACACAACGCCATGCCCACTTTAGGCGGGGTTCCAATATGAATTTGGATAAGTCTGTTTGGCCCCTGTCTTTGCTTGGCTCGACGATTGCGAACGTTGACCGCTACTATTGCCCGAATCCTAATAAACAAAAACAAACAACATTTGCATCACTCATACTCATACACTAATATTCAGAATCATACAGACAAAAGCAACAGATTTTTGGAAATATTTTTCCAAATTGGTATTTATAAATGATATGTACATGAATTAGAAGGCCAGAAGAAAAGTAGTACGCAACCAAATATTACAGAAGAAGTATCTTGATTCCTGAGGTGCTATTGGAATAGACAACTTGCGAAATTCAATGCGCAAGCGCTAAATGCTGGTATTTGACAATAGGTCGGTTGTAGAATATGAGGCGATTGTCCTGATTAGATATGCGTCGTTTATTTTTGTTGTTCATGCGTTCATGATCATTTCAAATAATTCTGTGTAACTTTCCTAATTTGCAAGTTGAATTCGATGTTGCCAGGAGTGCTATAATTAATATTTGCATCATAATTCCAGCACTTGCCAGAAATTGAATTACTAAGAGTTTATATATTCAACATTTCCTTTTATAAGCATTTCTGTTGGCAACAACATTAAGACTTAAATAGTAGCTCAAAGATTAGTTTATAATTAACAAGACGGCGATTGCCGACAAATAAATCAGCTATTTTGTTTTACTATACTACTCATTCAACAATACAGTTATACACTGAAACTAAAAGCAATATCAATAAAAATAAAAAATAAAAGTCCCAAAAAACGATTACCATCAAAGAGCAGGCATAACTGTCAGGCGTATGTATAGTATGTGTGAGGTAGTGTGTGTGTGTGTGATTTGTATCAGATAGATATAATCAATCCATAACACTTACCATGCGTCGTGCTTGGTGCCGCATATCCATCTACAAAACAAGCAAAAAACAAAACCTGAGTCAAACCAAAAAGAAACTACACCATGCCTCACCGTTTGTCCGTCGTAGCCATACGAAACAGATGGATAAAACATGCTCTATAAAGATGGAAGATGGAATCACGCCCAGGCCAAAGAGAAGTCAGTCAACATGCATTCCAACATTAAATAATATATAAATAATGATTTAATTCAAATTAAAACTAAAAATCATTTAAAAGTGATGATCTGACTTAATACACATAGTTAAGACTGCGTGCGAAGTTCTCTTGGCGGGAAACAGCAAATAGGTATTATGCAAAATTGATGTATTTTAGGCACGCGACGCAAACATTTCCAACGAAGTGGAGCCGTAAGACAACACCGTAAATCCATCGCCTAAAAGATCCCATTTTTTTTTTTAACTTTATTACCTACATTTTAATACCGAATGTGCTGTTTCCCGCCGAGACACTTACGAACGCAGTCTTAAGATGATTTAAACGCAATTTTTGGTGAGCGAACAATCCAAATTTTGAATGTATACTGGGGTAAGATTTAGACTCTGGCACCTTCAAGACCGCCGGCCCATTTTTAATAACTAGTGTAAGACATTCGCATACAATTGCCAAAATTACCAGATGATCAATACCCCCCCCCCCCCTAGTAGTCGTGTTGAATCAATGCAGAGGTGCATTTTCTTCAAAGCGGTGTATTGTAATTAATCTCCAAAGGAAACCTGTTTATAACCATTGAATTTTGAAGAGATAAAATTTAAAAGACAATAATGACATTATTATTGATTCATTGCAACAATAACCAGTCTTATAATGCGATTCCTAATGTTTTGCGTCTTACGATCGACCGCGTGAGCGAAATACATACATGCAAGTATATGAATAATATATATACTAGTTTTTTTTTTTTTTTTTCGTGCATGTCACAGATACACTACTAAACATTATAGCTAAAAATAAAGTTTGTTATTTGATAAATATCTATAAATAGATATATAACTCTGGTAGCCATTGCTTGCCATATAGTTATTTTAAAGACATGTACTTATCTTATTTATCAAATGAAAGGTCATCTAGCCATCATAATACTAGTTCCTAGCAAAATGTATGTTTCATATTTTCTATCGAGTTTTTTTATCGGTAAATAATCTAGTATATTTACTAGCAATAATATGTTGTAAAATACAGGGTTCAGATTTCTCCAGAATATTCCAGTATTTCATGTTACTGAGAACCCCGAAACCTAATAAATAGCGAGTTTTACTGACGCGTAGTATACCAAATGAGGAACTTAGTGCGATATTCGCTTACCAAAAATCGCTTAAAATTTGTACAAAATATGAATAAAAATTGAGTATTTTCAAAATCATTTATAGAACTATTTCATATATTTAAAATTAAAAGAATTTTTGTGAACCCTTTAGCAGTGACGTCGGTATGACCATCTTTGAAGTTATAATTGTTTTTTATTTTTATTATTATTATTATTATTAAGCACAATATTCAAGAACGCTTAATTGCTGAACAGGAACAATAATACACAAAATAAATCTAAATAGCTGAATACGAGCTATATTTTATGATTGAAGTGCGTTAACGTTGCGTTAATTTCAAAAAATATTAGCTGTCGAAGCTAAGCGGTTAGCTGCACTGCAACTACTACGATTACGTCTATTATTTCTCATGCTTCTTCGAATGTTTTGATAAATATCGTGTGATCTATCGCAATATTCCTTCATATTACTATTTCATATCAGTGTTGTACTTCACTAGTTTTTTCTATGAATTATATCTTCTAATAATTCTAACATAAGTTTATACAATGTCAACAAATTGATTTTAGTAGTGTAAACATCATAAATCTAGTAATTTTTGACTATGACGCAAGTCCGTTGCCTCAATATCTCGACTATAGATTACTTTCATTTATGACAATATTCGGCCTAAAAATGCCTAATTTGGACAAATTGGAATTTTTCTTATAACCGACATGACTTATACAATCTGTTTTATTCTGTAGCATACAAAATACAATGTATATCGTGTGTCGGAGAATATATCTTCTGCACACAAGTATTGCACCTTCACGGTATGATGTAGCAGGTGACTGGCGCATATCAAAGAATGGAACAAATAAGTTAAACAATTTTTGATCGATGTTAAAGACTAAAAACGCTGAAGGGTTAATAACAAGAAAAATATATGAAATCGTTCTAAGAATGGCATTGAGATTCAACAAATTGAAACGACTAAAGAATTCTAACCATTATTCAAAACTATTGATTAAATAAAAGATAAAGAATTATACTAACTAAAAATTAAAAGGATTCTTCTGAACGGAATATAATCTGTTTGGAAAAAATATAAAAATCAATGCCATAATAAACCTAACATTTATTCAACTGTACAACTAAATAAATATTACAAGATAATGTACAATCAAGAGAATAAAAATTACAAAATGAAAATTAAATTGTGAAATGAATGCGCCAAAATCTACTACAAACAAACATAATTTCACGGCAATTTTTGTGTTTTTAAATGTTTTTCCCTTTAACTATTCTACTGCACAGCACTTTCGACAATTTACTGGAAATCTCACATATTTATTTATTTATTATTATTATTATTATATGAATTTTCTCTTTTCTATTGTGTTATTTCATGTATCTCAATATCCATTCGTAATGTATCTAAACATAATCTTAGTCTACATTCACATTTATTATAAATCAAGTAGCCTAGAAAAAAGACAAATATAATAAATAAAATATAACTGCCAGTATTTTTGTAGCTGTTGGTTTGAATTTGAATGCACATGACGTTCCTGCACACTAAATTTATGTAAATATCTTACTAATAGAGGTCGATATGTGAAACACAAATAATAATAAATAGTTTCAAAAATTCATTATAATAAAAATAATAAGTAAAAGGCTTTTTTAGGCATTCCTCGTCCTCATGTAACAATATATTGAATACATTTTATTTTCAAAACCTACATATTAAAATATGCAATTTTATACGAATATTATGTATGTATGCATATGATTTTATATAATATCTGATCATGATTGATGACACAAACTACACTGTCCGACGAAATAAACGTTACAGCTTTATTATTTATATAAAGCAATATAATAATATTATAACGGAAAAATTAAATGAAAACAGCAAATATTGCCGCGTTCTCTGTGATATTTATTAGGAACTAATCTAAAAATGATACAAGCGCAACATACTGTATACACGTACAGCCGGTAATAATGATAACAATATTACAGTAAAACTTAGAGCATAGTGCATTAAATGACAATAAATAGACTGAGTTCTTCCGGAATGAAAACTGTTGCAAAATAGGAAGCTACTAGTTACACGGCTCTTTCATTAGTATATATATATATATATATATATATATATATGTTATGTATGCCGAAATATGTCATTTGGCATCGTGATCTTTCAATTTTTCCATTTAAACAGCGGTTCTTAGACTAAGAATCTTGAGATATTCTTATGAGTGACAACTCAAGATGCAAAATTATTCTCAGGTGAAAATACATGACATAACATTGGAGCCTACTTCTGAATGAAACCTGTATTGGAATAGGACTCTTGCCGAAAACATATTAAGAACCGCTGCATTAGATCACTGATATACAATAAACAAAGCCGAGTTTTGTTAGATTCAATATTTTTACGAGATTATTTGACAAAATTAAAATCCATATTGAAATATATGATTAAATCCTATAAGGTCCATTGTTATATTCTGATGAATTTCAAACATCTACGTAAATTTTAAAACTGAAATGTAATTTATATTGTCGTAAGAGGACGAATATAGGAGCCTATGAGTGAATATCAATTAAAACGTTACCACCGAATGAGGTTTATTGGGTACATTGGGATAATGTGGACCATTACAAAGAAAGATTACGATTAGAATTCTTTATTAATAGAATTTTTTTTTTTTTTATTAGAAAAATATAGTAAACATTTTGTAATGTCACAAACAGTCGCAAAGTATCCCCCAATAGACTTCGTCCTACGGTAAATATACTATATTTGAACTACTATGACGTGCGCATGCAGCGAAATATATATATATATATATATATATATATATATATATATATATATATATATATATATATATATATATATATATATATATATATATATATATATATATAGAAAATGAAAATTCAAAAATAATAACAACATGATTATTATTATTATGATAAAAGTAGTAAAATAAAAAGTAAAAAATTCAGATCAACCAGGAATTATCATAGGTGGTAGTGGTTAAGTTATCGTAATTGGTTCTAACCTGATGCATCGGCTGGTGCATGAGCGTAGTGTTATGATGTTGTTGGTGGGGCAGCGTCGGGATGTACATCTGGGGGCCGTACGTGGCGCTGGGCGCAATTCCAGCGCTCTGGTTCCCGGCCAAATTGAACGGTGGTGGCGTGCCCGAATGGAAGCCTTGCTTCTCGTACGACTACACACATTTTAAACATACATCAATTCAAACCTATTTTTCTATATTCAAGTACATATTGTTGTTTTCAAATAATCGATCAGATTGCCAAAATCATCTTTGGAATTAATCGAACGAAATAACTACAATGCTACATACAAAGAACTTGTTTGTAGTTTGTAGTCATTTTTTGTTTGAATCAATCCTCAGTCTCGTCATCGTGCTCATCATTTGAAACTATTCGTTTTATATTAATTAGTGTACGCAAAATACTTTGACACCGAAGGTGAGCGTGAGCGACGCAATAATCGATTTGAAACATTTGCGAAAATGCGTTTTTTTAATCTTTATGGTGGAATATCATGGGTTCCCAAGCTCAAATCTTTGGCGACTTTTTACATTTTATTTATAAGCATCAAAAGAACGTGTGTACCGAAGTTAATCCCTCTGGGACTTTTTCCTGAAAACTAAAGTGACTGGACTATTACCAATATGAAAAAATCTTGTATACAGGCGATTGGGTTTAAACTACGAGCGAATTCAAATGGGATGCCAAATAATATGAGTAGCAAATTTGGTGTGAATAGCTCCGGTACCTTCAGAGGAGTAGAGGGCACAAATTTGGTCTGACGACTAACATCCAAGTATATAAGTAATATATATTATTCAGAACGATTAGACAAACACTTTTTGTTAAGGAATTTTTTTGATTCGAGAATGCTACAGACACACGACTGATTGCTTTAGCTCTTTTGAACTGAAATGAATAATAAACACAATATAAATAATACAAAGCATTTCCTAAAACTGCTATATTTTAAACCGATTTATATCCGAATCATATACTAGCCCCCCTGCAATCAAACCTAAATACACTTCTGTAGTTACATAAATACAAATAGGAATTCAAATTTATTTAAATGTACATTATTATTATTATTATATTGATGAAGAATGGACTATAAATGATATGGGCACGTGAGGTCCAGGGCTTTACAAAAATGATAACCCTGAAACTACGAAATGCACAACAAACGTCATAATATACAAATGTAATGGTCAACAATCAAAGACAGCGTCCGTGAAATGAAATTACGAATAAGAAACAAGTATGTATGTAACAAATAACTTATCCAAATAAATGATAAATATTTTTACTTACATTGACTTTTCCCAATGCAGCGTGTGACTTTCCGTACATGACGGACAAATCGGTGGCAACCGATGAACCGGTAGTGACCGCGTTGGCTCCGATGCCACCTGCTTTGCTCTGGGTTTGGGTACCGCTCACATAACCGCTCTTTGCGTAATCTTGCGACTGTGTCAACGCATCATAGCCAGACCCATAACCTGAACCGTAGTTACTCGGTTTCGGATATTGGCTTAAATTTGTTGATCCATGGGCATTTGTAGCAGCAGGCATTTGCTGTAATATTTCATTATTATAATGCTATTTGTACCTAAATTGTCGTTCATTAGTAAAAAAATATTATATATATATATATATATAGTTCATGATAAAATAAAATCAGATTGCCAAAATCATCTGCGGAATCGATCATTCAGAAAAACTACAATGCTACGCACAAAAAACTTGCTTGTAACTGTTGTCTTTTGTTTGAATCAATCCTCAGTCTCGTCATCGTATCATCATTTCAATATGTAGTGTGAATTTAACATTCATTAGTATAAAATAATTTAAGGGACAATTAGTTTCGTGCAGCGTGTGCAACGTGCACTCTTCCAGTCGCATATGAATAAAAGAAAACTTACTGGGTAGATGGCAGGAGTGCCATACTGGAAGCCACCGGGCATCATACCAGCCGCATTATAGAAGTAGGCGTAACCAGGTGGCAACGTCGCACTGAGCATCGGTTGCGCCTGGTGCGATTGCGTGCTCGTCTGTTGGGAAAGCGTTGAAGGCACTGGGGATGCATTGTTATCACTGCGCGTGAACCGGCTGTCGGACATTGAGTACGCGCCACTCGCTATACTGCCCTCCCGTCCCGTTGCTAACGTTGTTGGCGTTTGGTAACCCATATCATAATATGCTCCCTACACATTAAACATTTTCATTTTTCGATTACTTTATGTGACATGTAATTAAAGTCGCTTCAAATTTTTACAAATGTGTATAAAACAGGCGATTTAATAACGATACTAACGAGCTTTATCAATTCTCAGTCGGGTTTACGTGACATCATTTAAATTAACATGAAATAGGAATATAACTAGCACAATAAACGATACAAACACAATAAGAATACGCACATTGTTTACTAGTAACATAAACGTTAATTTCTTTTGAATGTAGAAATGTATTAAAGTAAACTTACAATATGAGGAGGCACCCTTTGCTGTAACAACTGCAGATCTTCGTAGGAGTACATGGGTTGCTGGTAGAACGGTAAACCCGCCTGTCCCATGATATATTGCGTACCCATCATGGGTGCAACACCAGGCGGAATGTTAGTCACTACTCCGCTCTTTGCTATAACAGAAAATTCACTTTGAATTCCTGTACTGAGATTCAGATTCAGTACAAGGCACCTATGGGTGCCTTCGGGCTCGCCTTATAAGTAATATCGCTGGTCCCTACCGAAACGCGATAATGTTCTTATTTGCAAATTCAGTTCATAAGGTTTTTATGAAATACATACATACATACATACATGCTTCAATCAATAGCAATGTTGTTACTTTAAAAATTACCTGCAGAACTTGTGGAGACTTTCGTACCGGCCGTGTTGCCGGACGTCTGGCTGTTCGTTAGACCAAGAGCCGGTGACGCACTCACAGTTGTCGTTGTAGTGGCTGTACTGCTTGCCGTTGTCGCACTATCGTACGAAGACTGCTCCTTGCCACTCGAGATCTTATGGTTATGCGTTGACGTACTCGACGTATTGTAACTATTGTACTGGTTACTACTTGTCACATTGTAATTAGTACTATTGCTCAAACCTGCCGCGTACAACACACAATCACAAAATGGCGAATTAGCTTTACTGATGTTTGAAGCAAATCACTTTTAAACATTAAAATATTCATCAGATTGCCAAAATCATCTGCGGATGTGGTCAAACAGAAAATCTACATGCCACTCACAAAGAACTTGTTCATGGCTTGTCGTTTTTTGTTTGAATCAATCCTCAGTCTCGTCATCGTATCATCATTTATATTATTTTATTTTATTTTATTTTATTATTAGTGATTGTTGAATTTCTTTTAAGCAAACTTAATGTTTGTTTTCCATGATTCCATTGATGTGCAACTTACCCGTGTTGGATCCATAGACCGATTGGCCAGCATTCTGCTGATACGTAGACTGGCTGTTCGCCGTAGCCGGAAACGAGGCGGCCGCTTGCGTTATCGAAGGGAATGCAGGGGCACCCGTTTGATACGATGAGCCACTGTTCGAGTACGAACTGTTCTGGTAGCTGTTTACGCCCGCCGCACTTGGATTATTATACGATGCAGCTGAATTACTATTTACATAATTGTTTGTTTGTTGACTTGACACATAGGACGAAGCTGTTGTCACCTAAACATATACATACATAACATATTTATTGCAATTTTATATGATTGTCTTGATTGTTTTGAAGCAGATTTGTGTTAATGTGTTATTTTAAATCAGATACCAAAGACATCTTCGAATATGATCCGACATTCAAACTGCGATGTAATCAACAAAGAACTTGTTTATCACTACAGTTTTATATATCATGATTATCTCTCAGTCTCGTCATCGTGTCATCATTTTTATTATCCTCAGATCAGAATCCAGCCAGGAAAGCTGATCTTAAACTTTTTCAGGATAGCCGCAACCTCCCAATGCTAATTTTGTTCAGTAGGTTCAATATAATGTCATATAATTCTATGTGAGAATAATACTTGCGCCGTGACCCTTCGTTTAAGAACCGCTGATCTAGGAGCTAGGAAGGCTTGTAACACAAGTATCTATACTCGAAAAGTGCGTATTCTTTTTATTCTATATTAGTTCAAAACATAACGTGCTTTTCAAATCAATGCTGCAGTTTAAACAAAAATGTTTAGCAATTATATTTTAATTACAAATTATCGCAGAATGGAAGTCGTAATCGATTGGTGTCACAGATGCCGCAACAGTCACTGTACGAGGCGGCGCTGGCAGCGGAAGTTTGGTGGTTATATTTCACGCGAGTGTGCATTGTATTATTATAGACGTGCTAAATTCGTTTTTACATTCATTTACGATGTAAATATTGTAATCATGAAAAATGTCGAACGCAATATTTCAACAGATATACAAGTTTTAATCTTCCCTGAATCGAATGTGGCTATTTTCGGAATAATGTCTATGTGTGTGTCTGTCTGTGAACGCTCTAGAGCCAAAACTATCGAACCTAAAATAGTGAAACTACAAATTTAAGACTGGTATATGGTTTAGATGTTCACCTCCTATTTTTGAAAAGAATATTCAAATTGGAAACATTATTTGTATTTGTTTAATATCTTCAGGCATCCCAGAACTGTTTAACAGCATGGAGCAAGAACCTTAACCGTAAATAACAAAGAAAAGAATTCGTATTTGTCCTATTTTCCAAACATAAAAAGTAACATTCGTTCATATGTGAATCTGACCGAGTGCCTAATCAATATTTGTAAAATATATAAACTACAAATGCCAGTACTTTAGAACATGTTTCTAGAATTTGAGTCTGGCCATACCTGCGTACTAGACTGGTAATTGTTTGAGTTGTAATTCTGGGATTGGTAAACCGAATTGTTGGATTTCTGGGTCTGATAACTCTGGTACGAGTTGGCCGGTGGTTGTTGTGAATATGTGTTGTGTGGTCCGCCAACATCAGACGCTTTACCACCGCCACTGATGTCTAAACCGGATGATGCCGAGACCGACGAGGCCGCCGTCGGGGGTACGGAGCCCGCCGATACGCCGCCACCTTGGCTGCTATTCCTCGACTGAGCGTAACTACCTGACACCGCGGACATGTGCTCTCCGGGAGGTTGTGGAATGCTGTCAGTGTTTGAGAGCTGTCCACACACACACAGAGACACGCACAATAGTAGTAGTTGTTACTTGCACACTACACTCACCGACAACCACAATCATTTCTATATTCGTTCTATATTTTCTAACTTAAACCCATTATTACGATTATAATTCCACTAATACCTATGTACAAGATATTCCGCCTTCAAAACACAACAATTTACAATAATCGCTGTACGTACATTCTTCATTATATACAAGAAGGCCAGTTTTGCTCATTTTAAGAGATGATATTTCACGCAACTCTTTCCCTGCTTCAACTGAACGAAAATATATATATATATATATATATATATATATATATATATATATATATATATATATATATATATATATATATATATATATATATGCAACATGCAAAAATACAACACCCTTTTAAACAAATATAGTAGTACGTTTTCTTTCTAAATTCTATTGATTTTGTCCTTGGGAAAATGTTTAGTGCATTGTTAGTTGTATAATATTTAGATATTTATGTTGTCAGTTGTATTGCTTCATATTATTTTAGAGTCATATATTACTTATTCAGATTTCTATAAAAGCCCAGGGTTGCTAATAATCATCTACTGTTAAAAACACTGTTTGACACTGTTCAATATTACTTTATATTATTAAATATATTACAAAAATAAAAGCAGTATCTAGTACCTAGTTTAATCAAATATTTGCAATAAGTATCAGTGTTCACTCACACCAGACAAATTTATATCATCTTTGAATAAATAATGCCGACAATTTATATGGTGATTATAATATAATAGACTATTGGACAGTGCCAAACAGACTTAAGAGATATTGTATGATATTAAAAAGCGTTGCGAAACCTGAATTAATATCGTAGTGGAAGATTTCACGTTTATACACCTTATTCTATATATAAATTGTTAATAAAATTCACAAAAATAAAATGAAATTCTCACTCTCAATAAAAAAAAATAAAAAAACAACAAACAAACAAACAAACATAAAAAGCAAATAAATATAATATGTATGACAGACATACCATTTGACTCTGTGAAAGCGCAGAGTTAATACTGGATTGCGTTTGGGCAGGTTTTGGTGGTGAAGTTGTGTATCCATCCAAAGCTGACGATGGTTGACTGACGGCGTTTAGATCCAAGTTGGTTGCAGGCACATTTGTCGTAACCTCTACCATGCCGCCGACGTTATTAGCCTGTGCGAACTTGTCGCTCACACCACTATCGAACGTATTACCGTCCATAAAATCTAGCGCGCCAAATTGGACGTCCAAATAACCAACCGAATTGAGATCACCGGGCATTTCTACCGCACTTGCTGGTATCTAATACAAATCGCAACAAAAATACATGTTTGTTTTGTTTCATTTACAAGATGTACAACATTTATTATACGAACTTTATGGGTTTTATTGAGGTCTTTAAATATCAAGACATAGTGTTATAATAATACTTTGTGTTTGTTATATGCGTAATTAAAAACCCCAATAACAATTATCAGAATGCCAAAATAATCTTAAGTAATGATCTAACATAAAAACCGTAATGTTACCATCAAAAAACTTGATGATAACAATGGTAATTATGTAATAACCAAAACATCATTCTCGTCATCGTTTCATCATTTAGATTTCGACACACACAGCACAGTCTTTCTCACTCATGATGCATGACGTGAACTGCACCATAAGTGAGATGTAGTTAGTGTACATTTATCGCAACGTAAATAACGTTTGCGAGTAAATAATATGGTAACAGGTTCTCTTACTTTTGATGGAGGTGGAACTCGCGCTCGTTGAGTCTTCGTCCTGGTGGGTAACGATTGTTGAACATTGCCGTGTTCCTGCATGTTCCCGTAGTTTCCGACATTAGCGTAACTGGTACTGTTATAGTTATTCACAGAATTGTTGCTATACTGCGCCGTGTTAGATGTATAACCTTAACATGAACACACAAAAGACCCATTCATTTAAATATCTACAATCATCTGAGTCCCCAATTTTGTTTTATTTTTACATAAGTATATATCTAATTTTAATCAATAAATCAAAAATTCAGATAACATTTGTAAAGACACCTGTACAAAATACAGAATCGTTACAGCATTCAAGAAATATTTCAATCAAATACTATTTCGAATATAATCAGATTGCCAAAATCATCTGCGGAATAAGTCAAACGAAAATACTACAATGCTGTTCACAAAAAACTTGTGAATAGCTGTAATATGAAGTTCAAACCAATCCTCAGTCTCGTCATCGTATCATCATTTGTAATTATTCGAAAATTCGTATTCATTTAAGGTGCGATACTTGTGTGCATATCATATATTCTCCAATACACACTATACAACGTATTTATTTAAATAAAATATACGGCGCCGAGTAAGTAATAACTTCTGCTGAATATTAGTTTAAAGTTATACACATAGATATGGATAGTAGTTCCGTGAAAAGGAATATTTAGAGATCTAATTATCGCATAAATATATGAATATGTTGAGCATGAATACATAATTTGTTTGTATTTTCTTACCCGATGTTTGATTTTGTTGTGCCTTAACGGATTCCGACGTTTGTTGCGTAAGTTGGTTCAGGTACTGTGTTTGGGCGGCCGTTAGACTACCAACTCCGCCCATGGACGGGGCGTGTTGCGTCGGCAGCTGCTGTTGCACGGATTGTGCCACTTGGCCACCAGTTGCACCTGCTACCGTCACCTGTTGTTGCTGCTGTTGTTGTTGTTGCTGCTGCTGCTGCTGTTGTTGGCTGCGCAACTCAAGAGCCTGGGTAAGTTGTTGCGTAGCTGAAGGCACTTCCTGAGGAGGCGGTATACTAGCCACCTCCCCTGGCACACTCTGCTGCTGTTCCGTCGAAGAATCACCTCCTTCCATGGCCGTGCTCGGTGTAAACACCTTGGTGTCAGCCAGTGAACCGGTGTACTCCTCGTTGTACCAGTCGTCGATCGGTGATGGAAAATCGTTACTGTCCCAATTCTCTCCTATGTTAACAATCCGCAGTAATACATTCATTTAGAAATTTTAATTCTCCTTCAATTAATACATAGAATCATAATAACTCGTGCCATGGATACACCATATACATAAATAAAACATTTCCCTTACTCGTTTTTATATTTTCGTTGTATTCCCCGTAAGTCTTATGTATTGCATAAAATATAAACACGATATATTTGCTTTTATATTTGTTATTGGCATACTTAATCAATTGTCACTATTTGCAAACTTCAACACACACAAAATACACATTCAAACTTGAAACTTATATTCCAATAAACTTAACCATAAAATGCGATTTGAATTCATATCTATATCTTAAATTTAAGGTTATATTTCAAAATATCAGTTCGTATTTTCAAAATTAATGACGGTACGCATGCGCCAAATCAATATTAATTATTAATTTGTTGCTTGTATCAAATAAATAACACATATAAACAAAGCGTTCTGCTCACACACTCAAACATGCACACAAACAGCTGGATGTTTGTATATATAATGAACATTGACGCGTCTAGACAGAACATGTAATAATTAGATACTGTCATTATAGGATAATTGTACGAAGCATGTATATATATATATATATATAGCTTATGAGTCCTCAATTTCAAAATCAGAATGCCAAAAACATCTTCGAAATGAACCGAACAGTTCAATGAAAACACTATCAACAAAAAACTTGCCGAAAATGCTTATTAAACGTTATTAGTCAATTCTCAGTCTCGTCATCGTTTCATCATTTTCTTTATTTATTCTTTTAAATGATGATAATTGAAAGAAGTTTGAATAAAATAAATAAATAAAACGAACCCTCTGTAGCTGGCGTCGCCACTGTGTTCGAGTTCCACGTGTCCATGGTGGGCCTGGGGAACGTGTTCCTTGGACCGCCCCCATCCCTGGATTGGAATGTGCGCGAACCAAGTCGCCCGCCACCCCTGCCCCCTCGTCCTGAACCGCCGCCACGCACCGGCCCGTTCGACATACGGCCACCGCCCCGCCGCGGACCATCCATATCACCCCCCAAGTTCTTTTCATTCTCCCGGTTTTCTCGGCCTCGCCCTAAATACGACAATCACAGCAACAAAAAAAATATATATATATATATATATATTACACTTGGATCTACGCCAAATAAAACTGCATTCTATACGGCGAAACATTATCTATAGATGATTTCACCTCGAATTTAAAATCTATCCACTAAAAATTCAACAACTCCGAAATAGTGAAAAATCTGCCAAAATCGCGACTTTCCTGTATTATATATATATATATATATATATATATATATATATATATATATATATATATATATATATATATATATAGAAATCGGATAATTCTTCTATAAAATACTATATGATAGATATGAATAACTTACATCCTCGGCCGCGCATTCGTGGCGGTCCGCCGCCCCGAGTGCGTGACTTGTCCCTATCGTTGCCGGTCTGGGCAGGTAGCGTCTCTTGCCAACCATCA
Organism: Leistus spinibarbis; assembly: GCA_933228885.1. NCBI lineage: Eukaryota > Metazoa > Arthropoda > Insecta > Coleoptera > Carabidae > Leistus > Leistus spinibarbis. The sequence goes on from OW121802.1 coordinate 9,455,826, forward strand.
TCGGTACTACTTTCCGGATTTCCCTCTGTTTTGTTCGTACTCGTCGTTTGTCGATTTTTCTTCTTTTTCACAGACGTTACCCATTCCTTAACACATTTACAAACACAATGTTTTTCTTAAATGGATATAATTATGACAAGTGAAGCACAATGAAATTGTCACTGATATAAAATAGGAATAATATAGCTAGCACAATTACACAAATTATAGTCAATGTTAGTGTTTTAAAGTAAATTGATTGAACATATTGGATGACCTATATATGCTATGGTAAATGAATTGACAATATAAAAGGGTACTTACAGGACCAGAGCCTTCAATAAGTATATTAACAGCTTGATTGGTATCGAATCCGCATTCATGCAACGCAAAACATGCGTCTTCCTCTGATCGTTTTGTCAACTCTATAACAGTATTCACTTTTTCTTTGATAATCGGATCTTCTGTACGCATTTCCTTGTATTTCGCATTACGTAACGAATCTGAATTTTGTTGTGATTGTTTTTGATCTCCAGATCCTTTCCCTATTTATAAAGATACATTCACTACTTTCAACTTAAACTAGACCATACGTATATTTATCTAGTAATTCATATGCCCAATGTACTATCAGTCACTTTTGGACAAAAATTGTAGTGAGTGTATTTCACTCATATTTCTAATATACAGTAAATGTAATATGGCTGTTTGTTTTCAAAGAAAAATGTTAAAAATATGAATATTTTTTACTTTTATATGTTTTACTTTTTCTCAAACTTGTGTCCATTTTGATATATGCAAAAAATGACACGAGTAAATAGCAGTTTATAGTAAACAAAATATTCTATGTAAAAATTGGAGAATCACAAACACATTCCTGTAGATCTCATTCTAAACCTAGTTTAAGTGTTGGCACATAATCCGTACTAGAGCTCGTGCCAAATAGAAATGTGCACGTCAGTCTTTTCTTGCGCAGCTACTATGAACGAGGTCCCGCACGCATGTTCAGTGGCACCAGCGGCATGAATTTTACAAAAAAAAATTTCGTTTTTCAATACTATTTGGGTAAAATCAATCGCACGTCACTGAGTCAAATATGGCTGAGCACATTGCATATTATTGGCCCTTTAGGAAAGAAGGAGGAGCAATACTCAAATGTGTCTTTCGCGCATGCACATTTCTATTTGGCACGGGCTCTAGTGACATTAGTCGATTTCCCTGTAATATTACTGAACCAAATCTTACAGTGTAATTTCTACCTTAACAAGTATAAAAACCTGTACAAAATTATATAAAAATTCTGTCATTTGTAAGAGTTAATTACTGTGTATGAGAAAGAAAAAACCTAACAAAATACCTTCGACCAAATTGACAAAAAACAGATTACAAAAAAATGAAACCATTCAGAACACTGTTTTTTTACTTCACAAGAATTGGGGGTGGGGGGGGGGGTTTACATATTTTCAATTTAAAAACACATATAAATAAAGAATTATGTTTCCGGGCATTATAATGAACCTTATCCATTTTGCTACTATAACTATTTATCAAATTGACAAGAAAAAATGACGTGCGAAACATCATACACGAATACCTCCATACGAATAACAATTTCATATTTCGCGGGGCGGAAATGACGTGCTCACTATTTTGCCTATACAAGGTGCGTTAATCAGCCTGTGCTAATAATAATAATAATAATACATGTAGGCATATCTAACACAAGGGAAACATGCGGCTGGTCTAGCTTATTGTTATTGGACATTGTCAGAGTGACGAAGATTATTTTCGATTGGGGAAAATGATGGCATCGCGCACAAGAAGAAAAAGAAATGATTATGATTTGGTGTAGTATGCATTTACCTGATTTATTCTTCTCAATTTTCTGTGTGTCGCTTTTATCTGGTTTTTGTGATTTTGTGGCTGTATCTCCTTTCGTACCTTTACCACCCTTAGGGGTGGCACGAGTCGTGGAGCTCATCTTTACAAATATTTACAATCAATTATGTACAATCAACCTGTAAACAATAACAAGCCTTATAATGGAACAAGAAAAGCGTTCAAATCATAATCTCATTTAGATAAAATTCATGATAAAGCCAGTTATAATAATAATAATCAAATATGCAAACAAAAACGGACATGAGTCAGTGGCTAATTCCTAATAGAAAATTTATCAACAACGATGAGAGATATCGAATCGAATCGAATAACATTCACAAACGTTATAAACTGTGTAATCATCTTAAAAAAAAGTGATAAAGAACAATAATGTACCAAATTCGTAATATGCATGAAATAAACACGTAACTGCAGATTTGTCGTTCAAATTTCAAATGATCGAAAAATATGGTAAATTTCCTTGAAATGAACTGTGGAAACAAACAAAATACGTAAAACTATTAAAACACTTGGCAACATTGGAAAATTATCCGGTACAAAAGAGCACTACAGAAACAAGCAAATAGTACATAAATAGAGCGTTTGAACAATAAAAAATATGTTTTAAACGGTAAATAACAGCAGTACACATCATCAGAACACAGTACGGCAGCTCTAAAAGCACGGAAACTATGAAAAAATTCGCTACCATGTGGAGAGGGACGCCATTTCAAAGCCTTGTAAGACCGTCTATTGACAATCACAAAGTAATAACCCAGCGATAATCACACTTTTTATGCACTTGGAAACTTTTTTAACATGCAATCGCAATGTAACAGTATTTTACCAGGCTTTGAAGTTCTAATCCACACAGTAAACACTTTAAAAACGTATTAAAAGGCAAAATAACGACGATAATAACCATACCTGTCGAGTACGCTCAAAACGCAGTCTAGTCTAGTCACGTGACATGCTACGGTACCTCAAAATGGCCAGGGAGTTTTGGCGCCACAATTAAATCAATTTCATCAGAAAAATTTCTTTTTAATACATTAATTGACATAATCATGAAAATTATAAACAGAATACATAAACAATTGAATTTTACTCGATATTATAATTATATATTCTGATTATTTATACTTTAATTAGGTTTATAATGCATTTTCAAATATAAATATATATATATATATATTATAATTTTTTTTGTGCAAATTTTAGATCATAGAACGTATAATTAATTTTAATTAAAAACTGCTATTATCTGATTATTTGGCAATATATCAATAGTTATTTATAAAACATAACATTTTCTATCAACATTAACAAATATTATAACTGCTTTTCGTATTTATTAATAAAATAAAAGACACATTACATAATGATTTAAATACAATAAAAGAAAATAAAAATAATCATATTTTTCTGAAATTTCCTGAAACTCGCAAGTCACAAACACGCCTACTTTCACTTTCCTCCTGAATTTTGAAACTGTGAAGTTAGCAGCAGTTAACAGATCAAAGCACGACAAAACCTCACATAAGTATTTCTTTTTTAAAATAGTTTTATTTAATAATTAACAAAGAAAATGTTGAGTCCTGCAAGTGGAACCGGTAAATTTACACTGCGTTCTTGTAAAGTTATAAGATTTGTTAGACAAGGATGTACAAATCGACCGTTTTATCACATAGTAGTACAAGAGGTTCATATATATTTCTTGTTCCGTATAAAATTAAAAATATTCATTCATTCATGTTTATAGAGGAAAAAAGATCAATATCAACCTGTTATTGAACAAATTGGATCATATGATCCATATACAAATCAACATAACGAAAAACTAGTTGCTCTTAATATGGAACGAATTAGATTTTGGATTGGGAGAGGTGCATTAATGTCACCACCGGTTCAGCAGTTATTAGGTAATTATTCAAGTATTTTCACAAGTTGTTAGTAGTATTACATTAGAACAATATGAATTTTTGAAATAAATGCTTCCACACTGAATGTATCTACAAATGAAGCCAGACTTCCAGAAAAAAATCTGCGGTGTCTTATGCTGATTATTATTAACAAATATGTATATATATATATATATATATATTATGTTGTTTACTGCCAACGGAGTGGTTTGATGCGTTGTTCGCATTTATAATTCATGTTGAATATGGTGCCTGCACCTCTGTTTGTATAAATGAAAACTAAATCATTGCTATTTCGTCGTTAGTGTGATTGATATTGGAGCTAATTTGCAAACTGAAACGTAAATGTTCCGTTCCAAATAAAAAATAAAATTATTTCAATGCTGAGTGTTATCTGATCCGAAGTAAATATGTATTCGTTTATATATTTTTTGTAAACAGTACATTATGACTCATTTACGTGTAATTATAATCGACATTTGAAATACAACTGTAGTCATTTGATGTATTCGCTTAAAAATGCTAGATAAACGGACTTCATTCTACGTTTGTGTCAGGATGAGGATTAATAATAGGATCCAATGTTGCTAACTTGAGGACATAATTACTGTAAACTTACCTGTCATTTAAATTTATTTTAATTATATCGAAATAATTTAGGTTTATCCGGATTACTTCCGATTCACCCAACAACATACATGACAGCTTGGAGAAATCGTAAATCCGTTGATGAATCACAACCAGAAGAAAAACAAGTGGCTCAAAGTACAGCATAATATATTTCGTATATGTAAAATAGTGTAATATTTAAACTTAAACTAATAAAGAAAGAAGAGATTGATTTCATCTTTATTTGAGATTTCAATGCATTCTTTAATTACACATTGCGTACATAATAATAATAATAATGGATAATACACATTTATATAACAAAGCCGAAGAGGTTTTTATATTGCTATGTTGAAGTCAAGCAACGGAACAAATAACAAAAACAGCGCCTCTATATTTAATATGAATCACAGATGAAGAAGTAGAAAAATAGGTTAGATTACGCACATCAAATTTTAAATAATAATATATCACCTATTATAAAATTGTACTTTTTCATCTGAACATAGCAATAGAATAATCTCAATGGTACTCGTCTTTTATTTAGATATATCACCTGATTCATTAATTTAATATTAATTTGACGGCAACAATGAATTACCTTGGCAAAGTGTGCATTGTGCTAGCATATTTATTAAAACTTGTATTGTTTAAATATTACGAATCACAATATTCTATAAACAGTACAAAATTGATGTAAAACAAGAAGAAAAAATAACCTTAATACCGATTCATAACCAAAAGTATAACAAAATTTAGCAAGAGAGAAAGGAAAAGTGGTAAAATATGTTAAAAACAAATTTAAAGAAATAAAATGTGTTGTTCAGTCGGTTTTCATGTTGCCTGCAATTCTTGTCGCTATAAACAAAATAAATATAGATTTAATAAATAATTGACGCGCCAAAGATGTAAGCTGTATGTGAATGTTCCAATTAGATTCTTACCAGAGTGTTTCGTTTCTAACCATAGTTCTTACCAGAATTCTTCAAATCTCCCAATGTGCTGTCAATGATGCCTTGGTGTTTCAAGAAGTACGGTCTGATTAAACGTCTATAGATGATGAGAGAACCGTTGAAATCGGTAGGCATCATAAGCCATCCCAAGAGCACACACTACAGTTCAAATCATTAAATAATACAGGAATGACAAAAATCACTTTATTTCATTATTATATTAAATATTATTATGTACCATAAATCAGAATGCTAGAATAATAATCTTAAGTTTTGGTCAAACATAATAAATACCGTTTTGTTAACAACAAAGAACTTGATGGTAACAATAGATAATAAGAAATAACCAAACCATCAGTCTCGTCATCGTTTCATCATTTTAATGAAGGTTTTTACTTAAGGCTATCTAGAAAATATGTTTGATCTATCTCAATTTCATGTGGGAAAATGAGAAAGAAACATACCTAATCGACAATGTGTGGTGTCTGATCATTATTTGTAATAAGTACGAAGAACATTTTATATATTTAATTAATATATACACGTAAAAAATATGTTATGTTTCATTTATGGCCAGCCTATTTACACTTCGATAAGTTAGAAGAAGCCCGAAAGTACAGCCAAACAAAACAAGCTTAGGTACAATGCACACAAATATGCATCGGTGCGTTGTACGTACCGAATCTAGTTTTAATCCAATAATGTTACTGACACGACCGAATGGCACAGCACAGCACAGCACAGCTCTTCTGTACTTGTACTTGTCTCAAATTGCCATAAACATTTACATTATAATGACTAGTTTCATTTACAACATTTGCTCACATAATTATTGAATGTGTTTTCACTACATTTGAATAATTATTATTTATAAAACAGTTACTTAATAAGCAAACTTGTGTTATAGTGGTCTCTGCATTCAAAGAGAGTTGCCTGCATCAACATTATTTGAGAGTTGACTTGCCAATCATAATAAGTATTATCTCACAATTTCAACATTTATATTCTCTCTAATGATGGCAACACTGTTGCTATTATAAAGTTTTGAACATTGAAATTCTAGTTACAGATATTTATTATTTTAGTTTATAGTAATTATATTGGTTACACAATAAATAAGTGAGTATATTTTTCTCAATAATAAAAGCTTGTTTTTCCGTAATAAATGTAAACCTCTTGAACTTCTGTTTGGATTTCATCCAATAGAGAAATAATGTTCCATTACCCTAACTATTAGACTAACATTTGCACATAAATGAAATAAATACAATATTTTTTTGGTGTATAATGTGATAATTTATGGATTACAGAATAAGTTATCATTGTTTTAGGAATTAAAAGATAAACATTTATTCATAATGAGCACCACTGCCAAGGACAATGTATTTGTGATGACTCATCATTTGCATAATATTCATAGTATTAAAAAGATTTGTCTGTGATTATCAAAAGATAGCTAAGTGCAAATTGTATTATTTGATAAGGAGAAATAAAAATGTAATATATGTTTATAGAATAACTTACTTTAGCGAGCCAATATAGAGGGAACCAACTGCAGACCAAGTCTGCGAAGAATTCAACGATGGAAAACATCGCAAAAACCACCCAATATGTCAACCATTTCGTATCGTCATCCTTTTGCGGAGTTTCAATCGCCTTCATCGACGTGTACGCAGGATAAAGGAAACCTATCACGTTGCATAGTAGTTGGGCCCCATAACCGAAAATCAAATAAATCACGAGGAACGCAATTACACCTGAAAATATACACAAAATGTAATACCATGTACATTATTATAATATGACTAGAATGCGGCGAATCGAAAAGTTTTAAACAGTCTTTATAACACGTTCTCTGTCTGTCTAGCAACGGTCAAAATATCTATGTATGTATACATATATTAAGCTTTATTTATAATAATCATTTCGTAAAACATGCAATATAGCATATTTCTTTTGTTCTTCTAGCTGGAATTTTTCGTTTCACATTTTATAAAATTTCGATTCATTGAAATATGCCCCATTGTATATATTGTATGGTTCAACATTAATTTAAAGCTTATTATGTCAAAAATGCACAAATATTTACCGTTGCTAGACAGAGAACGAAATATAAGTCAGAAACAGCTGTTAAAAAATGTGTTCCGATTAACCCCATTTGATTAAGAATCAAACACAACAGTTACAGTATAAAATATTATAGTTGAATGAAATCATGATGAAGCGTATAGTAAAAGTAAAAGACGATGGAACAAAAAGACTTTAATTATAGATAATAATCAGTAAAAAATCTTGAGCTATGTATAAAAAAAGAAATGACGTTAAAATACCGGTTTCGTGTTGAGCGTAATAATAGATAAGCTGTGATAAATTTAACAATCAGGAATTGAATGATTGTCAAGTATTGTAACTATTTTAGTACAGTAGTACTAAACAAAAAATGCGTTTCGTTCAAATTTGAACTCACCTAGAAAAACGTATAACCTGTCAACTCCGGTTTTCGCTTCGACTAGCGCTAATGTGTTGGCCCATGGCTTCGAGCTGTCCCGCAGCATTTGTTCCACTTTTGTACGCACTTCTTGCATCTTTGCTGCCATTTTCGTCGATTATTTCTCCTGCTTAACTTGATAATAATGGGACAAGAACACAATGCACATACACGTCAAGGCCGCCGGTAAAACTGAAAATTTTATAGCGGATGTCACCCCTTACATAAACGATGCGCACCGGATACAGTCAGGCAATGCGTCAATGCGATTTTAGTTTACATTTTATATCACAGATGTCCAAAGAATATATTCGACATTCACAATCCACGTCAAGGAAGCTTTGAATTTCATAAAATAAATGATTCTTTCATTTTTATCAATTGTTGAACTGCTTCATAAATATTCAAGCTGTTTTATAAATTATATATAAAATAAAATTTGATTCAATATTATTAGCTTTGTAAAAATAATAGCAGGTTTGTTAATAAAAGTTCAATTGGCGGGAAACAGCACATTCTGTTTTAAAATCTACATAAGACTTTCCTGATAAAAATATGTACTTTGGCTAGATAACTAATTAGTTATGGCATCAAATTATTTTCAAATAGTGAATTATACCTTTCCAACATGAGAAATCTTTTTTTTTATTTATTTTTATTCAGAGGTGTTTAGTTTCCCGCTAAAAGAACTATTAATGCATTCATTTCATATATTTTGCGGTTTTTTGTGTGCTAGACATGTTTATATCAAGAATTGTTCCAAAAATGACGAGGACTATCGGTCGGAGAACCGTCACTACCCGTGAGGGCTCTGGAATAAGTGGGCCGCCAACCAAACATGTTCCGTTCCGCGAAAAAATGGCTATTGGTGCATCGATGTATATCACTTTCATGTTATATCCCATCTGGGTGCTTAAAAATATGAGATATTACAGGGGCGATGATGAGTAATATAAATATATGTATTTAATATTGTGATTAAATTCTTTTTGTTATTCCCATTTATATTTTTTATAATTTAATTAACTTATAAGGGTGATTGAAGTGAATAAGAATGCGGACCATTCAAATCTATGAATTTGATATTGATAATTAATATAATCTTGGCTCTAGAGTGTTTACAGAAACATAGATACACACGGCATGCTGAAAATAATCATATTTGATTCATTCAAACGTGTATTTGCGTTAAATAGAAACGAGTGAGTGAATACAATGCTTCTTGAACACAAACGTATAAGAAATAGATTGCATAGTTTTGAAATGTTTCAGTACAAGTTTTCTTGCACTCAGTGTAGTATGCAGTTCCAAAAAGTGTACACTGAATAATAAGTATAAAACGTTTATATTAGCCATAGCCATAGTCATAGCCAGCCATATTGAATTTATATTTTACTTCGTCGGGGTTGTTATCTAATCGACATTTATACAAAACAGGTGTGTTAAGAAATGAGTGCTTGAAAGTGTTCATTTGTAATCATAATTTAATACTGTGTTTGATTTGTATTTGATTAGACATGCTGGTGTCACGAGTCCTCCCCAAATTGACAAAAGCCGTCATTGTTAGGAATTCGTCGTCCTATGGAGGCCCCGCACTTAGTGGACCCCCAACTGTACGAGTTCCCTTCATTGAAAAAATGGGCTTAGCTGGTGTGATGGTATCCAGCTTCTTGGCATTCCCCATATGGGTTTTGATTCATATGGAAGAATACAAAAGTCGCTAATATGTAATTAAATGTTAAAATTTGTGTAGTTAAATTATTAAATTCCATATTGTATAAATGTTAAATATACGAAATTATTCACATTTCATTCCATCATTAGCTTGCCGAACGAAGTTCAGAAGAGCCAAACCATTTCTCATCCTCGGAATGTTTCTATAACATTCTCGGATAAAAAACAATCCTTAACTAAAAGTTCTAGTCTCGTTACCCTGAATCTAAAAATGTATATAACTCATATTCTTCATTATTCGTCGCTCGCTCGCTCGCTCATAAGACAAAATTCTAAAGGTACCAGGGCGATTTGAATGCTACATCAATTATTTGGTATCCCATTGGAATTCGTTCGCAGTTTAAATCCAACCGCCCGTATACTTAGTTATGGGCCCCCAAAATTTTAAATCCCTCTTAATACTGCTCTTAGAAAAAAAAAAAATCTACATGACAATCAAAGATATATTTCTCCTTATTGTAAACTCAAACGCCATAAAAATGATTAAATATAATTATGAATATTTTTGGTTTTGCTGTTGTAACTTTACACAAATGATTACTTCTACTACTGACGTTGGAATATACACAAAATGGCGTGGCGACCGTCGAAGGTAATACGTGATGTCACGTATCTAGTAGGCCTTGGTGTAATATCTAAACAAACATGTATATTGCAATACTTAATTTATTTTATAGATCGTAGTAGTTAATACCTTAACTTCTACAGTATTACTAGTAAAATATGTTTTAATACGCACACTTCCTCAGAAAACACAAAAATAATATGCTGCCTATGTAATTCATAATGATTGTTTGGATATTACCAACCAAGGCCATCTACATTACATACATCATCACTAATAGAGTGTATTTTAGTGTACGATTCAAGATCCAAATTTATTTTTAAGAATCATGTTTCAATGTGTAGTCATTTTCAACAATGTCGATAGTTGATATCATCAAACAGTTTAATTTATATTTCATAAAAATATTGAGTACCGCTGATAGTAAACAGTGAACATTTGTTTGATATTCACTGTAAAATGTGTACTTGTCAAAATTGACATCCATCGCCACCAACCGCCACCCACAAAATTTGGTTATTTTCTCAACAAATAACCAATCATCAAATACAATAGGTTTAAGATTAAGAAATCAAGTGTAGAGGAACACATCACAATGGAGATAGAAGAACATATGGTGGCGTTGAAAGGTGAAATGTTATCTAAATACCATCTCAAATTACATATAATATGATGAATGTAATTGTTTTAGTAATGCGTTTAACGCGGCCCACATTAGCAAGTCCACTGCCAGTTACTTGTGACACGAAAGATTTGCCCGCGAATCTATTAAATATTGCGTTGCAGCAAGATCCCACGGCTGTATCGGGCATTGAAACGATATCTGTTGGCCAGTTTTTACTGCTGCCGCAAAGCCCTGTCAACATTTATTTGGGCGAGACGTTCTCCAGTTATATTTGCGTACACAATGAAACGAAAGAGGCTGTTCGCAATGTTTGCGTAAAGGTATTGTTCTACGTTCTACGTTACTCTGTATTTTAAACAGCGGCGATTGTTAAACAATTGTTTCAGGTTGACCTGCAAACAAGTTCTCAACGATTACCGCTTCCTACGAATCCTCCACTTCCACAATTAGCAGCTGATGATACTGTAAATAACGTAATCCACCATGAAGTCAAGGAATTAGGGACGCATATGTATGTAAATATTATTCTTTTATTATAAAATATTTGAAAAATGCTTTGCCTCTGGTTGGCAGTTGGTACTGGCAGGACAATCAATATTTTCATTTTTTTGTTGTATTATAGTCTTGTATGCGAAGTTAGCTATCACAGTCCAACGGGAGCACCTTTGTCATTTCGAAAGTTTTTCAAAATACAAGTCTTGAAACCGCTAGATGTTAAAACGAAGTTTTACAATGCCGAATCAGATGATGTATATTTAGAGGCGCAAGTACAAAATATCACCGCTGGACCCATTTGTCTAGAAAAAGTCGCATTAGAAGCTTCGCATTTATTTAATGGTAACAATTATTTATAATTAGAATTATATTTTGGTAGACGCAAATATGTTCTAAATCGTTTAATAATAACAATAATAATTGATTACAGTTACATCTTTGAATACACTTGAAAATGAAGAAAGCGTATTTGGACAAACAACACTATTGCAGCCACAAGCAAGTTGTCAATTCTTGTATTGTCTTACACCTCAACCTAGTTTAGCAGCTGATTTGAAGTTATTAAGTGGTGCAACTAATATAGGAAAACTGGACATCGTTTGGCGTTCGAATTTAGGTGAACGAGGACGATTACAAACTAGTCAACTACAAAGAATGGTACTTAAATAATTTTTTATTTATTTATTTATTTTTAATTACGTAGCAAAAGGTGTTTGTATTTTAACATAATTGTCTGTGGCTGAATAAAAAATAAAACACATTTTTCACAATAGTCTCGATCGGTTTTTCAAATAGATTAAAAAATGCAATAATACTTCGTTTAACATGGGAATGCGTTCATCGAGTAAGAACATAAACTGTTTTAATGGGAGATGCCCTTTTAACAGTAAGACTTTAAGACTGGCTGATTTGAAGTTCGTTTGATGCTCACACTAAATATTTAAATCGCTAGTGCTGCCATCTATAATTACATTTATTTGAAATTATTTAATGTTTTGATTAGTTGATTTTATTTTTTCTATATGTGTCATAATATCATATACATATTAATAAATTTGATATCTTCAAATATAAAGAAAAACGCATTAAATAAATAATTTTGTAATCTGACACGAATGAATGTTACTCCGTTAAATAATGTTACGGTAGAACTGATAAATCCGAGGATTTCTTAGGCCCGGCATTACATTACAGTTCAGCTTTGGATTAAGTTCAATTTACACAAATATAAAAGAATTACATTCGTGCACGCCACATAAAATAGTCAATTGTCATGCATATTATAGCGAGATATCGTTTACAGATGTGTAACGTATATTGACAAAGTTGATCTTGTTTCAGGGTCCGGCCTATGATGTAATTCGTTTATCTTTAGTAGAAATTAATAATTTGGTCAATTTAGAAGAACAATTTAATTTTAAAATTAGATTAATAAATAATTGGTAAGTTTTTAAGTTGTTTGAGGTAGAGTGGATATATTAGAGTGTGGATGATTGATTTACTGCCACCATTCATTTTGCTGAAAATAGTTACATAGGTATCATTAAACATGTAATGTGCAATTATTTTTTTAATACAATCGCTTTGCGACAGCTGTAAAATATTCGATGCATACTGTCCAAAACTTACTTTTTGGAACACTAATAATGCAAATACACAAACAAAATATGTTTGGATCGTCGAAGTGAAATTGCTACAAATTGAATGATTAACCTATTAGTCCAGGAGCTGTCGTACGTACGTATTATAAAAATGTGTGACTTACTAACAACAAATTCAAGCTAGAATTTTGTGTGTATGGCCATTTGATCATGTCTGTGCTCTGTTCGTATGCGGAACATAGGTTGTCCACTACTATGACTTCAGCGTTGACGCATGTGCATATTCTAGCTTTGTATACCACTTGCCTAGTTACCCTACGATTTGGAACGTACACCATACCCCTGAACTTAAGGTCCTTGCACAATGAAAAGAAATAGTGCAATTGTATTAGTAATAAGAATCGACCAATCAGAACAAATAAGCCCAAAAGTAAGTGTTATGTATGTATTATTTATACTCGAGATGCTGAGGCGACGGACTTGCGTCATCGACCTGTAATAAACTGATCAAGATCAAATGTTTCACTTGCTTAAAATCAAATATTTTATAATAAATATATAGCCATCGAAAATGATAAATAATAATAAACAAACTTACAATATTTATTTCATTCAAGAATGATTTCATTTTATTTAACAGTCTTGCGTCATTGTCAAAAGTTACTAGATTGATGACGTCTTGAGTGAAGACGTTTACACTATGGACTACAAAAGTGATGACGCGTAATTGTGCGGGAAATTAGGATGCGGTCGCCGCCATTTTCGTTTCTTATGGGATTTAACATAGAGGTGAAGTTTGCATGTTTGTACCGTTCTTATTGTAAAGCTGGTGGGTATGAGTTATTTTTTTTTAAATAGGCTCAAGCTTCAACTCCAGATTCATGTATTTAAACTAGGGCGACCATAACTAATTAGTTTGTAATTAAAGAATAGCGACATTATGGGAAAATAGCATTTAGTGTTGCCGAAAAGTGCTTGCATATTCGCGATAGATGGCACGCGTGAAACCCTTATCCGGCCTTGTGATTGGCTGCCTCGAACTGTCAGTTCATTTTCATTTACAATATTAATTAAAACACAGTTTTTAGCCATATCTATCAACATTATTCAACATATATTTTAATATAATATAATACGTAAAGATCCAAAAGGTTATTTAAGATATTTTATTGAAATCAGGGAAATTATGTAAAAAATTATGTCAATAATCATAATTTTTGACATAATTTCCCTGATTTCAATAAAATATCTTAAATAACCTTTTGGATCTTTACGTATTATATTATATTAAAATATATGTTGAATAATGTTGATAGATATGGCTAAAAACTGTGTTTTAATTAATATTGTAAATGAAAATGAACTGACAGTTCGAGGCAGCCAATCACAAGGCCGGATAAGGGTTTCACGCGTGCCATCTATCGCGAATATGCAAGCACTTTTCGGCAACACTAAATGCTATTTTCCCATAATGTCGCTATTCTTTAATTACAAACTAATTAGTTATGGTCGCCCTAGTTTAAATACATGAATCTGGAGTTGAAGCTTGAGCCTATTTAAAAAAAAATAACTCATACCCACCAGCTTTACAATAAGAACGGTACAAACATGCAAACTTCACCTCTATGTTAAATCCCATAAGAAACGAAAATGGCGGCGACCGCATCCTAATTTCCCGCACAATTACGCGTCATCACTTTTGTAGTCCATTACACTAGTAAAACCAATTTTTTGACATTATATAAACTTAGGTTAGAATAATTAGAAAATACTACAAGAAAGTGAAGCACAATGATATTAAAATGGAATATGAAGAATAAACGAAAACAAGAACTGCAAAATGAAAATCAAATGTCAAACGATATAAAGAATAAGGCAAAAGAAATGTAAACGCACTTTAGTACCAACGTTATATACAAATATATTACTACTTTATAAAAATATTTTTCGAACAGGAATCCTATTGTCCACACTCTAGATAGAGGGTATATATATATATATATATATATCTGTAGCTAAACTAACCTTATCATTATCATCTTAGTGAACGAACAGTGGAATTAGTATTATCATTAGAAAATACGACAAGTTTAACTTGGTGTGGTGTTTCGGGAAGAAAATTAGCCCCTTTGGCTCCAGGATCCAACCAAGAATTGTATTTGTGTGCAGTTCCATTAGAAGCGGGTCTACTGTCTATATCCGGCATTCGATTACTAGACACGTTTAACCAACGTGTTTATCCATATGATGAATTAGCTCAAATATTTGTAACTATAGACAAAGATAATGTTGTTAGCTAAAAATCTATATTGAACATTGTTATGTTATTATTGTTTATACTACTGTAATATATTGTTTTTTATTTAAATTTTTATTCAAATTAAAATAATTCCAGAATTGAATTTTAATTACATTCTTATACGCAATGTATTCAAGTATGGTGATCACAAAAAAATGGAATTATCCGTTTTGAGCGACTTTTGTCTGGATTACACCATGTACAATTCTACCAAACTTGCGCGAATTTGATACAAATATCACAACACCTAATAAATTTATGTTTATATCATTTAAAACAATATTGTTGTGTAAAAATATCATCATTTCTTATCTTATGAACTGTACATCTAAATTTGAATATAAGTAGAATCGAAACGATATAGAATAGAATTCTATATGGCGTGATTTGAGCACTGAATCCATTTTGACTATTTTCTGTATGTGTGTCAGCGGAGCGCTTTACAGCCTATACCGTTCAACGTAATAGAAAACCTCCTAATTTATTGCTACAAAATAATGATTTGTAATTCGATATAAATAGTCTGCAATTTGAAATTTTTATTTATTCTTGCTATAGATTTATATACTTGCTTAGAAAGGACAATCTTTAAATTTAAAATAATATATATATATATATATTATTTCTATTGCATATGAGCAAAATAAGTCTAGTTCTAAAACGTAAAAGAAAGTTCTGTGTTGGCCACAATATGAAATAAATATTGAATGTTAGCGTTTTAAAGTAAATGAATACGGTTTATTGTAATTATATGGCTACATACATACAAAATGAATATTATCTCCATAGCAAAAGCTTAAGCGACATGAGGACATGTCTATTGCTATAGTTATATGTGAATAGTTTGGAGATATTTTTTGTTTTTCACGAGTCATACGTGACAACAGACTTATTTTATACTGAATAATAAAACTATTTTTTTCATATTCTTCATTAATTATCATTGTGTGTGCGTATATATATATATATATATATATATATATATATATATATATATATATATATATATGTTTTGAAAACAGAAAAATAAAATGAACGTCCATAATGATTTTACGGTACACCCACAGCGGCATAGTACCGCAACATTCAGAAAATTATTTGTGTTTAAACAAAGAGAATATGAATCGGAAGAACTATTAAAAGGCATTAAGGAGGAGGATGACTTTATAGAAGAAAATTATGATTATCTTCCTGAACCAATGGCAAGTATGGTAATACTTGCTTTAGCAGACTGTTGCGATCAAATTCATATATTGGGCGGTTTCGAAAAAGAAGATCAATTCAAATCCGCCATTCATTTAAAAGGCGTACAACAAATTACTGAAGATTTCCATGCAAATGATCCAATATATGATACGGCAACAGCCCTGCCATTTTTGAAAGCGTTTCATCTGATCAAATTAAAGAAATTAACTGAGGATAGGTGAGTAAATATTATTCCGCGATCCACTTTAATGGAATGCTGAAAACCAATTAGCAGGTTACTAAAATACGGTTAACCGGTTACTCACTAACCGATTACTATATATTGTATATACATATAAACGAATATTTTGCAAATACATGCATATTTGTCCGTAGTTTATTTATTAAAAATGTTTTAACATTATTGAAACAAGAAATAAAATATAATAGCAATTATACAATTCTCACAGAATTAATAGATGAATTGCATAATATAAAAGATGAAGAATCTAATTTGATGGAGGATCAAATAGCTAATTTGCAGAGAATGATAGATTTAAAAGGTGACTTAGAAAATGAAGAGAAGGAAAGTATGATGCAATTGCAAGCACTCAATGAAGAAATTACGAAAATGAGAGATACAACAGAAGTACCTTTATATTATTTTTTACTGCAAATTACATATTGTGTTAAACACATTTTAGTATATATATATATATATATATATATATATATATATATATATATATATATATATATATATATATATATATATATATGTATACAAAGTTTCATAATTTAGCGACAATAGTGTACATAGGTATAAAACATTTGTTTAGGATATTTATTTTGAAAATATCATTCGTACTCGATATGTACGATACTGGGAAAACGCGCGAAACAAGCAAAATAATGAAACACATTCTCAAGCTATAAATGAATTAGTGAATACAATTATAAATTATAAATCAGAAATGGATAAAGAAGAACGCATTAATAAAGAAATTGAAGACTTCTTGGAGAAGAATGAAAAAGTAATATTTATTTATATTTAATCATTCACCTACCTGATGGAATATCTCAACATTTGATTTTTTAGGATCTTTCAGAAAGGATTGATAGATGGTCAAATCGTTATGATAGAGATTTAGAACGGCGTCAAGTTGAAATGCAAATTTTAAGAGAAAAGCGTGAAGACCAAGAGAATGATTTTCTTGAACTACAAGGAGTGGTATACATTCTATTTGTACATACATATATATATATATATATATATATATATATATATATATATATATATATATATATATATATATATATATATATATATATACCTATAAATATATACGTATATTGTATAAAATTTAGTATTTGCTACATAAACAAGAAATTGAAGAATATTTAACGTATAAAGAGGTAGTACGTGTCGAAGCAGAAAGGATTGCATTCCTCAGTGGAAAAGCCATCAAAATTCAAGCTTGGTGGAGAGGTCTAATGGTTCGTCTCAAATTAGGTCCATTCAACCCAAAGAGAAAGAGAGGAAGGAAGGGTAAAGTATCAGCTAAAGGTGGCAAGAAAGACAAGAAGAAATAAAATTCAACTGTTTACTGTATTATAAATAATCAATAAACATACAAAAATATATACCAAAACACTGAATATGTTTCAGTTCATTTTTAATTTATTAGACTCGACATAATAACGGTAATGATTACATTACTTACGTAATATTTTGTAAAAGAAAGTAAAATAGAAATATATATATATATAGATATTTTTGAAAGTCTTTACTAGATCGAAGATAGTAATAAATTTAAGATAACACGGATTACCATAATACGCTTTTGGCCACTTTTGGCGCTTTTGGTTGGCAACACTGCTTACAACAGCTTATTTTGTTTCAAGATGCAGTGTTTTATTTTTAAGGTTATCTTTATCAAAATGTAAATAATATTTACATATCTATCAACATTGATATAAAATACTGAAAATGGTAACTATATTTTACTAATTATAAATGAATATTGTAAATAAAAATTTCGTTATAGCAATTCAAGAAAAACGTAAACTTAAGCTTAGTTCTACTTTGGTATATTTTTGCAATTACTGAACTAGTTATATTTTTCTATGGATTCTTTCCTATTAAACATAGTTCAACTCATATTCCCATTTCGCCACCATCGAGGGTCAACCATGCAAAGTATATATGATATGGTATTCAAACAATGTTATTGTTCAGTTGAAAATCTATTTTCACTTGTAGGGTCGACGCTTACAATTATTATCGACCAGCAGCGGCGAAACTGATTTTGATTGTAATAGACGCGCTACGAAGAGACTTCGTTAGTGAAAAATATATGCCGTTTTTGAATAGTCATGTTAAGGGCAAAAACGGTTGTTTGCTTTCGCTAAGAGCAGAGGCTCCGACAGTTACAATGCCTCGCATTAAGGTTACTATATACATATATATATATATATATATATAACTATACCTATATTTTTAATAAGCTATATTATAGTTATTCACACTTTAAAATAGACCACAATCACTTTGGCATAACATTTTAAAAATATTACAAATAAAATTAAGCCGGAGTGGCCTTCAAGCGAAAATATTCATATGTATTATAACTATTGAAACGTACATATAAAATTTCCATTTTCAAAGGCTCGTTTTCAGTAAATGGTACGTTTTTTTTGCAAAAACTAAATTTGCTATCACTCTTTCTCTAATTTTTGCCGCTTCCGAGATTCA
Organism: Leistus spinibarbis; assembly: GCA_933228885.1. NCBI lineage: Eukaryota > Metazoa > Arthropoda > Insecta > Coleoptera > Carabidae > Leistus > Leistus spinibarbis. The sequence goes on from OW121802.1 coordinate 9,474,917, forward strand.
ATATTCAAGCGTAAACTGTCACTTCCAGTTATGAAGTGATTTTCAAATAAAATAGGAGGTGTACATGTAGGCCATATACAAGTATTAAGTTTCACAGTTTTGACTCTGAAGTAGGCATGCCCAAACCCCGGCGCACATCAAAATTTATAACTCACATGCCATTAAAAATTATACAAAAAAGAAATAAATGCAATTCTTTTTATTGTATTTCCTGTATTTACGCCATAAATTCTAAAAATAAATTTATTAATTATTAAAATACAGAAGTGGGCCTAGAAGAAATTGTATTTTGTGAACTTAATTTGCAATAAAATGAACTTTATTGTCTTTTTAGGCAATAACGACCGGTAGTGTACCACAATTTCTCGATATTGTTTTAAATTTGGCCAGTTCTGAAATAAAAAGCGATAGTTGGTTGCACCAAGCACGGGAAATGAATTACCGTTTGGTATTTTATGGCGATGACACTTGGTTGAAACTGTATCCAAATATGTTTGAACGAAGTGAAGGAACTACTTCATTTTATGTGACTGATTTTACTGAGGTAACTTTTATTCAGTTTAAAATTCAATTCTACCGAATTTAATTTAAGCTATAGGGGGTAGAATATATATTGACTATCTTGTATCATGAAAATTCCTCGGTCGATATTTTACCGGAAATACACATTTTGAGCTTCCCAGACTATTTTCGAACTGACTTATGCATACACATGCATAAGTCAGGAATGTATAAAATCTAAGTTTCATTCTACCCCCCTATTTGAATGATACGATTCGATTAATATTTATTTATAATATAGGTGGACAACAACGTAACCCGTCATATTCCAAAAGAATTAAAAATAAAAGATTGGCAAATTTTAATTCTTCATTACTTGGGATTAGATCATATCGGTCATATTTATGGTTCATTTAATCCCCTTATAGACAACAAGTTGCTTGAAATGGATAACATAATTAAACAGATTTATTCTGAGGTTAAAGATGAGCATATAATTATGATGATTACCGGGGATCATGGAATGCGAGACTTTGGTATTTATTTATTACACCACTTCATTAATTTTTTTTTTTATTAAAAAACAAATATGTATGGTTGTGTGTGAATAATTGCAATGCACCGGAACATTTGAAACTTGAATTCCCATTAGGCGGTCATGGTGGAGCGACGGAAGCTGAAACATTAGTTCCGTTGGCAGTTCTGGGCATTCCATGTCAATCGCACGTTCGTGACATTTCCGCACAAATTGATATTGCAGCGACAATCTCTGCTCTGATGGGTTTGCCTCTGCCACGTGATAATGTTGGAAGGATCTTGTTGGAATTGATACACTCGTATTCCATACCGCGTCAGTTGTATTTTCTACATTATAACGCACTTAATCTTATTGAAAATGATTTGAATGCGATCCTGGATCAGTTTAAGAATTTATTTAACAAGCATGAGGAGTTTGTCAAATTTGGTAATCATTCTGCGAAAGATTTGCTGGTGAGTTACATACATACATATAAGGCAACCACTATATTGCTCAATTCAACTCCTTATGTCTGTTTGACAAACATACGAGTATAAAGTATCACACATATCTCTGTAATTTCTGGTCTCTTAATTTAACCTCGCAATTTCATGTCTAGCCATCAATATTTTACATAAAACGAAATATAGCTATAGGGTTATACGTATGTATAATTTTATTTCAGATACAATACGAAGAGAAAATCCGCCAAATTAGCGAAAAATTAATAAAAACATCAAGTACTCAACATATTTCATTCTTATACTTAGCATGTAGCGCGCTAGCAATCATTTTGCTCGCAGTTCTAGTTCCGATACGAAAGTTCCTACATTTCTGGTCATCGCTTTATTTTATAAATACACTATTAATAATTCTTATGTTATGTTCACCTGAGAATAGTATTTTATCACAAATTGCTGAGATATTCTGCATTGTACCTGTATTCGCACTACTATATACATTACCGGCTTTATTTGAGTTAATTCAAAAATGTTCACATTCATCTTTGTTGATGTTTCTTTGCGGTGGAACAATCGTTCGAACAATTTCACTTTCTTCATCAAGTTTTATCGAAGAAGAACACCAAACTTGGTATTTTTTGTGGGGAAGTTTGACTGTTTTGGGTGCATATAAAGAATTGAATTCGAAACAACGCTCATGGGTTAATGTGTATTTGTGGATTATGTTATTCTCGGGATTGAGATTTTGTCGACATTTGAACCACGTTGGCTTGCAGAACCATGATCATTGGCTATGGTTGCTTTTTGCGTTTTCTATTGGTAAGTTACAATTTAAATGAATTTTGCATTTTTCTTATCTATTCGTATAACTCTAAAAGATCAGCAGCGCCGCCACAGACAATTTCTAACAGTTACAATGAATGCTTTGACATTTGATTAACATTATTAGCTCTTTAAGCATCTAGGCTCTTTATGAATATATATATATATAATACTATAAATATATAATAATTTTACGTCGGTTGCCGAAAGGTATAGGCGGCGTTGCGTTACATTATTTTACGAATAGTTGATATTAAAATGTTTTTTTTTTTTTTTTTTAATTTAATAATTTATTGACAGGTTTGGCAGGAATAGTTATAAGCAGTTCTCAAATGTTCAGAAACGACAAATTCACAACTCTACTCATAATCATAACAGCAATTGTAATATTTTGGTACCGTATAACGGTACATTATTATAGCCAAGTTGTAGTTCAAGCGCAGATAACAGCAATACTAATTTTAATAACAGCTGCTGTTACATTTATAACACATCGTAATATATTTAAAACGTTAACTGTTGTATGGATACTGTGGACGGCTTTGCTGATGCGGCCGCATAATGTGATATTAATACCGATATGTGTAGCAGCTAGTCATATCCTTCAACGTCTTTCACCCTCTGTCACTTGTTCAGCATTGATGCATATTTGGTTGAATTCAGTTCTTTTTCATTGTCAGGTAAAATACATCGTCGTATATCGTATATATTGACAGTTATTTACAGTGATATACTTTTTTTTCTTCTAGGGTTTTTACAATTCTTTAGCCAGCATTGACATAGCCCCAGGTTACGTAGGTCTGTCCTATTATTCGCCGATTATAACATCATTGCAAGTCATCAGTAACGTGTATACATTCCAAATACTATCAATGTTATTATTGATGTGTCACTTAAAATATCATGAGCAAGAAAAAGCACTGCATACAGTCATCCTTCATCGCCTATTCAGTATCATGTATTTTTGTATCATTACATTATTACATCGTTCACACTTGTTTGTATGGAGTGTTTTTTCGCCCAAATTACTCATCGAAGCGTGCCATAGCTTATGTTTATTGTTATGTTTGTTACTGTTTAAAATATTAAGATTTGTTTGTATTGAAAAAGAACAATTACACCACCAGTTTACTTATTCATAGCTATTGTTTATTTGTATATAAATAGTATCATTATTATAATTAGTATATAAAAAATAACACACGAGACACAAGAATGCAAATTAAACATATTTTGCTAGTTAAATTCAAGATGTGTTTTTTTCTCTAGTTCTATTTTCGTTTCGAACATATGATTATTGTGTTTGAATATAATAGAAATATATATTTACACATACATTTAAAGGCCAACTAGACTCTTTTAGGCGCATCTTACTCACCAATGACGTCGTTCCTATCAATATTAACAGATTACATGATTCTGATTACGAAACACACACACACACACTTTTACAGAGCGATCAACAATGTTTGAATCGATAGTTGTTATCATTATTATCAAAACTATATTCCTTTATCTTGAAAGCGTCAACTGTGCAGACGCTCCAGTGCACGAGCATGTGCGTACACAATATATGAAATGCGGCCAGTCAAATATTAGAATAAATATTTTAATTACTGTTGATCGCTCTGTATAACGGTGTAGCTTAGTTTCATTGAATAAGATATAACGCCACTGGAAACTAAGCTTATGTTCAATTACTCGTGAATACATGTAATTTATGAATAATGAAATGATTTATAACTAGTAGGCCTTTAAAATGTTAATATAACAAACTTAATAAATGGCATAAATTAAAAATGAACACTAAAAAAATAACAAGTTCTGTGATATCCTAAAGTAAGTATCAATTAATTTCACTATTAACAAAGTCTATAAAAAGAAAATATGCTCATAAAACAATTTTCAAAAGTTGAATTTACATTAAAAAAAAATGATTAAAATATAGTCTTCATTTGTTAAACAATCCAAATGGAACTCAATGTTTTTAAAATGGTAGTATAAATCCCTCTTTTAGATCCCTCAAAAGTCGACTGTAAATGTTATTATAGATATAAAATGACATATAATTAATGTAACATTTGTCTGCACATATTGAAATTGTGTTAAATGCTAGTAAAAATTCCTTTTTAGCTTACTTGAGATTATCGTAAATATTTTACTACTGATTGCGCAAGTCATATGTTATGAATCATGTCCTGTTAGGCTTATCGAAACAAATTTAGTATTACTATTGCCATTATAAGGCTTTAAAGATCAGTTATAAATCACTAATGCAATAAAGTTAGCTGGCTTCCAACTTGCCTGAGCAAAAAATTGAATCTGTACATGCGCTAGATGTAGTTCCCAATTTACCAGTTATATTGGCAGATCAAAGCAATATTGAAAAAGAACAAGAAGCTGTTAGAAATTAGAAAAAAATATATTTAAGTCGTAAATATCAAAACTAGTTTATATATAAAAAAAATATATGAAATAGTTATAATAATTCGTATTTTTGGCCACAGAGAAAAGGAACGGACTTATGATTTGTAACAATCAGCAGTGAAATGGAATTATAATTTTCTTAACATTGTGTAAAATGAATTACGAAAACCAATAAAATTTAAGTTGTACATTTGTTTAATATTTGTAAAAATGCAGAATTTTGGCCGACTTCTCTAAATGTCAGTAATTGTTGTTGTTACAAAAGAAATAAAAATGAGAAAACACGACGAAAAATAAAAATAAAAATGAATTCAAGTAGTAAATGTGTTGTAAATAATATATAAATAGAAAAGAAACTATCACCACATACTGTAATCAGAATCATCTTGATCGAATGTCATAAAGAAGCCTAATAAGGTAAGGAAAACTATGACGTTACCAGCTATGGTTAAATAACAAGCGCCCCAATGTATGACAGGTTCCGCTGAAGGGGCCCTCGCCAACACAATGGGCAACGCAAACGAGCTGACAACCAACACCATGGTTATAAAAATCGCGTTCTCTAAACACGCATTACTGCCCGTCGAATGTTCATTGTAACGTCGCGCAATCAGTGTCGGTACCGGTGCCAATATGTAGAACAACACCACAAAAAATGGCCACCATAAACTTAAAAATAAATCAAAACATTACTTTAGTTTTCCGTTTTTCCATCATATCCATATCTTGGTATAACATGGTAGAAGACCATTGTTTCAATATTGAAAACGTAAAATAAGAAACCAAGCTAGCGCAAATATATATATATATATATATATATATTTTAATTACGTTTTTATAAATGAATAATTTGGAAATGTATATAAAAGTACAAAATGTACATCTACTTGAAAAAACGTACTTTAAGCACAAGTATTAAGTACTTGCTGCAAAATTACTTAAATATTTGTACTTGAAGTACTTACGGAACGTAAAAATAATACTATATTAAAATGAATTTTCCATGAGTCACTCATGAGTGGTAACAGGTAACATTGTGATCGTCTATCATGAAATATTTCAAATCATTAAAACATATATAGTGGGAGGAGGTTTTGCTTGACAAGTTTTATAATTAAAGTAGCGGACTTGATAGTTAAAAGCGACAACTTACTTGTACTGGGGTAATGCACAGGCCAAGATCACAAATGTCATACCGATTGATCCCGCAAAGGCCAAACTGACAAGGCTAAAAATGCAACAACAATATAGATTTTATAATAAACTAGTATTTGAAACACTTACGCTTTACATTTTTGGTAACGGTTTAAGATATATCCAAAGAACATGAAACAAAATCAAATATTTTTCAATGTACAATAAAGTTGTTCAAACATTATGATAAATTGTCACAATATGTAGGCTTGATTGTTTAAACATAAAAGTAGATTATAACAAATGATCTACATTTTCATACCTTTTATACCAGCCATGATGAGAAAAAATATTTAGTTGTCAAAGTTTTTCTTTACAACTGTCAAGAACCCGCCCTTCTTCTTTACTTCTTTAGTAGCATTTGTTACAATTTGTTACTATATTCAGCAGCTATGTATTTCATATTTAATAACATAGGCGTAGTGTGAGTTTTTGGGTCAAGTGATTCAAATAATATAGTAGTGTATTCATTAGTTTCAGCTTATGAAGTTATTGTAATTTTACCACAGACAAGTTAATTTTTATTTAGAACATACATACAACATATAAACTGAAATCGTGATGTAACTTCACCTCATTTTAACCCGCGAATATTGATAATACGAACAAAATATATAGAAAATCGGCAAATAATAGATGAAAGTATAAGGCGGCCAAACGTCCCGGATTCTGCGGGACTGTCCCGATTCCAGAATCAGTAGTTGTAATCCCGCATTGCAATAATTCATAAAAGTAGTGCAAATCTACATAGAAGTATTGCGGGTTGCTAACATTACACATATATTATAATTGCTATCAAGAATCAAGAGTTGGCAACGCTGTCCAAGGATCTTTGATTTATTGCTAGCTTCATATTACTGCGAGTTGTCACTTTACTCGCTCTTTGAAATATTTTCATACAGAAAATTTTATGTTAGTACGTCAACACCTCAGAATAATTCAAGATAATGAAAAATTAAACGAAATTGTCGATAAGTAAGCCAACGTTAAAGATCGATATGTAAAATACACTTTCCAAATATTAATAAGACGACGTTCTAAGGACACGTAAGTGGTTCAGTTGACAAAGCAGTAAACATCTGCATGTATTCACTGTTTCTTTTATATTTCCTAGGCAAACAATGAGACATAAAAGTTACATTTTGTCCATCTGCTTATTCCTATTGTTTACTGACACGTTCGGGAGCGGTGTACAAGGACCACCGACAGATAAGAGAAAAACGAACGATGAAGAGGAAAGTAGTAGCTCCTCTAAGGAATATATAGCGAAGGTGTACGATGAAAATGCTGGTCAAGTGTCTGCCCTGAAAGTAGTGCCTGCTCCTGATTTATCGAAAGAACGTGATCGGCGAAAAAATCACGAAAAAGAAACTGACACTGAATCGACGGACTCTGCGGACATTCTAATGATCAAGCAAGCGAAATGGTTACAGAAAATTGTGCAAGAAATCGGTGGCATTCAATATACAATTGTGTCAGAAAATCAGGAGATTGAAAGTGCTATTGATGATGATGATGAGGTGCCACACACCTTAGAGCCACTTCCGCTCAAAGAACTCACTCCTGCCGAACTTGAAGGTAGCTTATATTTTCTTTCTTTGTTATTTTCATACAGTATTATATATAAATCATTTATCCAACCATTAAAATTCATTTCGTAACCAAATTTAAACATAAAATTACAGCATTCGGTCGTGTTTAAAAGGCGAGCTGGACGCATTGTACCTAAGCTTGTTTTTATTTGTGTTATACACCATGCAATAATTCCATGTTATTTTTTCTTTAGTTATTTCTAATGTAACGCCAACATTTAGGCAAAGTAAACTAAATTATGTAATTTAAATGTTTGTCTTTTGTAATTGGCCTAGTTTACACCGTGTGACCTGTAATAGGCCACGGCCACATATTTGAATACCTATATCAGTTATAACATAGGTCTGATATATATATATATATATATATATATATATATATATATATATATATATATATATATATATATATATATATATATATATATATATATATATAGGCAGTGCCGATTAAATAACAGATCTCTGTATTATCGTCTTATTTCCATGTCTATTTTATCGCACTTATGATGATGCAGCCTATGTCATTACTATAAACTCAAACAGTTACGTTAAACATAAAATATAAAAACAAATACATACTTCGCCATATAATTAAAGTAAATAAGTTTCTTTAAAAAATGTACCAGTTACGAGAAAACTGTTATGGAAAATCGTAAATATCTTGTTTATGTTGCCATAGATGCAATTCTATCACGACTTCAATAGTTCTATTTTTTGTCACCAGATATAGTATTGCTTAGTATGGATCACTCATAGTGAGTGGTAAAATGAGGTTCTATAAAATGCAGGGTATAGCCGTACTACAAATACAAATATCCCAATATTATATGTACTATAATGTAATATATACTTAGAAGTAAATTTTCGATTATTGGAACGGTCTGGTTTAATGAACATTTGTTCACATAACCGAGTGCCTACTTACTAGTGGAATGTTAATATCTACTACAGCGCGGCAACGACTAGTCACGGACCTCTCTATCACTTTATTGCTCTTTTGTCTCTACCACATAACATATCGCACACAGCATTGGGACCTTATTCAATTATAAGAAAATTTTATTATCTTAAACAACACAAATTCAAATGGATATATTTGTAAAATATTGGACAGTATCAAACAGACCTTTTTTGTCCACATCGAAGAAACATGGTGGACCTATAATGTAGTGAAACCTTTAGATAAATGTAGTCTAATAATAAATAATGAATTAGAAAAAAACTTATATATTTTTAGCGAAACGGATTTACGAGTCCGCAATGTTATTATTAAATAAGACGCGTCCGGATAAGAAAACGGCCTACTCACTTTTGGAAGAGGCATCAGCCAAAGGAAGCCTCGATGCAAAAGCAATGATTGCATGGGCAGAATTATTCGGAAATCCTCTAAAACAAAAAATTGAATCGGCCAAATTTACATTCATCGAACTTGCCGAAAAGGGACATCCTGATGGACATATGGTAATTAAAATAACAAACAAAATATTTGAGTTAAATTTATAAAAAAAATATTTTAGGGTCTTGGATTCTTGTATGCGACTGGTTTTACAGTAAATGTGAGTCAAGCTAAAGCCCTAGTTCATTATACTTTGGGGGCCTTAGGCGGCAATAATTGGGCCCAAATGGTTCTTGGATATAGATATTGGTCTGGTGTAACTGTTTCACCCAGTTGTGAAAAGGCTTTAGATTTCTATCGGCAAGTTGCAAACAAAGGTAAAGAAATACATCAAATAACAATTATGGTTGCGATCGAAACTCTCTACGAGCAAAACAGCACGCACGTTCTGTATTCAAATGTACAATCAAGCAAAACCATATACACCGGTCACACTGCATGAAATGCTATCCTCAAGTAGTATTAAACATCATTCAAAATGACCGCACTCTTACCCGACAACATTATTTGCAATTTCATTCATAGACCAAATTTCAGACATTTTTTTAAAAAATATAACCTATAGTCATTTATAAATTTAAAATTATGTCTACTATTTGCTATTATTTTTTATATTAATTATATCAAAAGCATAGATCACACGATCTAGATAGACGCAGTAATAGATTAGTACGTGACAAGCGCTCTCCTACAGCTACCTACATTTTAAGAAAATCATTCGATCATAAAGAGATCAGAAACAAAGTAGTATCATGCATTATTCTTTTATAGTAGCCCAATCGGTATCTTTTTCTGGAGGCACAGCTGTGCAAAGAGTGCGATTATTAGATGAACTTGAGAATGGATTTACAACCGGCATTCTAGATAATGATCTAATCGAATATTATCAACTGTTGGCGGAAAAAGGCGATATACAAGCACAGGTATTATATATATATATATATATATATATATATATATATATATATATATATATATTTTGATTTAAAATGAAAATGTAATAAAAAAAATAAAAAATTGTAAATAGCTTCGAACAATAAACCTAAGGCAAGTTGTGCAATTTTAAGACTTGGTTACAGGTTGGCCTTGGACAATTACATTATCAGGGAGGCCGAGGCGTTGAACTTGACTATCAAAAGGCAGTTTATTATTTTACCCAGGCAGCTACTGCTGGAAATGCTATTGCCATGGCGTATCTAGGAAAGGTACATATTCATATTTATAAACACCCACATGTATTTGAATGAATGTGTGTTTGTGTGTGTGTTGAACGATTTGTTTATATTTTTATGGCTACGTTCTTAAACGTCAAAATAAATATATTGTGTTTAAATTGTGAATACAAGAATACATAATACAATAAAAGTTTAATATATATTGTGTAAGAATTGTGAGAGGAAATAATTCTATTTAAAATTATTGTCAATGTTCACACCATGATATCTTTACATCTATTATTTGATTTGTGAATAGATGTCAAAATGCCGACAGTTAATTGCATATCGAGTTATGTAAATAATTAAGTAGATTATAATATAGATGAAAATGTATTTTATGCAAATAAGTCACGTCAGTTATGAGAAGAATTCTGTTTTAATATACCAGATTCTGTGTTATCGAATACGAAATTTGGAAAAAAATATAAACGTTTGCTTATAATGAATACGTTTACTTTATGGGTTGTGTATGTCAGTTCGTAATATTTACATAGCGTTCCGGATAGAAAGCTATATACATAGACAGATAGATCGGCGAGGAGTGGATTATTTTCTGTACATATATATATATATATATATATATATATATATATATATATATATATATATATTTGCTTATTATAAATGTTGATTTCTAGATTTACTTAGATGGCAGTGACGACATTAAGCAAGACAATGAAACTGCCTTGAAATACTTCAAGAAAGCATCCGATTTTGGTAACCCAGTTGGACAAAGTGGTTTAGGTTTGATGTACTTATACGGTCGGGGAGTTGAAAAAGACTATAATAAAGCTTTGAAATACTTTTCGGCCGCTGCTGACCAAGGTTGGGTCGATGGGCAATTGCAATTAGGAAATATGTACTTTGGTAAGTGAATATGTGAGAATATTGTGTCATATTCCACAATAATATCTGTGTGTGTTACTTGTTTTAGGTGGTTTGGGTGTTCGTAGAGACTATAAATTAGCAAATAAGTACTTTAGTTTAGCATCACAATCAGGTCATGTTCTGGCCTATTATAATTTGGGTCAAATGCACGCCGCTGGAACCGGAATGATGCGTTCATGTCCCACGGCTGTAGAACTCTTTAAAAATGTCGCCGAACGAGGAAAATGGGGCGAATTACTTATGCAGGCAATACATTATTTTCAATCTTTCTTCTTGGCATTCATGAATAGGTTCTTTTATTTACTGAACATTTTACTTTCAAAATAGAATGTTACATTTACATTTCTCTATTTAGCACACATATTGATTGATTTTGTGTCACGGCGGTTTAGCATGAAATTAATATAAAATTAAGCTACATACATTATATTAAACATAGTGGATGTACAAGAGTGAAGATCACTGCAGCTTTTTACATATAAACCGAATAGTGTTTAAGTGTTTAAATGTATGATTGTTTATGAATTTATAGGCTCATAGTGACTACCGAGATGGTCACTACAATGAAGCGTTTGTCCAGTATAGTTTACTAGCCGAACTGGGCTATGAGGTCGCCCAAAGCAACGCTGCGTTCTTATTAGACCGAACAGAAGTACCGATGTTTAGTATTAAAGAAGGACTGTCAAGAGCACTTTTGTATTGGGGTAGAGCAGCCGCACAAGGTTACTCTGCAGCACAGGTAATGAATGCTACTTATAGTTGAAATCACAAAGTGTTCAGAGCAGCGAACCGAATAGTAATTAAGATTCGAATATTACAAATAATAATCTAGTTTGTATTATGACAAGCAAAGCTAGCATTCCAAGCAGCATACATTACAAAGCAATCATTATTTTTGTAGGTGAAACTTGGAGATTATCACTACTATGGTCTGGGCACAGCAGTAGATTATGAAATGGCAGCATCACATTATCGTTTAGCGTCAGATCAACAGCATAATGCGCAGGCCATGTTCAACTTGGGCTACATGCACGAAATGGGTTTGGGTATGCAACAAGATATGCATTTAGCGAAACGTTGCTATGACCTAGCGGCAGAAACTAGTCCAGACGCAAAAGTACCGGTCGCATTGGCACTTTTTAAGTTATCTGTCATGTTTAGGATGCAACTAGTACAAGAGGTAAGTCCACATTTTTGTGTAAATATTTCGAGGTAATATACTTTTTGTATTTTTATACATCAATATATTTGTCCATAAATAGTTTCCTCCTAGTCGCACATAAATTTCTTGTCTTTTGACAATTATTATTCTATATTAAAGTAATTTATATGTGGATATTACCAGCATTCATTTACTAATCGTTGGAAATGATCAATTTTCAATGCAAATTAAAATTTGATTGGTGACACCGCTGCATGCGAGCACTCTTAGTTAATATGTATGTATGTATGTACAGGGATCACTATCAACATTATTCAATTTTAACGAGACTTTCGGTTCGAACTGGGATCTCTATCTGATAACAGCATTGTCGGGAGCTTTGGGATTAATCGTCTACTTCCGGCGACCCCAGGGTCCTGCGCAGGCGCTACACTGACCCATTTTTCCTTAGCTTGATGAGCGAGCGAGAAGAAAAGTGCGCAAGTGTCGTGTCGTGACTGATAACTAATACCAAAATAACTAGGAAAAAAAAAAAAAAAAGAATACAACAACAACAAAAAAACACTATCTAGGTGCATTATTCCCCCACTTCTATAAAACTCTTTACTAGGTATGTTTTATCACATATTTGTAATTTTATAACTAAATAAAACTAAATGAACAGTAATATAATTATAATAGCCGTAGTAATAATTAAGATTGTAGGTACAGTTAGCTACTTTAATTTTTGGAATATAATATTTATGAAATCGTTGTATTTAACAATGCTATTTGTTTAATACATTGTATGTCCTAACGTAATATTTGATCAACTGGGCGACTTTAATATTTGTAATAACAATGCAACAATATCTATATGAAATTAAACAGTAGTTTTACCTTAAATACAATATTGCGATTTTCGAAGGTTGAAGTGGGCGACTGTACATTCTGTATAAAGAAATATATTATATATGTTATATTTATTATTGAATTCAACATCTTTTCCGTCTGCATACTTTTTAATGTTTTCTTTTTATCGGCCAATTATATGCATTTTCACTATTTAATATTAATAATGGTAATAAATGATGAGAGAATATATATATCGCGCATTCATGTACATATGAATAATTGTAAGTATGATGTGAATATAATGTATCCAACAAACATATGTGAAATTACTTGTATTAGGTGTAAGTAAATAAAATATACTATGATGATTGTTAAACAAAATTGAATCTTGTACATTTTCCTAAGATACTATTTCGGCTTACTACTTATTACTCTGTAAAAGAAAGTAATATATATATATATATATATAACTTACATAATTGGATATTAGTCGTTAATTTGAAAGTATCGCGATTCAAAATGTAGATTTCGTCTAGTTGTAATAAATAGAAATAAATTGCAGAACATGTTTAAGTATTCTATAAATTTAATTACATTATATCATTTTAATAATTATCAAATACAAATAATATTTATATAAAATATTGTTTAAGCATAATAGTTGAGGTTAGCTTTCTTCTTGGCTTGGACTTCCATGATGGCGTCCATAAAATCCTCATGCGTAACAGCGGTCGCGTTCCTTCGCAGTGCAATCATACCAGCTTCAACGCATACAGCTTTACATTGCGCTCCATTAAAATCATCCGTAGATCGAGACAATTCCTCAAAATTAACATCCGGGTTTATTGTCATTTTTCGCGAATGGATCTGCATAATACGAGCCCTAGCCTCCTCATTCGGATGGGGAAATTCGATTTTACGATCTAATCGACCTGAATAGAAAATTACAAATATAAATGTCTGGAACAAATCATGCATTTTTAGCTACTATAATTCGGTAGTAGTATATATATATATATATATATATATATATATATATATATATATATATATATATATATATATATATATATATATATATATATTTGCTTTATGTATCATATATATATGTAACGATTATAAGTTGTTACCAACCTGAACGTAACAACGCAGGATCCAAAATATCCACTCGATTTGTCGCTGCAATAACTTTAATATCAGAAGTAGAGCTGAAACCGTCAAGTTGATTTAACAACTCCAACATAGTCCTTTGTACTTCTCGATCTCCAGCTTTTTCCGAATCGAAACGTTTTGTGCCAATCGCGTCTAACTCGTCGATAAAAATAATAGCTGGCGATTTTTCTTTTGCTAGCGCAAACGCGTCTCTAACTAATTTCGCACCGTCTCCAATAAACATTTGTACCAACTGTGGTCCGGCTAACTTTAAGAAAGTAGATTTAGTTTGAGCAGCGCATGCGCGCGCTAAAAGTGTTTTTCCCGTGCCAGGTGGTCCGTAAAGAAGCACGCCTTTTGGCGGATGGATTCCTAAGTTTAAGAATTTTTCTTTATGCGTCATTGGTAAGACTACCGCTTCGATCAGTTCTTGGATTTGTTTATCCAAACCACCGATGTCAGAATACTGTTCTGTTGGTCGTTCGTCGACTTCCATAGCTTTGACTCTCGCGTCGTATTCGGCGGGTAGAGTTTCTAAGATTAAATATGAGTCTTTATTCACACCAACCAAGTCACCGGGTTTCAATTTTTCTTCGTCTACAAGCCCGATTACCGGTAAAAAGTACGTTTGTCGCGTTGAAGTTTTCACAACAGCACATTTTCCTTTTCGCTGGGCGTCTAAGTCGACGACCGCTCCATCTTCCTCCTCTTCTTGTGGATCAACATCCAATAATTCAATCACATTCGACACCAAATACGGCAATGTCTTATTGACCTTAATTTTCTCCGTATTCTCTTTAATTTTCTCATTCTGTGCCTGCAACTCGTGATTGATTCTCATTACTTCACTCTTCATTATTTTGATTTCATTATCTAACAGGCGCGTGCGATTTCCTATCTCATCGGTGCCCATACGAAGTACTTCTTCGCCAAGAGAATCTTCTCCATCTTCCCAGATTGATTTATCTTCTAATGTTGACATATTCACGTAAGCTTAATAAATACTATTCACAACGTACACAAGAAACGTCAAATGATGGATTCTTCTCTTTTGTGTTCATTCGAGCTTCGTCATTCCAAACTAGTAATTTTTACTTTGTACTGTTGGCAACAAGTACAAATTTATATGTGCGTTCAATGAAAAAAATGCTAGCTGGTAGCTGGCAATACAAGTTAAATTTTACCTTAAAAATGTCTATGCAATGGAGGAAACAAAATCACGATTATAAAGCGAAGAAATCCGTCTATAGATGAGCTAAATGACACAGTTAAGAATTATGCTGAATTGGCAACAAATTTATTTTTTAATATATATTTATTTATACTACTAGCTACTTATGGTTTATGTGTAAATATATGATATTTTATAGATATCTACAACAACATCGCAACAATGCTACACTCCACTCCACACTATTATCCGTGATTCCAAAAGCAAAATATATTGAGTAATTTGGAAAACGGCAGTCACTTATGAAAAGTAATCCTGTATATGTTAAAATTTTAAAAATTCTATATATAGAATTGTACTTTTAAATGTTATATAAAATTTTGTACTGTTAAATGTTATATAAGGCTTCGAACTAATTTTAAATGCTATATATCGCATTGTACTTTTAAATGTTATATAAAGCAAAAAGATGTGATCGTATCCACTCAGTTCATGAAGGATGGTTGTACTTTTAATTATTATATTGAGCATTTTCTTTTAAATATTAAATAAAGCATTGTATATGTTACGGTAAAAGTAGATATTGCGGCAAATGTACACATTTTCCGGTAAATGTGCACATTTGCCTCCTCGTTTGGGTAATGTGCATTCAACTAACATTTACAATTTCAAAGAAGGGAAATGTACATTGAATTCACAATGACCATGTCGTTTTGGTAAATGTGAGCAAATGTGGTCAGAAGGTTTAAAATATGTTCAACTGATGAAAAATAGAGCTTTTCATGAGGGTATAAAGCAAACTCCCAATGAAGCTTTATTCGGAACAAGAATGAAATTGGGTTTGAAAACATAAAATTTACATGTCAGTAAAGTTATCCACACTTTTCTCTAGCCACGATTACATTTACCAAAACGTGAAGGCAAGAGTACACATTTGCCGGGAAATGTATATAATGTATATGTATACATTATATTCAGTTCACATATACCTAACTTTTTGGGAAATGTACACATTTTATGGTAGAAGTGTACATTTCCCAAGAGTGTACATTTACCGTAACATATACATATATATAAATTAATTATGATCTTGAATATATTATCGAGTCTAGTCATTTTTAATTAGTAATAATCATTTTTGCGCAGTTGGTTAAAATTACTTTTAAATAAATTAATTTATGTATAAGAAAATAGAGTCTATATTAATTCATAAATGTCGAATAATAATAAGTTACGTTAAAAGTTTGCAAATGTATTAATTTATGATAAATAAACAAGGGTTCTTATTTTTTAAACGTCAAGTCCAATGTCACCAACTTTAGTACAGTTCGTATTCCTAGTAAAAAAAAAATGTTTTAAAACATTTTCGTTAGTTTATCTATCGATAACAACTGAATTTCAACACAACAAAAGTAATAAAACATAAAATTTAATAAGCACCACAATAAAATTGTTTTTTATCATGGCTTTGTCTGTATTTTTGCATGGTTCAAGGAAATTGCCAGGTGAAGTATAAAAATCTAACCATAGATTATATAATAATCTGTACTTTTTTTGCAGTTCTTAATAATGTTGCATCGAAATTACTATGCGCACAATTTAAGAACTCAGCTCTAGGCCTGACACCAATTATTGCAAACAATTTTTCGGGAATTAATTATCCGATTTTGGATCAAAAGAAAATCGGAGGCAGTCATCATTTGCAAATGACACAGGCCCGTCATATTTCACATTCGGCAATTTGGACAGCTGAGAAAATATTATCCATTGCACTAGTTGCTATTATACCGGCGTGTGTTGCCTTCCCTAATCTGGTTACCGACAACATTTTGGCTACTACTGTTGTACTTCATATGCATTGGTAGGTTATATTATCTTTCGAAATTATTATTATTGGAGCGACTATAGAATAATAATAATAAACTCATATAACTCTCAATTAAAATAAATTGACGAAAACATATAACTTTTTATTATTATTAAAATTTAAACTAATAATGAACATTCATAAGTTAAATAATATAGAACGTATAACAATTTAGAAGTAAATTAAAAGTTGACCTTAGTTTAGTTGTAAATTCTTTAGATGACGCATCATCTTATTCATTTTGAATCATATTTCAACTGTCAGAGAACGAAATAAAAACAGGTGTAGCCTCTTAAGCTAGCTAATAAGAATAATAATAAAAGCTTATGATGTATTTTGTAGGGGTGTTGAAGCTGTAGTCGTTGATTATATTCGTCCATCTCTTGTGGGAAAGGTGATCCCAGGAATTGCCCATGCTGCTGTATACATGATGTCTATACTAACTTTGGGTGGTCTTATTTATTTCAACTACAACGACATAGGTTGCGGACAAGCTATCCGCCGAGTATGGAGCATCAAAGGTAAAACAGACGAAGAACCAGCAGAAGAATAATTCAATATTTTGTACCAACAAAATGAAATAACTATTATAATAAAATATCGTCATGTTTATTATTTGAGAGTATTATTTGGTATGTTAAATAATAATAATTTATGCTTAAAAGATTGTGTTACAAATTCGTCTGTAGAACAGAATAATGTTTAATAAATTATGTTAAAAATGAAATTTATTGCTGTTTTGGTCGCAGCATTGTGGATGGTGTCAATAATAACCAATCTATCTTTGCGTCACAGAAATATGTAGATATATCCACCTACTAGGCTAACCCGGAGACACCATGTGTCCGTAGCATATTCAGAATGCAGTGTACAGTCCACTTCTCATCGACCACATGTCTATGTATGCGCATTCATTGTAGACAAACGTTTCAATTTTTTCAAATGTTGACTGCTATATTAAAACAATTCTTCTCAACCGACGTGACCTATGCACCCTATTTAAGTCTATAAAAAGATACACCTCTGAAAGTACCGAATCGATTTCAACCAAATTGCCTACACATATTCTTTGGTATCTCATTTGAACCCGTTCGCAGTTTAAATACAATCGCCCGTGTACTTCCGGAGTTGTAGGCCCCAAATTTTGGAGCCCCCCTTAATAGCGCCCTGAAAATAATAATTAAAACGTTCAAAAATTCTAAGATATATGTCTACAAGATTTGTTCATATTGGTAACCTAAAGTCCTTAAGATCGTGACAAACATGTAAATCTCATAAGAAAAAAATATCAACGCGGCCACGATTAAATTTTATGATGAGAGACGACACACTTTAGCAGTCCATTACCCATTACCTAGCCAATGGTTTGTGTTTGACCTTGACTGATACCGATATTCATAAAATAAAATGACAGTTATTACTTAACCTAATTATTTATATAAAATATCCCGATTTACGTTAAAAAATTATAGTTATTTAGTCAAATCTATTTGAGGTTATAAATTAACATAATTCCCCACTCCATGTATGTAGGATTATCTTTCTGTAGGCACAGGCAGGTGTTGGTATTTTATTGTATGTGTGTCGGGCGTAAAGTAAGGAGAAAGTACTTTCATTAGCAGTTATTAAAAAATAATTTTTTCAACTTTTCATCAGAATTATTGAATCATGTTTGCACGATTATCATTTTATCCAACTTTAATTTACAATGTTTTTATGGAAAAAGTTACCACCAGAAGATGGTATGATAGAATCGACGAAAATATTATTTTAGGTGCTTTACCATTTCCTAGCCTCACCAAACAGGTAAGGAACAAAATATTTATTTTTTTGTATTTCTTAACAAATTTTATTCAAGTTCATAATTTTTGACACATTGTCCTTTGTTTGTTTGACATCAGTTCAATTTTGATTTGACTTAACTAAACCAGAGCTGGCTTCAGAATATTAATATTGTATAATTTTTAGTTGATTCAAGAAGAAAATGTGAAAGCTGTAGTTTCTATGAATGAAAATTATGAACTTTGGCTAGCGAACGATGAAAAGGTAAATCTTATTCACTAGAAATGAAATATTCATTGAAAAGATAATTATTAAAATGTTTTTTACTTGCTATTTAGTTTGAGAGCTAATGATTCATATAAACGTTGTAGAAATTGATATTTCTTATAAGTTTTATTTGAAAAGTTTTCTCAAAAAAAAGGACTATTTACTAGAAAATTACTTTTGAGATTTATCAATATAACCTGTATTCATGGTTATCACTAGAGCGCATATACACATATATGCACGAAATTTTATTTAAAATTTCAATATTACTCTATGGAAATATCCGTTCTTTCTTATTGCAATAATATAAATAGGCTACATAAAATCATGATTACTGATTCATTGGTTAATCCGTGAGCACCATGTGGCCATATTATATACAGAATACAGTCCACTCCTCACTGATATTGTCATCCTGTAATTTTTAATAGAAATACCCAGGTCAATCTGTTTATGTATCTAGTTTTCTATTCGGAACGCCATGTAAATATGACTAACAAATATTTGTGCACACATGAAATAAATGCAAAGATTGTAAGCAAACTTCAAACAATTGTTTCATTTTAATATATAAATAAAGCGTCATTTTGAAAGAATTTTGTAAATTTAGTAACCATGGATGCAACATGAAACATTTTTTAAATATTTTAACCATGGATACAGCATATAAGTAAAGCGTTCCGGATATAACTCGCACGCATACATCTGCAGATATTTTTATGATTTGCGAGCGAGATTGCTTGCTTTGTCTAGCGGAGACAAATTCAAACACAATATATTGAACTTAAACCAAGACTAGAGTTTAAACCATGACTATAATCAGTGCCACTGACGATATTCTTGATTGCGGATACAGTATGGACGCGATGCTGATAACCATAGCTGAGTTAGCTGTTGTTTTACTCATTTGTCAAAAGTTAAGTAGTTGAAATTATCATTTGGCTATTGTTAGCAGAATCGCGCCAATACTGAAACATTGAAATTAAAATATATATATATATATTTTTTTAATAATATGTGGTTTTAGAAATGGCAGGAAGTAGGGGTAAATTTTTTACAATTAGCCACTACAGACATATTCGCAGCACCATGTCAAAATAAACTAATATTAGGTGTTCAATTTATAAATGAGATTATAGCAAAGAATAATAATTCTAAAGAAGCAACAAACCCCACAGTGTATGTACACTGTAAAGCGGGACGAACTCGTAGTGCAACTCTAGTCGGCTGTTACCTAATGAAGGTATATATATATATATAATTAAAGAAATAATAATGATTCTAATCTATGATTAACATAATTGTAATTTTATCAGAAAAATAGTTGGACACCGGATGAAGCGGTAGAACTAATGAGAACGAAAAGATCACATATATTACTACATACAAAACAATGGGAAGCTCTTAAAAAATACCATAAATATTTACATAATGGTCAAGCAACAGTTACGTGATGATTCTTGAATGAATGTATTATATATGTATTACGTTCTGCTCTACAAGTATTTTATAACATTATTTCAAAAATAAATAATCATTCTTAAGTCATTAAAGTCTGTTAAGTTCGATTTACACGATGAATTTCAAGTGTATTTATTCATGATGTAGCATACCACCTATATTAAATTTGCCCAAAACCATTTTTTTGTATAATACAAAATTTGAGAATCATAACATATATTTTTCTTTAAAATACAATAGACATACATTTTACAAATTGATTAAATCTCGATCCAACATAATTTTTCCTAGCGCACCTGTCCTAAACGCTTTTATCATGTATTTCGCTGCTGAATCTAAATCTGGTCTAATCATATATTCTCCATCGACTTTAATTTTTAAAGTTTTATTAGAATTCTTTGAGATTTGAACCAAAACTTGTAAGATATCATCACAAGCGTTATCGAGGCCAAAATGTTTAATATATGTGAATTTGCTCTGTTTATTTAACCAGTATAGTAAATAGTCGGCTATGACTATTTCGCCTACTAGATGGTCTTGCAAAGTAGCACACAGCGCCAATTTCAACCCGGTTTCTATGTTTGTGATATTTGGGCTTAGAATACCGGGGGTATCGTACAAATACACTAAAGGATTCTCACTCATTTTAATACGATTTAGCACACTTCTAGTAATTCCAGGCAGTGCACCAACCGCAGAAGCATTTGCACGATTTAAATGATAATTTCTTAGACAATTTATTAAGGATGATTTACCGACATTCGGCACACCAATTATCATCAAATTATATTCTTTAGTCTGCGCTCGATTATACCTATCTGAATTTAAAATTAATTTTTCCGCTAACGGCAATATTTTTTTAACCACACTGTCAGTGTGATCTTTACAACTTGTAAACACCACATGATTTTCTTCTTGCTTGACTACTTTCTCTATTTTTGGTATTACACTTTTGTCAATTAAATCCTTTTTATTTAACACTAAAATGTGTGGTTTTAACCCTTTCACGGTGTACTTGAAATCGTCGTTTCGCCCGGAAAGCGCTATTCTAGCATCATGCACTTCGATGACACAGTCAACAAACTTTAGTTTTTGTTGCATTTGTTTTATCCCACGACCCATATGACCCGGGAACCATCGCAAAAGATCTTTTTCAACTGTTTTAAAACTTTGGCGAAACGCTTCTTTTGCAACCCGTTGAGCCATATTTTAATTCAATGTTATGTTGATTACGTGTATTTAATTACATTTGAATAAAGACTTATTTTGCTGGAAGACATATTCTTTTATATACAACCTTAAAATAACAGATGAGAGAATGTTATCCATCCACGATTTCTGTTACCAACCTAAAGATAACAAAATCCCCTTTATTGATTTTGGCGCTACTATTAAAACAAAATTACGTCCCATATTTCAAAATTAGAAAACCACAAACAGCGATTTTGTGTACAAACGGATTATTTATATTTTCGCTGTTTGTGGTTACGTTGTGGTTGTCTAATTTGTAATAATGTATGGCACAAGGCCAGTTTAGGGATTCGCGCGTGCTATCTATCGCGAATATACAAGTACTTTTCGGCAACTTAAAAGATATTTTCCCATAATGTCGCTATTCTTTAATTACAAACTAATTAGTTATGGTCGCTTAGTTTATATACATGAATCTATAGTTGACTCTTGAGCCTACTTCAAAAAATTAGCCATAACCACCAGCAATCTCCATGTTTAACATATTCGAGATAGTTACGATAAATCTTTATAAATACTTAAAAATCACAATTATAACAGTGCTTGCAGCTCGCCGTTCCGCTGAGCCCGATCGTAATAATAATATATAAAGCGATAGCAATTGTTAGAGTACAACATTTATTGTTGCAATCATTTTAAATTTCAATATTATTAATATATTTTTACCTTCAGTTTCACAATCTGTAAAAATATTATAAATATTTAATGTTTTATAATCTTTTTGTGGATTATTTTGACATAATAAATAAAAATTATTATTTATATTAATTTTTGTTGCGATTTTAGTATATAAATAACATACATGTTTTATTAGTATGAGAAAACATGACACTTTTATGACAACTGTTCAAAAACAAACAACTACAATCTACATTTTAAGAATTGTTTTTTTGATCTGAGCATATTACAGACACACGATCGATCACTATAGCTCTTTTGTACATTCTGTACGGCGAGCTAAAAATGTTATTTTAATAATATACATTTTAAACGACAAACAATACAACAAACACAATATGTTTTGTGCGCAATAATTCAATTAAAGCCATACGTCTGTGGTCCTCATCCACACACACGCATACAGATTATACATAGAAAAAATGCAACTCTGTCATATAAAATATTAATAATATAATAAAGAAAATGTTGAAGACATATTGCATATTTAGACACTTGATTGGCTGGCAAATATATATATATTTCAAATTATTAATATTTAAATTTTTGTAGCTTTATTATCTGTCAAACGATACAAACTGAAGGAAAACCGTGTAAGGGAAATACCTTATTTATATATTGTAACTATGATTTACAAAATAATTACAATAGAAAATTCGCCACCCGTCAAAACTGACCTATATTCTGTATACCATGCATATCGGTAGTTTATTAATAATCAAATACAAAATCCTGCCCCATTTGGAGGCTGAGCAGGAATTCCTCTTATATTCATCCGGCATGCATGTTCCTCTAAGCGTTTGGCCGCTTCTGTTAAATTTACCACATTTTTCGCTGACCATAATTTTTCTGCTACTGCCGAAGCGCGAGGCCAAATTCGTGGTACAACATTTGTCGCATCTGCAACTTCAGCCCACATACAGGCTTCTCCGCCGATAATTAATTTCTCTTGTTTGGGAGTTAAATGAAAAAAAGTATGCGGGTCGCATTGGTAAAATTTTTTCCAATCTCCTCCCGGCGACAAATGGTCCAAATACCAGCATTGCGACCAAATTGTACGAAAACCATTATTGGTTGCCTTCAAAAAATGGTAATTGACATGATGCAAGTGTCGTTTTTAACTTTTTTTTATGCAAGATTATAAAATTCTAAAATTGGGATGATGCAAGAGCTGTTTTTAATTCTTTTTATGCAAGATTATAAAATTCTGAAATTACCTTTTTTAAAAGCCTCTAATTTTAAAGATATGCATTTTTAAAAGTAATCCCGCCAAGGATTTATGACGTCATAATTTCCTGGTATTTTGAATGTGTAGTTTAGGACATTGCAAGTAGATAATGGGGTTAGTTTTACTTGTTATTACTAGATGTTGATGCACATGTATGTATATACACCATTGCAGTGTTATTTGATAGTTCAAATTTTCTTTGTACGCTTCAAACTTTTAACACGCTTCAGTATTTCAAATCAGTCTTTACTGTGTATCAGTTTTGTTAATCAACAAATTAAAAATAACAACAAACCGTGACAGTAACAGATATTACATGTCCTAATACCACATTAACAAAATGATTTCTTTATTATGTTAAATAGAAGGGGAAGCGAAAATCTAAAATGTGAAAAAATGTTTAATGTAAACGTAATTTTATGCATTATATAATAATATTAATAGTAGAAAATAATGACTACGCTCTTTTCGCCATAGCAAATGTATGCATCGTCCCAATTGCGAATTCGGGGATTTGAATAATTACTTACGGTTGGTAGCACTGCATTATTGTTCCAAACGTGCACTAAAGTCTCTTTTGGCAATTGTACTCTATTAGCGTATACTTCTTCCCAAACAATTGAAGTTGCATTGAAATCATTGACAATATCCAATAATTTTTTGATGTAATAATCTTCTAACATCGCATAATCACCTGCCATATTATTTTTCAACATCCATTTATTTATATTTGGGTTACTTTTCCTATAAATAAATAAATACATATATTGAAATCTTAGCAATAAATGCGGAATGGCCTGCACTCGACTTTATTCTACGTTGTGTTTACTAGAAATATATTCCAAACTAACTGTTAAACCAACAGTAATAATCTGAAATTGTACCATTAGGCTTATTATTTTATAACGTTATCTAATACTGTTTCCTCAATATAAAATATACATTGTTTCTTTAATTCAACTTGTCAATTTTATTATTCAAATATAATATTTAATATGTACTGTTTTTCAATATCGAATTCGAACGTGTCCATGATTATAATATACTATATATAGTAATTAATGTATGTTCCTTGGTATAACACCTTAAAATACAATAAAATATATAAATACGACTTACCAACAATCAAAATCTACTTCGTCTCCTCCTAAATGTATATATTGTTCTGGAAAAACATCGACAACTTCCTTAAAGAATTTTTGCAAAAATGTATACGTTGTGTTTCGTGTTGGATCGATTGGGCCCAAATAGCCGTTTGGTTGAGACTTAGAATTATAGCATTCTGTTAGTAGTTCAGGTCGTCCTTCGCCCCAAGATCGTGTATGACCTAGATAAAAATTAAATTTTCCACTTTCTCCAAAATTCAAATTTTATCCTAAAAACCTGGAGAATCATATTCAGGAATGACGCGAATGCCACGTTTTGCTGCGTGCTTTATGATTTTTTGGACATCTTCAGGTGTGTAGATCATGTATTTAGGGTGGTAAGCTCCCTTTTCACTAAAATAATTGAGTTGTTTAAGTAGTTTATACGATATATAAATAATTTAAAAACCTTAATTCGGGAAAGACAAGGCTTTGGTATGGAAAACTTTGGTCGTCTACGATATGCCAATGGAAAACGTTCAGTTTGTTATAAGCCATTGCATCTAAGATTTGCTTTATAATAAACATAGGCTGGAAATGTCTAGCTGTATCTAAATGTAGCCCTCGGTAGTGGAATCGTGGCCAATCTTTGATGGAAGTACTATTTACTATTAAATCCTGCGAGAGTTTTTTGAATGAATGAATTATTGATTTGCAAGGATTGATCACGACGAAAGTTACTGCACAATAGATTTCAAAATGTCCATAGATTTTTAAGGATGTTAGTTATTTCTGCAGGTTTTTATACATTTCTACATATTTTTTTAAGATTCCTAAACTTTTCTAGAGATTTAAAAATATTTCAATAGACGTCCACACATTTTTAAATTCTTCAGATTTCTCTTGAAATTTCTACATGATTTCTATTGCACACCTATTTTTAATTATTTTTTTCATGATCAAGTCTTCGTATTAGGCGGCTTATGGATTTATAAATAATTAGAAATATTACCGAAGCTCCTGTCTCAGCTAAATATAAAATTTGTGAAAACGTTTCTAATCCTCTCAATATCCCCCAGATAGATTTACTTTGTAGTTTATTGCCGTGATTAGGCATATTTACATTTAATGTATCTAAAAGAAAATTACATCTGTAGTAATTACATTTTTTGTTACATATTTTTTAGTAATGAAACTATTAGCACTTTTGCGATTACGATTACGATACCTCAAACAATAATCGTACGATTACGATCACCTACTGTTAAAAATAAAAAAGATAAATCATGCGAAGATACTACGCCAGGACACTTTAGTTCTCGGTTCGGGTATTCCTCGTATTCCGTGCGCGTGGACATTAAAATACACAGCCGTTAAACTGTTATTAGTCGTAAGTAAACGTGCAGATAATCAGCGATTACGATCAATCGGAAATAGTTAAATAATCAGCGATAACGAATTATCATAATCGTAATCGGTTTATCACTAATATTTTTATTTATTATATTATGGCTAACATCTTTCCTGCATATTTGCATCAGGAATATCACTGACAGGACATGGCTCAGTTAGTTCCACGTCTAATGACTCTAAAAATCCTCCGAAATCTGGAGTGGTGGTCCAATTTATTTGTTTTGGTATATGGTTGGTTATTCGTCCGATACGGCGGTCCAGATTTGTTGTATTTATTATTAATTCAAGGTATCTGTCGAGTGCATCTTGTAAAGTTATGCAAGTTGATTTGGTGACCTAAAATTAATGGAATAAAACCTAGCACTTAACGTTAAGGTTAGAAAAAAATTAAATTAGTATAAATCGATGAAGCAATCAATCTGAAAAACAGAAATGATGGTTTTATTAAGAGAGAGAGTTAAAATTCCCCAAATTAATTATAATTGGGGCTTGTTCCTAAGCTTGAGTCTAAAAATTTAAGGTCACTTAGTTCAAATAGAAGTCGGGGATTTTTTAATATCGTGGATATTAATATTTATCTTATAACCAGTTTGTAAACAAATTCATACAATCTTTTATATGAATAAATCAACCTTAAAAAAAAAAAAAAAACTAGAGTGTTCCGCACCCAACTTTCTGATACTCGCATTAAAATTATAATTACTATAACTTTGTCAACAGTCTTTGATTACACACACGTATCATTTTGATAATAGTCAGGAACATTTCAGAGATGGTTTAAACGTGTAATTCCGTTAGAACTGGAATATAATTGTTTCGTGTTTGCAATACTTTCTATATGTATACATTTGTATAAGAAAGTAAACATAAAACGTACAAATACAAAATAATGCAATGATCAGACTTATATTTGTGTTGCTTCACGAAAAAAATCCAAATACCGAAAATCACTTACATGAAATTCGAAATGTTTGGGTCTCACAACCAAAAATCCATCGGCCCGTTCTTGTTTTTGGGGTTTAGGCCATACTTCGCCCTTTGTAGCTCGTACTAAAGGACCTGGTTTAATATAATAAGCAGTACTTAACGCAAAAACTGCAGTTAAATAAAATATCGTGCGAGCGACTGTCATTTTTGCTTTGATACTGTTGCACATCTACCACAAGCTAGCGTTTGAACTCTACTAACTTGTGATCAGTGTTGCCGCAGCGAATTATATTTTAGTACCAACTTTTACGAGAAAACGTACCACAAACGTACCACACTAAAAAAAATTGAATTATGGCGCAATTTTTTAAATTTGGCGCTTATTTTTAAATAATAAATATAAAAACAAATAATCATATGGATTAAAAAACATTTATTAATATAATATAATTTATAATTATTACAAAAAAAAAAAAACTGCACTGCTTATCTTGAATTTCCTTTTTTGCCCTTCACAGGATTATTAATTCTATGTATTAAAAAAAGTACCACAATTTGGTAAATTTGAAATAGTCGTACCACCGTACCAATTATAAGAGAAAAGTACAAAATGTGGTACAAAAGTACCACAACGGCAACACTGCTTGCTACTCGCAACTCGCATCACACTGTCACGTGATAGAAACGGTAGTAGTGGTGGCTACTGGCTAGTGTTGCCACCAGCTTTTAATTAAAAGTTGCCACAGGTTTATCAAAATTCCGCTACCAAATAGAGAACTAAAAAAGACGCTACTTAGGCCCCATTTCGAAAATTTCACGCTACGTTATGAAGAGAAGATACAATTTACAGAATAGAATATTTATCATAATAATAGATAACTTTTAAACATAAGTACATACATATGTAAATATGATGGTAAAGATTTATTTATAAAATAACAACATATAACATATAAATAACATATTCTTACAACTAAAAATGAAATGAAATACTAAATGGCGCGTTAGGATCGACGCAGCAACAGCTGGGAATTGTACAGCTACTTCTGCCGCTAGTTTTTAAATATTTTTGTGGAAATGTTCATTCGAATTTGGACATTTCGCAGTAACGGTATCGGTCCATCTCGAACTCTCTTTTATTTTATGAAATCCCTTTCAAATATTATATCTAGAATTAGGTCATGCGCCATAAACATATGCCGCTAGTTGCCGCGTGCCGCCTCGGTGTGAACGTTTAGAGGCAACGAAAAATATAGGTATTAAATGTGGATATAAATAAATTTTGTTTACTTCTTACATCATACGTAAATACAAGTTCGAACAATACCTTTTTATTTCGACGCTTGTGACGATGCATTCTAATTATATTAGTAACATCCGTTCATTAATTAGGATATTATAAGCAATGAGTACAGACAGGTCTTCGTTAAATCTTTATTTCAAAACATGTATGTATAAACATTTCTAGTTTATCTTTCCGTGCAATACAATAGGTCGTCGTGTATATATCTAGTTTAGTGATTTTTATTATATTTATTATTATTTGAGAAATTTTGCAACAAAAAAGAAAGTAAATTCAAAATTAAATGTGTTATTTTAGCAGAACCAAATTGACACGGACAAATTGTTAAAAGTTTAAATATAATAATAAATAAACTAATCAAACATTATTAATTAAAGAAAATGCCTTTATCATTCAAGGACATTCTACAACTCGTAATCTAATTCAGTCTATATTTCGTTTATTTGTTAGATACAACACAACAAAATATAAATATACAAATATTCAGAAGTTCCGGCTGCTGTAAGAAGAGAATGCCTATGAGGAAGTCTGCTTTGGTAAGTGTTAATCATTATTATTTCAATCCTTTAAATAGATAATTCAAATTTAAATTGAAATTGTTTTCTACCAGTTTGTGAACAGCTAGCATGCACACTTATTCCACAACAATATTCAAAATATACAACTGTACTAAATGTCTACTTTACCTTGTTACAGACTCACCCAACGGATGTTTCAACGGTGGACAAGGCAGTTTCTCCGGGTACTCCGGTTCCCCTGCTGCCTACTAGCTATACAACACGCTGGTGACAGAGTAGGTTCCTCCATGTCATCTCCGGTCAGCGCGGTCTTCCAAGACAACTAACACCGAGGGACAAAATGGCAACATCGCCCACGAACACTGACACCATACAACACGCTGAAGAGGGAACATTCCCGATAACAAACAAGACGCCTCATCCGAAATGAAATGAAAATGGGGTAAGTGATTTTTTATTAGCCCCACGTGCCATCTTTATATTTCCCACCTGATTTCTATATTTCTATATTTATTTATTTATGTATGTACCGTACGCTATTTTGACCATTCGGTGGTGTTACGCGAATGTTTATTTTCAAATGCAATAGTAAATTGCCAAAGTCGGTGATTAATCAGTGAAAAGTCGGTGAAAAGTCAGTGAATAGTCAGTGAGAAAAGTCAGTGAAAAGTCAGTGTAGAGTCAGTGAATAGTTAGTGTAGAGTCAGTGTTATAAAAATAATGAAACGATCGTTTAAAATATGTGAAGTGAGTGTTTTAAATTCATAATTCGCGGGACTCTTTAAAAAGTGACATTATCGCCAGTCAAAAAGGACAACTAGAACTTCGGCTGTGGTGTACCCAACCAGCTCAATGTTGCCAAGTTGTCTAGAAGTCTGCCAAAAAAATGTTTAAGTAAAATTGCATACATTTATGCCAATATTGTTTGAGTATTTTTTGGGCAGATTCTTGTGACTTGGGCACACATTGCCCTGGTTGGTATAGGAGAGGAACAAATTTGGATTTAAGCGGTGAGTCCTTTTTCAATCCTAATATCAGCGAACGAAAATCAAAATCGACTGCAATTCTAATTCTAATCATTTTTGTTGTTATAACAAAAGAATTGACAGTCGCGGGTGTTACTTAAGTAAGTTCTTTTCAAGTAAGTCTTTCTGAAGTTGCATGACTTAAGAACGACTTACGCCTTCCACAGCTGGGAAATATAAAGCATAATCACTTATTTTACCCTTTTGCCTTATTCTTTAAACATAAGAGTTCAAATATTTAAGGGAATAAGCGATTTTGAAAAATGGCACGACTCCTCCCCCCCCATTATATATTCGTACATCCTAACTTCAACATAACTTCGCGCATCATAAAATATTGCAAATTAATTATTTTATTATTAACAACGCTTCGCAGCGGACAACGGACACCTGGGGGCCATGTTTGTGTTGCCCATAATAAAATAGGTTGTAATAGAAATGAAAGTAGGTAGGTTAGGTTAGGGAATGGGCAAACAAGCATAAACGCCACCTGGGTGCAACAACAACAACAACATCATCAACAGGCCCCTCTGCTACAAGTAGGGGCGCCTGCAACACAACACCTCATCCTAACTGGCCCCGGGGCTAACGTTAAATGGATTAAATAAGTGTTGGACTGAGTCGTTTGTATATCTCAGATCCTGTATATATTTTTTGTGGGAGGGAAATGAATGATGATCACGGGTGTATTGGGGTGGTCGGCTCGCGAATTTTGATTGTTATTTCATTGTTATTTAATTTAAAGTTAAGCTGACATTATTCAGCGTTTTTAATCAACAAGTTGGCTAATTTAAGTATACTTATGGCTTGTGCGCTCCCATCGCCTCGACCGGCATTACGGGTGTCGGGGTACTTAGTATGCACCCTCAGTTTGGGCTTTGCGTTCTGGGCCCTGCCGTCTATCGTAGCTTCCATTTGTTCGGCTGTTTAATCGTGAGTATTTGCGAGTCCGTTTGGCAAATGACTCAGCGGTATCAGTTGGGCTCTTGGTTGGATATACCGGTAGACGGCCAGGGTAAGGGGCTGGAAGTTCCAGGCTGCGGTGTAGAAACGTACAAAGCTAGTGATGGGCTGGTGTTATATAGCTGGAGAGTTATTACATACCAATTTTGCCATATTTTCTTTTTTTGGTCCAAATGAGATTACTAACAATGTTTAGTATTGGCGCGTTTTGTCAAATTGACCAATCGCATCTCCTAAGAAGCCTATCTGTCTCAACGTGTCTGATATACCTAGTA
Organism: Leistus spinibarbis; assembly: GCA_933228885.1. Lineage (NCBI taxonomy): Eukaryota > Metazoa > Arthropoda > Insecta > Coleoptera > Carabidae > Leistus > Leistus spinibarbis. The sequence goes on from OW121802.1 coordinate 9,506,297, forward strand.
AGCTCCGTTAGGGGCACAAAAGTTTGATGGTTGTTGTTGGCAGTAGGTGCGCTCGGTGTCAGGGACGGCCCCGTGCCTATCCGCTGTACGGCCAGAGTGCAGTGGAGAAGCAAGGTGTTACCGAACTTGGTATCGAGACCGGGTGGGTGCGTTGGTTGATTGACCCTGCCGTGGGGTCGTAGCGTCACGATGGGTCCACCCGAGGACGGAGGTGGATCCCTGATAACTGTACTTATTTACATGTCACTAAAGTTAGTAAGGATGTCCCAGTTCTGGTTGCTGGGCATCCGCTCTTTTAAAGTTTTCGCAGTTTGCATTGCATATATGCAATTAATATATTGTATAGAAATAACATATATATATGTAGATATACATATTTATTTACGTGTGTCAAACCGAACGACACAAATGTTTAAAACGTAGGGTAAAACAAGCATTATTGCTATCACTTTACATATAATATATAAATAGGATTATTCGCTAGCTATCTCCAAATTAAATTAGGAATATAGGTCGCCCTTTGCAGCCAAATCTTCAGTAGTTTTAAAATATGCAGTGCATTAAATTTAATTAACTTTGACATGGTGACGGGACTTACACATTTCTACAATAATACAAATGTATCAGTGAGGGGTGACCGATATCTTGATCCTCCCTTACTCTATAAGAACACTGTTTTTTCTCGCCATAGTTTATAAATTCACCTTAAACCGCACCCATCAAGGACTTGAAAATCAAATTTCACGTATTGTTTGACAATATACAGATTCTAGGGTTAGTAAAAAATAAATGAAATCCAATAAATACATATTATACACCAAAAAATCACAAATTTTCTCTAGATTCCAAAACTATAGCTTTTACATAGTTTTAAATGTACGATAAGATCACAAACACTCTCTAGGGACATTTAGGGACATTTGCTATGTAGTCATATCTTCCTTAATCGGTTTCAAATCGGTAATATTATTAGCTAGGACGGTTTTTCTTCCAATTTAACTCTTAGTACAATGGTTTTTTCGCCCAAAAAATCATTATTTAGGCATGTGAAAAAAGAGAATTTCCTGTAGTTACTCTCTGTTTAATTTAGTTAAATTGTAAAAGTGCGCTCTTATAATATGTATGCGTGAGTGTTCCTAGAATATTAAATTATGTTATATAATGTAATTAAACAAAGTATATATCAATAAAATAATGTTGTATTAATGGTTATTTTCTTAAAATATTGAGAACTATTTCAATGACAGTATATTAAATAAAAATGATACAAAAAGATCATTGTTTATTGATGCTGCCATCTTACGATGACAGCGCGAACTAGTAGTAGTAGCATAGGCTGTCGCATTATATTTTCTCTATGGGGTACATTTGTAAATAGAATCTCTGTTTCCACATGCACATTTGTTTTGTTAATTATGTTATATAATGTAATTAAACAAACTATATATCAATAAAATAATGTTGTATTAATGGTTGTTTTCTTAAAATATTGAGAACTATTTCAATGACAGTATATTAAATAAAAATGATACAAAAAGATCATTGTTTATTGGTGTTGCCATCTTACGATGACAGCGCGAACTAGTAGTAGTAGCATAGGCTGTCGCATTATATTTTCTCTATGGGGTACATTTGTAAATAGAATCTCTGTTTCCACATGCACATTTGTTTTGTTAATTATGTTATATAATGTAATTAAACAAACTATATATCAATAAAATAATGTTGTATTAATGGTTGTTTTCTTAAAATATTGAGAACTATTTCAATGACAGTATATTAAATAAAAATGATACAAAATGATCATTGTTTATTGGTGCTGCCATCTTACGATGACAACGCGAACTAGTAGTAGTAGTAGCATAGGCTGTCGCATTATATTTTCTCTATGGGGTACATTTGTAAATAGAATCTCTGTTTCCACATGCACATTTGTTTTGTTAATTATGTTATTTAATGTAAATAAACAAACTATATATCAATTAAATAATGTTGTTTTAATGGTTGTTTACTTAAAATATTGAGAACTATTTCAATGACAGTATATTAAATAAAAATGATACAAATAATCATTGTTTATTGGTGCTGCTATCTTACGATGACAGCGCGAACTAGTAGTAGTAGCATAGGCTGTCGCATTATATTTTCTCCATGGGGCACATTTGTAAATAGAATCTCTGTTTCCACATGCACATTTGTTTTGTTAATTATGTTATATAATGTAAATAAGCAAACTATATATCAATAAAATAACGTTGTATTAATGGTTGTTTTCTTAAAATATTGAGAACTATTTCAATGACAGTATATTAAATAAAAATGATACAAAAAGATCATTGTTTATTGGTGCTGCCATCTTACGTTGACAGCGCGAACTAGTAGTAGTAGCATAGGCTGTCGCATTATATTTTCTCTATGGGGTACATTTGTAAATAGAATCTCTGTTTCCACATGCACATTTGTTTTGTTAATTATGTTATATAATGTAATTAAACAAACTATATATCAATAAAATAATGTTGTATTAATGGTTGTTTTCTTAAAATATTGAGAACTAATTCAATGACAGTATATTAAATAAAAATGATACAAAAAGATCATTGTTTATTGCTGCTGCCATCTTACGATGACAGCGCGAACTAGTAGTAGCTGTCGCATTATATTTTCTCAATGGGGCGTATTTGTACCGCCTCCGTCCCCCGACCGCCCACCCCTATTCGTACATTTTTTACGTTTTGCTGTGGCGATCAATACTGGTGTTCTGGACAGTGGTGGAGGTGTAGTTCTTTGATTGCACACAATTAAATACAAAAGCACACACAATAAGTCCCGTCTTATGCAGTAATTGTAGATAGCACTTGTATTTAAGGTTTAAAAGGATTTAAGGCTCAATGGATGTAAGGTTTAAAGGATTTAAAAAGGGTTTAAACTTAAGGTTTGTAGGATTTGAGGTTTAAAAGTTTTAAGGTTTATAGGATTTAAGGTTTATAGGATTTGAGGATTTAAAATTTATAGGATTTATGGTTTAATTTTTTTAGGCGTATATGAGTTAAGGTTTAGAGAATTTGAGAATTTAAGGTTTACAGGATTTGAGAATTTAAGGTTTAAAGGATTTGAGGTTTAACAGTTTTAAGGTTTATAGGATTTAAGGATTTAAGGTTTATAGGATTCGAAGATTTAAGATTTATAGGATTTAAGGTTTAAAAGTTTTAAGGCGCATTGGATTTAAGGTTTATAGGATTTGAGGATTTAAGGTTTATAGGATTTGAGGATTTAAGATTTATAGGATTTAAGGTTTAAAATTTTTAAGGTGCATATTATTTAAGGTTTATAGAATTTGAGAATTTAAGGTTTATAGGATTTGAGGATTTAATGTTTAAAGGATTTGAGGTTTAAAAGTTTTAAGGTTTATAGATTTAAGGTTTATAGGATTTGAAGATTTAAGATTTATAGGATTTAATGTTTATAGAATTTGAGAATTTAAGGTTTATAGAATTTGAGGATTTAAGGTTTAAAAGTTTTAAGGTGCATAGGATTTAAAGAATATAGGATTTGAGGATTTAGGGTTTAAAGGATTTGAGGCATAAAGGATTTGAGGCTTATAGGATTTAAGGTTTATAGAATTTGAGAATTTAAGGTTTATAGGATTTGAAGTTTAAAAGTTTTAAGGTTTATAGGTTTTAAGGTTTATAGGATTTGAGGATTTAAGATTTATAGGATTTAAGGTTTATTTTTTTTAGGCGTATATGATTTAAGGTTTACAGGATTTGAGGATTTAAGGTTTAAAGGATATTAGGTTTTAATAGTATTATGGTTTATAGGACTTAAGGTTTAAATTTTTTAGGCGTATATGATTAAAGGTTTATAGAATTTGAGAATTTAAGGTTTATAGGATTTAAATTTTTAAAGGTGCATATGATTTAAGGTTTATAGAATTTGAAGATTTAAGGTTTATAGGATTTGAGGATTTAAGATTTATAGGATTTAAGGTTTAAAAGTTTTAAGGCGCATTGGATTTAAGGTTTATAGGATTTGAGGATTTAAGGTTTATAGGATTTGAGGATTTAAGATTTATAGGATTTAAGGTTTAAAATTTTTAAGGTGCATATTATTTAAGGTTTATAGAATTTGAGAATTTAAGGTTTATAGGATTTGAGGATTTAATGTTTAAAGGATTTGAGGTTTAAAAGTTTTAAGGTTTATAGATTTAAGGTTTATAGGATTTGAAGATTTAAGATTTATAGGATTTAATGTTTATAGAATTTGAGAATTTAAGGTTTATAGAATTTGAGGATTTAAGGTTTAAAAGTTTTAAGGTGCATAGGATTTAAAGAATATAGGATTTGAGGATTTAGGGTTTAAAGGATTTGAGGCATAAAGGATTTGAGGCTTATAGGATTAAAGGTTTATAGAATTTGAGAATTTAAGGTTTATAGGATTTGAGGATTTAAGGTTTAAAAGTTTTAAGGTGCATAGGATTAGATAAGAATATAGGATTTGAGGATTTAGGGTTTAAAGGATTAGGTTAGGTTAGGTTAGGTTAGGTTAGGTTAGGTTAGGTTAGGTTAGGTTAGGTTAGGTTAGGTTAGGTTAGGTTAGGTTAGGTTAGGTTAGGTTAGGTTAGGTTAGGTTAGGTTAGGTTAGGTTAGGTTAGGTTAGGTTAGGTTAGGTTAGGTTAGGTTAGGTTAGGTTAGGTTAGGTTAGGTTAGGTTAGGTTAGGTTAGGTTAGGTTAGGTTAGGTTAGGTTAGGTTAGGTTAGGTTAGGTTAGGTTAGGTTAGGTTAGGTTAGGTTAGGTTAGGTTAGGTTAGGTTAGGTTAGGTTAGGTTAGGTTAGGTTAGGTTAGGTTAGGTTAGGTTAGGTTAGGTTAGGTTAGGTTAGGTTAGGTTAGGTTAGGTTAGGTTAGGTTAGGTTAGGTTCTCGTGAGGGGTTTTAGCTTCCCCCATCGAGCGCGTCCTCAGGTGGCGGATAGAGGAATGCTTTCCAGATATGGAGTGGCAGGAGCGAAATAAAATAGTTCTCGCGGACCAAAAATAGCAGGGGTGAGTGGGGCTGCGATGTCTGACCCAGAATGGGCGGTCGTAGGACCTCCAGGGCCGTTTGGGGGAATAAACCTCGTGAACAAATTCCCAATCCCATGGTGTTAGAAATTAACCCGTGCCAAAGGGATGCATGGTCAGGGGGGAGCCTGACTGTTAACGGAATTCTCGGGGTACCTGGGGAACCCCCGAGTATGTACCCTTCTCCTGGGTAAGGGCGCACTGCCGGGGAGAATATATTATTACGTCCCTACTCGTGGGTCCAATTATGAAACCAAATTTAAAAAATAATAGGAAGAGGGGAGAGAAGAGTGATGAGAAAACGAAAAATAAGGAAGAAGAAGGAGTCGCAGAGGGAAAACCTGTTGACGAAAATAGCAAGGAAATTGGACATGGAAATGGAAACGTAAAGGAGGGAGGTGAGGACGATATTCCCAGCATGATGGAAGTAGATTGCGGCGAGGTAGCTGAAGAGGTGGTGTCGCCGAGCTGTACGATATTGGACAACCTGATGAGGACGCCTGGCACTTCGGAAATGCCAACGCACAGCACTCCACTGAAGAGACGCTGGAGCATTAGCGGAGACATTAGTAGGGAGTCCACGGGAAAGAGGGCTAGAGAAGATAGCTTCCTTTCTCCTAGCACCCACCGGCTAATAAAGAAAGCTAGGGCCAGCGGAGAAAGCGGGGAAGAGGAGCTGCAGAGGCTGGGAGATCTACTAATGGACATAGATAAAATGCTGTCCTCAAAGCATGACACTACGTCGTTGGTAATGCGCACGATTGGGCAGGTCCATGCAACATTCCGGAACATTAAGGCCAATAGGAAGGAGAGCGTACAAGGTACATTGCGGATCATGCGGAACATGGAACAGCAGATCCGAACCATTGCCCAGGCACAAGCGGCAACAGCCGAAGAACTGGCAGAAGTAAGAGCCGAACTAGAAATGGAGAGGAGGGCAAGCCATGAAAACAAGGTGCACGAGGAGAACAGAAGCCCACTTGTGACAGAGAGGGATATCAAGGAAGGAGTGGAAGTGGCCGCAAAGATGAGGACTTTGCTTCGAAACTCCACAAACATTCGCAAAGAAGTGCGAGAAACAGCGCTGGAAATGGCAAGTACAATTGAAAAACTCCTGCCCCAGAAAGCAGAGGCTGCAAGACCAATAGTAGTGAGCACTGCTGAGGCTGGGACGCAGACGCCGGGGGCAAAGGAGACCAGGACAGCTCCTGAAATCAGGGCAGCCATGAGGCCGGACGCCACCTATGAGGAGGCCAAGGCAAACATGGACTGTTACTGGCCCGAGGATGCGTACGAAAATGTTTCTGAGGTCGAGGGCGTTTTCTCCCCGGAGATGGACGAGCACGCTGTGGCGTTCAGCTACGGGGAAAAGACGGCGGCATGGTGGACGGCAATTGGGGGGGGAATCACGAAGGATACTCTCCAGGCGCACACGGGGAAAGTTGCACACTGCTGCATCACCAGGAACATCGAAGGACAGGAGAGTGTGGTCAAACACACCTTCTGCCTCTTCGCAAGAAAGGAGATAGACAAGCTGCCGGCGGAAGCAAAGCTGTACGACAGCTTTTTGCGGCTAAAGGAACAACTAGTCGGGATGAAGGTGAACTCTCTGGCTATCCCCCGGGTAGAGTGCGGCAAGGGGCTGCTCAAATGGGGGCTAGTAAGGAAAATGCTAGAATCTGCATTTGGGGGGACGGATGTGAAGGTACTGGCTTATGACAGAGGGAAAAAGAGGCCAAAAGAGCAAAAAGCGTTAAAAGCGCCAAATGTGCCAGAAGCGCCTAAAGTGCCTAAAGCACCTACAGCGCCTAAGCCGCAACAACGAAGACAGGTGCTGACGGAGGCGGTCCTCTATAAGGTTGGGGGCTCTAGCTACGCGGATGCTATCAGGTCACTGAAGACAACGGTCGACCTCCCTTCAGTGGGGGTGACTGTGACTGCCATGAGAAAAAGCCGAGCGGGAGACCTCATCATAGAGGTCGGCAGAGAAGGGCAGCAAGCTGCGAAGCTCCAGGCTGCCATAGCTGGAAAAATGACAGGCGGTGTGGCAAAGCTCCTGGGTCAGAAGGAGACCCTGGTCATTCGGGATCTGGACGGGACAGCCACCAAAGAGGAGGTTGAGGCAGCGGTCTACAACGTGACCACCCAGAAGCCCGAGCTAACATCACTGAGACCGTCGTATGGTGAGACGCAGATGGCGATCATTGACGTGTCCCGGGATGCAGCTAGAAAACTGCTCGAGGGCAAAACACTCCGGGTGGGCTGGATAAGCTGCAGGATCCGGAGCTGGGTCAAGGTAGTGCAGTGTTTCAGATGTCATGGTTACAACCACGTGGCCACGCAATGCAAGGGGGAGGACCAGGGGGCGCGGTGCCACAGGTGCGGACAGGAAGGGCACAAGGCCAAAGAATGCGACAGGGCCCCCTTCTGCATTGTGTGCAAGGATAAGGGACACAGGAGCGGGACGGTAGCGTGCCCAGCACATAAGGCTGCACTAGCGCAGGCGAAGAAGGGCACGGCTGGGAAAAATACGAGAAATGGCTAAAGTCATACAAATAAACGTGGGGCGTAGTCGGGCGGCGCATGATCTCTTGTATGCTACAGCGGCAAGCACGGGAGCTGAGATACTCATTGTCTCTGAGCCCAATCACAGTTTCTGTAGGGACTGGTTCTTGGACGACAGAGGGGATGCAGCAATCAAGCTCCTAAATACCACGCTTGCTGTGCAGGCCTCAGGCAAGGGTGAGGGTTTCGTGTGGGTAGAACTTAGTCGCTGGTCCGTCTTCAGCTGCTACTTCTCACCAAACAGGAGCGTTGAGGAGTACAGCGATTTCCTGTCACTCCTGGGAGCAAGCATTCAGCGACAAAACGCAACAGTGGTAGTAGCTGGAGACTTCAACGCAAAGGCCCCGGACTGGGGGGCACCGACAACGGACGCTAAGGGAAGGCGACTCACAGAATGGGCTGCGAGCATGAACCTCACGGTCATGAACAGGGGTGACGAACCCACGTTTAGGCGAGGCGTTTCTACCTCTATTATAGACCTAACGTGGGCATCCCCTGGAATGACCTCGCACATACGAGGATGGAGCGTGTCCGATGAAGAGACTTTAAGTCTTCACAGATACATCACGTACACGCTCCATAAGGAGAAAACCGTGCCAGCAATGCCGCAGACCATTCGAGGATGGAACTGCAGGAAGCTGGATACCCAGAAGCTTAGAGAAAGCCTAGGGAGCCAGCTGAATGACAGGGAGTGGGTTGCAAACCCGAATAGGATCCAGGACGTCATCACAAAGGCTTGCAACGTGGCGATGCCTAGGAAAGGCAAAGCCAGCAGGAGAAGACCCGTCTACTGGTGGAACGAGGAAGTAGCAGAGCTGAGACGAAATTCAGTAAAGGCCAGGAGACGGTACCTCAGAGCCAGAGGCAGAGGCAGCACGGAAGAGGACAGCAGGCCAGAGAGGGAGGCCGAGAGGGCAGCGAAGAAAGCTCTCCGGCTTGCTATCACGCGGTCACAAAGAAAGTGCTGGAGAGAGATTTGTGATGACGTCGACAATGACGTGTGGGGAGAGGGGTACAAAATTGTTACCAGACGGCTGAAGGGAAGATCTCCTCCCCTGAGGCTCACCACGGACCAGCTGGGTATGGTAATAGGTGCCCTCTTCCCACAACAGAGGGAGATAAACTGGATCCACATTGACGTCCGGGAGGAAGAAGTACCCCCGTTCACGGCAGCAGAACTACGAGCGGCGGCCGCAAGGCTCACCATCGGGCGAGCCCCTGGTCCCGATGGCATCCCAGCAGAGGCGGCCAAGATGGCGGTAAGCGAGCACCCGGAGGCAGTCTTGGAGGCAATGAACGGGACGTTGCTGGCAGGAGTCTTCCCGGAAACCTGGAAAACGGCCCGCCTTGTTCTCATCAAGAAAGGGGACAAGGCACCGCAGGATCCAAGGGGTTACAGGCCACTGTGCCTCCTAGACTGCTTGGGAAAGCTGCTCGAACACCTCATAAGGACGCGGTTGCGAACCGAGGTAGAGCGCACCGGTAATTTGGCGGAGAACCAGTACGGGTTCAGGGAGGGACGAAGCACGATTGACGCAATCCAGCGGGTAGTAGGCATAGCCGACGATGCCAGGAAAGGGACACACAGAACCAGGAAACTATGTGTCCTTATAACACTGGACATCAGAAATGCCTTCAACACTGCCCAATGGAGGTTGATTGTGAGAGAACTCCGAAGGCGACGGGTGGCCCCGTATTTGGTCAGGATAATCGCCGACTACCTCAGTGAACGCCACATACTAGCGGAAAGCGAAGAAGAAGGGGAAGTAAAGAAGAAGATAACGTGCGGGGTACCACAGGGGTCGGTACTGGGACCCGACCTTTGGAACATCCTGTACGATGGGGTGCTGCGGCTAGAACTACCACAGGGTGCAACTCTAGTTGGGTTTGCGGATGACCTGGGACTACTGGTGACTTGCAGGACTGCATCTGATCTGAAGATAGCGGCAGACACCGCTATCCGAAGGATCTGCAAATGGATAGCTGCAATGGGTCTCCAGATAGCTCCAGAGAAGACCGAAGCAGTATTACTGACCGGGAGGAGGAAGGTCGATCCGATAACCTTCAACGTCCTCGGCAGGGAAGTTGCACCGGGGAGCAGGGTCAAGTACTTGGGGGTAACCATCGACAGTAAGCTGTCATTTACACCCCATGTGCTGGAGGCTGCAGCTCGTGCTTCCAAGATGGTGGCCGCGCTGGGAAGACTGATGCCAAACATCGGGGGACCCAGGGATAGCCGGAGAAAGGTGCTGGGCAGCGTAGCAAACTCCATCATGCTGTACGCTGCCCCAGTATGGGCAAGATCCCTTACGGTGGCAAGGACACGCCATCATTTGGCATCAGTGCAGCGGATGGTGGGGATAAGAGTTTGCAGGGCGTACAGGACGGTCTCAGAAGAGGCAATCCTGGTTCTAGCAGGCATTCCACCAATCCAACTCCTAGCGGAGGCGAGGACCACCAGGTACGAAAACGGGCAGGAACACGGCAGGGAAAGATGCAGGTCGGCGGCCCGGACTACATTGATGGGCAAATGGCAGCGTCTGTGGAGTGCAGCGGAAAAGGGCGAGTGGACACGGACCCTAATCCCTGAGATCAAACCCTGGATTGATAGAAGGCACGGGGAAACCGACCATTTCCTCACACAGATGCTGTCTGGACATGGGAGCTTCGGGTCATATCTAAAGAAGATTAGTAAGAGACAAAGCAGTATCTGCCAATACTGCGATGCTGATGCCGAAGACACCCCGAAGCACACCATGTTCGAATGCCAAGGATGGCGCGGACTCCGGGTGGAGGTGGAGGAGGTGCTGGAAGAGAAAATGACCTCGGAACGACTGGTCCTAGGGATGCTGGAGAGCCAGCAGAAGTGGGACGCAGTGGCGAAGTTTGCAGCCGAGGTCATGGGGCAAAAGCTGCGTGATGAGCAGGACGAGGAACAAGAAGACGACGTAGGGTGAAGGACTAGCGCGCCTGAAGCAGCTGGTATCCCGAAGTAATGCGAAAGCGGTTCCGGGATATCAGTGTGAATGGGGGAGAGGTTTTAGCGAGTAAAAGCCTCGCAGTACTCACAGACGTCTGTGAGTCTCTTAATGAAGATTTCCTCTCCCTGAACAAAAAAAAAAAAAAAAAAAAAAAGGTTAGGTTAGGTTAGGTTAGGTTAGGTTAGGTTAGGTTAGGTTAGGTTAGGTTAGGTTAGGTTAGGTTAGGTTAGGTTAGGTTAGGTTAGGTTAGGTTAGGTTAGGTTAGGTTAGGTTAGGTTAGGTTAGGTTAGGTTAGGTTAGGTTAGGTTAGGTTAGGTTAGGTTAGGTTAGGTTAGGTTAGGTTAGGTTAGGTTAGGTTAGGTTAGGTTAGGTTAGGTTAGGTTAGGTTAGGTTAGGTTAGGTTAGGTTAGGTTAGGTTAGGTTAGGTTAGGTTAGGTTAGGTTAGGTTAGGTTAGGTTAGGTTAGGTTAGGTTAGGTTAGGTTAGGTTAGGTTAGGTTAGGTTAGGTTAGGTTAGGTTAGGTTAGGTTAGGTTAGGTTAGGTTAGGTTAGGTTAGGTTAGGTTAGGTTAGGTTAGGTTAGGTTAGGTTAGGTTAGGTTAGGTTAGGTTAGGTTAGGTTAGGTTAGGTTAGGTTAGGTTAGGTTAGGTTAGGTTAGGTTAGGTTAGGTTAGGTTAGGTTAGGTTAGGTTAGGTTAGGTTAGGTTAGGTTAGGTTAGGTTAGGTTAGGTTAGGTTAGGTTAGGTTAGGTTAGGTTAGGTTAGGTTAGGTTAGGTTAGGTTAGGTTAGGTTAGGTTAGGTTAGGTTAGGTTAGGTTAGGTTAGGTTAGGTTAGGTTAGGTTAGGTTAGGTTAGGTTAGGTTAGGTTAGGTTAGGTTAGGTTAGGTTAGGTTAGGTTAGGTTAGGTTAGGTTAGGTTAGGTTAGGTTAGGTTAGGTTAGGTTAGGTTAGGTTAGGTTAGGTTAGGTTAGGTTAGGTTAGGTTAGGTTAGGTTAGGTTAGGTTAGGTTAGGTTAGGTTAGGTTAGGTTAGGTTAGGTTAGGTTAGGTTAGGTTAGGTTAGGTTAGGTTAGGTTAGGTTAGGTTAGGTTAGGTTAGGTTAGGTTAGGTTAGGTTAGGTTAGGTTAGGTTAGGTTAGGTTAGGTTAGGTTAGGTTAGGTTAGGTTAGGTTAGGTTAGGTTAGGTTAGGTTAGGTTAGGTTAGGTTAGGTTAGGTTAGGTTAGGTTAGGTTAGGTTAGGTTAGGTTAGGTTAGGTTAGGTTAGGTTAGGTTAGGTTAGGTTAGGTTAGGTTAGGTTAGGTTAGGTTAGGTTAGGTTAGGTTAGGTTAGGTTAGGTTAGGTTAGGTTAGGTTAGGTTAGGTTAGGTTAGGTTAGGTTAGGTTAGGTTAGGTTAGGTTAGGTTAGGTTAGGTTAGGTTAGGTTAGGTTAGGTTAGGTTAGGTTAGGTTAGGTTAGGTTAGGTTAGGTTAGGTTAGGTTAGGTTAGGTTAGGTTAGGTTAGGTTAGGTTAGGTTAGGTTAGGTTAGGTTAGGTTAGGTTAGGTTAGGTTAGGTTAGGTTAGGTTAGGTTAGGTTAGGTTAGGTTAGGTTAGGTTAGGTTAGGTTAGGTTAGGTTAGGTTAGGTTAGGTTAGGTTAGGTTAGGTTAGGTTAGGTTAGGTTAGGTTAGGTTAGGTTAGGTTAGGTTAGGTTAGGTTAGGTTAGGTTAGGTTAGGTTAGGTTAGGTTAGGTTAGGTTAGGTTAGGTTAGGTTAGGTTAGGTTAGGTTAGGTTAGGTTAGGTTAGGTTAGGTTAGGTTAGGTTAGGTTAGGTTAGGTTAGGTTAGGTTAGGTTAGGTTAGGTTAGGTTAGGTTAGGTTAGGTTAGGTTAGGTTAGGTTAGGTTAGGTTAGGTTAGGTTAGGTTAGGTTAGGTTAGGTTAGGTTAGGTTAGGTTAGGTTAGGTTAGGTTAGGTTAGGTTAGGTTAGGTTAGGTTAGGTTAGGTTAGGTTAGGTTAGGTTAGGTTAGGTTAGGTTAGGTTAGGTTAGGTTAGGTTAGGTTAGGTTAGGTTAGGTTAGGTTAGGTTAGGTTAGGTTAGGTTAGGTTAGGTTAGGTTAGGTTAGGTTAGGTTAGGTTAGGTTAGGTTAGGTTAGGTTAGGTTAGGTTAGGTTAGGTTAGGTTAGGTTAGGTTAGGTTAGGTTAGGTTAGGTTAGGTTAGGTTAGGTTAGGTTAGGTTAGGTTAGGTTAGGTTAGGTTAGGTTAGGTTAGGTTAGGTTAGGTTAGGTTAGGTTAGGTTAGGTTAGGTTAGGTTAGGTTAGGTTAGGTTAGGTTAGGTTAGGTTAGGTTAGGTTAGGTTAGGTTAGGTTAGGTTAGGTTAGGTTAGGTTAGGTTAGGTTAGGTTAGGTTAGGTTAGGTTAGGTTAGGTTAGGTTAGGTTAGGTTAGGTTAGGTTAGGTTAGGTTAGGTTAGGTTAGGTTAGGTTAGGTTAGGTTAGGTTAGGTTAGGTTAGGTTAGGTTAGGTTAGGTTAGGTTAGGTTAGGTTAGGTTAGGTTAGGTTAGGTTAGGTTAGGTTAGGTTAGGTTAGGTTAGGTTAGGTTAGGTTAGGTTAGGTTAGGTTAGGTTAGGTTAGGTTAGGTTAGGTTAGGTTAGGTTAGGTTAGGTTAGGTTAGGTTAGGTTAGGTTAGGTTAGGTTAGGTTAGGTTAGGTTAGGTTAGGTTAGGTTAGGTTAGGTTAGGTTAGGTTAGGTTAGGTTAGGTTAGGTTAGGTTAGGTTAGGTTAGGTTAGGTTAGGTTAGGTTAGGTTAGGTTAGGTTAGGTTAGGTTAGGTTAGGTTAGGTTAGGTTAGGTTAGGTTAGGTTAGGTTAGGTTAGGTTAGGTTAGGTTAGGTTAGGTTAGGTTAGGTTAGGTTAGGTTAGGTTAGGTTAGGTTAGGTTAGGTTAGGTTAGGTTAGGTTAGGTTAGGTTAGGTTAGGTTAGGTTAGGTTAGGTTAGGTTAGGTTAGGTTAGGTTAGGTTAGGTTAGGTTAGGTTAGGTTAGGTTAGGTTAGGTTAGGTTAGGTTAGGTTAGGTTAGGTTAGGTTAGGTTAGGTTAGGTTAGGTTAGGTTAGGTTAGGTTAGGTTAGGTTAGGTTAGGTTAGGTTAGGTTAGGTTAGGTTAGGTTAGGTTAGGTTAGGTTAGGTTAGGTTAGGTTAGGTTAGGTTAGGTTAGGTTAGGTTAGGTTAGGTTAGGTTAGGTTAGGTTAGGTTAGGTTAGGTTAGGTTAGGTTAGGTTAGGTTAGGTTAGGTTAGGTTAGGTTAGGTTAGGTTAGGTTAGGTTAGGTTAGGTTAGGTTAGGTTAGGTTAGGTTAGGTTAGGTTAGGTTAGGTTAGGTTAGGTTAGGTTAGGTTAGGTTAGGTTAGGTTAGGTTAGGTTAGGTTAGGTTAGGTTAGGTTAGGTTAGGTTAGGTTAGGTTAGGTTAGGTTAGGTTAGGTTAGGTTAGGTTAGGTTAGGTTAGGTTAGGTTAGGTTAGGTTAGGTTAGGTTAGGTTAGGTTAGGTTAGGTTAGGTTAGGTTAGGTTAGGTTAGGTTAGGTTAGGTTAGGTTAGGTTAGGTTAGGTTAGGTTAGGTTAGGTTAGGTTAGGTTAGGTTAGGTTAGGTTAGGTTAGGTTAGGTTAGGTTAGGTTAGGTTAGGTTAGGTTAGGTTAGGTTAGGTTAGGTTAGGTTAGGTTAGGTTAGGTTAGGTTAGGTTAGGTTAGGTTAGGTTAGGTTAGGTTAGGTTAGGTTAGGTTAGGTTAGGTTAGGTTAGGTTAGGTTAGGTTAGGTTAGGTTAGGTTAGGTTAGGTTAGGTTAGGTTAGGTTAGGTTAGGTTAGGTTAGGTTAGGTTAGGTTAGGTTAGGTTAGGTTAGGTTAGGTTAGGTTAGGTTAGGTTAGGTTAGGTTAGGTTAGGTTAGGTTAGGTTAGGTTAGGTTAGGTTAGGTTAGGTTAGGTTAGGTTAGGTTAGGTTAGGTTAGGTTAGGTTAGGTTAGGTTAGGTTAGGTTAGGTTAGGTTAGGTTAGGTTAGGTTAGGTTAGGTTAGGTTAGGTTAGGTTAGGTTAGGTTAGGTTAGGTTAGGTTAGGTTAGGTTAGGTTAGGTTAGGTTAGGTTAGGTTAGGTTAGGTTAGGTTAGGTTAGGTTAGGTTAGGTTAGGTTAGGTTAGGTTAGGTTAGGTTAGGTTAGGTTAGGTTAGGTTAGGTTAGGTTAGGTTAGGTTAGGTTAGGTTAGGTTAGGTTAGGTTAGGTTAGGTTAGGTTAGGTTAGGTTAGGTTAGGTTAGGTTAGGTTAGGTTAGGTTAGGTTAGGTTAGGTTAGGTTAGGTTAGGTTAGGTTAGGTTAGGTTAGGTTAGGTTAGGTTAGGTTAGGTTAGGTTAGGTTAGGTTAGGTTAGGTTAGGTTAGGTTAGGTTAGGTTAGGTTAGGTTAGGTTAGGTTAGGTTAGGTTAGGTTAGGTTAGGTTAGGTTAGGTTAGGTTAGGTTAGGTTAGGTTAGGTTAGGTTAGGTTAGGTTAGGTTAGGTTAGGTTAGGTTAGGTTAGGTTAGGTTAGGTTAGGTTAGGTTAGGTTAGGTTAGGTTAGGTTAGGTTAGGTTAGGTTAGGTTAGGTTAGGTTAGGTTAGGTTAGGTTAGGTTAGGTTAGGTTAGGTTAGGTTAGGTTAGGTTAGGTTAGGTTAGGTTAGGTTAGGTTAGGTTAGGTTAGGTTAGGTTAGGTTAGGTTAGGTTAGGTTAGGTTAGGTTAGGTTAGGTTAGGTTAGGTTAGGTTAGGTTAGGTTAGGTTAGGTTAGGTTAGGTTAGGTTAGGTTAGGTTAGGTTAGGTTAGGTTAGGTTAGGTTAGGTTAGGTTAGGTTAGGTTAGGTTAGGTTAGGTTAGGTTAGGTTAGGTTAGGTTAGGTTAGGTTAGGTTAGGTTAGGTTAGGTTAGGTTAGGTTAGGTTAGGTTAGGTTAGGTTAGGTTAGGTTAGGTTAGGTTAGGTTAGGTTAGGTTAGGTTAGGTTAGGTTAGGTTAGGTTAGGTTAGGTTAGGTTAGGTTAGGTTAGGTTAGGTTAGGTTAGGTTAGGTTAGGTTAGGTTAGGTTAGGTTAGGTTAGGTTAGGTTAGGTTAGGTTAGGTTAGGTTAGGTTAGGTTAGGTTAGGTTAGGTTAGGTTAGGTTAGGTTAGGTTAGGTTAGGTTAGGTTAGGTTAGGTTAGGTTAGGTTAGGTTAGGTTAGGTTAGGTTAGGTTAGGTTAGGTTAGGTTAGGTTAGGTTAGGTTAGGTTAGGTTAGGTTAGGTTAGGTTAGGTTAGGTTAGGTTAGGTTAGGTTAGGTTAGGTTAGGTTAGGTTAGGTTAGGTTAGGTTAGGTTAGGTTAGGTTAGGTTAGGTTAGGTTAGGTTAGGTTAGGTTAGGTTAGGTTAGGTTAGGTTAGGTTAGGTTAGGTTAGGTTAGGTTAGGTTAGGTTAGGTTAGGTTAGGTTAGGTTAGGTTAGGTTAGGTTAGGTTAGGTTAGGTTAGGTTAGGTTAGGTTAGGTTAGGTTAGGTTAGGTTAGGTTAGGTTAGGTTAGGTTAGGTTAGGTTAGGTTAGGTTAGGTTAGGTTAGGTTAGGTTAGGTTAGGTTAGGTTAGGTTAGGTTAGGTTAGGTTAGGTTAGGTTAGGTTAGGTTAGGTTAGGTTAGGTTAGGTTAGGTTAGGTTAGGTTAGGTTAGGTTAGGTTAGGTTAGGTTAGGTTAGGTTAGGTTAGGTTAGGTTAGGTTAGGTTAGGTTAGGTTAGGTTAGGTTAGGTTAGGTTAGGTTAGGTTAGGTTAGGTTAGGTTAGGTTAGGTTAGGTTAGGTTAGGTTAGGTTAGGTTAGGTTAGGTTAGGTTAGGTTAGGTTAGGTTAGGTTAGGTTAGGTTAGGTTAGGTTAGGTTAGGTTAGGTTAGGTTAGGTTAGGTTAGGTTAGGTTAGGTTAGGTTAGGTTAGGTTAGGTTAGGTTAGGTTAGGTTAGGTTAGGTTAGGTTAGGTTAGGTTAGGTTAGGTTAGGTTAGGTTAGGTTAGGTTAGGTTAGGTTAGGTTAGGTTAGGTTAGGTTAGGTTAGGTTAGGTTAGGTTAGGTTAGGTTAGGTTAGGTTAGGTTAGGTTAGGTTAGGTTAGGTTAGGTTAGGTTAGGTTAGGTTAGGTTAGGTTAGGTTAGGTTAGGTTAGGTTAGGTTAGGTTAGGTTAGGTTAGGTTAGGTTAGGTTAGGTTAGGTTAGGTTAGGTTAGGTTAGGTTAGGTTAGGTTAGGTTAGGTTAGGTTAGGTTAGGTTAGGTTAGGTTAGGTTAGGTTAGGTTAGGTTAGGTTAGGTTAGGTTAGGTTAGGTTAGGTTAGGTTAGGTTAGGTTAGGTTAGGTTAGGTTAGGTTAGGTTAGGTTAGGTTAGGTTAGGTTAGGTTAGGTTAGGTTAGGTTAGGTTAGGTTAGGTTAGGTTAGGTTAGGTTAGGTTAGGTTAGGTTAGGTTAGGTTAGGTTAGGTTAGGTTAGGTTAGGTTAGGTTAGGTTAGGTTAGGTTAGGTTAGGTTAGGTTAGGTTAGGTTAGGTTAGGTTAGGTTAGGTTAGGTTAGGTTAGGTTAGGTTAGGTTAGGTTAGGTTAGGTTAGGTTAGGTTAGGTTAGGTTAGGTTAGGTTAGGTTAGGTTAGGTTAGGTTAGGTTAGGTTAGGTTAGGTTAGGTTAGGTTAGGTTAGGTTAGGTTAGGTTAGGTTAGGTTAGGTTAGGTTAGGTTAGGTTAGGTTAGGTTAGGTTAGGTTAGGTTAGGTTAGGTTAGGTTAGGTTAGGTTAGGTTAGGTTAGGTTAGGTTAGGTTAGGTTAGGTTAGGTTAGGTTAGGTTAGGTTAGGTTAGGTTAGGTTAGGTTAGGTTAGGTTAGGTTAGGTTAGGTTAGGTTAGGTTAGGTTAGGTTAGGTTAGGTTAGGTTAGGTTAGGTTAGGTTAGGTTAGGTTAGGTTAGGTTAGGTTAGGTTAGGTTAGGTTAGGTTAGGTTAGGTTAGGTTAGGTTAGGTTAGGTTAGGTTAGGTTAGGTTAGGTTAGGTTAGGTTAGGTTAGGTTAGGTTAGGTTAGGTTAGGTTAGGTTAGGTTAGGTTAGGTTAGGTTAGGTTAGGTTAGGTTAGGTTAGGTTAGGTTAGGTTAGGTTAGGTTAGGTTAGGTTAGGTTAGGTTAGGTTAGGTTAGGTTAGGTTAGGTTAGGTTAGGTTAGGTTAGGTTAGGTTAGGTTAGGTTAGGTTAGGTTAGGTTAGGTTAGGTTAGGTTAGGTTAGGTTAGGTTAGGTTAGGTTAGGTTAGGTTAGGTTAGGTTAGGTTAGGTTAGGTTAGGTTAGGTTAGGTTAGGTTAGGTTAGGTTAGGTTAGGTTAGGTTAGGTTAGGTTAGGTTAGGTTAGGTTAGGTTAGGTTAGGTTAGGTTAGGTTAGGTTAGGTTAGGTTAGGTTAGGTTAGGTTAGGTTAGGTTAGGTTAGGTTAGGTTAGGTTAGGTTAGGTTAGGTTAGGTTAGGTTAGGTTAGGTTAGGTTAGGTTAGGTTAGGTTAGGTTAGGTTAGGTTAGGTTAGGTTAGGTTAGGTTAGGTTAGGTTAGGTTAGGTTAGGTTAGGTTAGGTTAGGTTAGGTTAGGTTAGGTTAGGTTAGGTTAGGTTAGGTTAGGTTAGGTTAGGTTAGGTTAGGTTAGGTTAGGTTAGGTTAGGTTAGGTTAGGTTAGGTTAGGTTAGGTTAGGTTAGGTTAGGTTAGGTTAGGTTAGGTTAGGTTAGGTTAGGTTAGGTTAGGTTAGGTTAGGTTAGGTTAGGTTAGGTTAGGTTAGGTTAGGTTAGGTTAGGTTAGGTTAGGTTAGGTTAGGTTAGGTTAGGTTAGGTTAGGTTAGGTTAGGTTAGGTTAGGTTAGGTTAGGTTAGGTTAGGTTAGGTTAGGTTAGGTTAGGTTAGGTTAGGTTAGGTTAGGTTAGGTTAGGTTAGGTTAGGTTAGGTTAGGTTAGGTTAGGTTAGGTTAGGTTAGGTTAGGTTAGGTTAGGTTAGGTTAGGTTAGGTTAGGTTAGGTTAGGTTAGGTTAGGTTAGGTTAGGTTAGGTTAGGTTAGGTTAGGTTAGGTTAGGTTAGGTTAGGTTAGGTTAGGTTAGGTTAGGTTAGGTTAGGTTAGGTTAGGTTAGGTTAGGTTAGGTTAGGTTAGGTTAGGTTAGGTTAGGTTAGGTTAGGTTAGGTTAGGTTAGGTTAGGTTAGGTTAGGTTAGGTTAGGTTAGGTTAGGTTAGGTTAGGTTAGGTTAGGTTAGGTTAGGTTAGGTTAGGTTAGGTTAGGTTAGGTTAGGTTAGGTTAGGTTAGGTTAGGTTAGGTTAGGTTAGGTTAGGTTAGGTTAGGTTAGGTTAGGTTAGGTTAGGTTAGGTTAGGTTAGGTTAGGTTAGGTTAGGTTAGGTTAGGTTAGGTTAGGTTAGGTTAGGTTAGGTTAGGTTAGGTTAGGTTAGGTTAGGTTAGGTTAGGTTAGGTTAGGTTAGGTTAGGTTAGGTTAGGTTAGGTTAGGTTAGGTTAGGTTAGGTTAGGTTAGGTTAGGTTAGGTTAGGTTAGGTTAGGTTAGGTTAGGTTAGGTTAGGTTAGGTTAGGTTAGGTTAGGTTAGGTTAGGTTAGGTTAGGTTAGGTTAGGTTAGGTTAGGTTAGGTTAGGTTAGGTTAGGTTAGGTTAGGTTAGGTTAGGTTAGGTTAGGTTAGGTTAGGTTAGGTTAGGTTAGGTTAGGTTAGGTTAGGTTAGGTTAGGTTAGGTTAGGTTAGGTTAGGTTAGGTTAGGTTAGGTTAGGTTAGGTTAGGTTAGGTTAGGTTAGGTTAGGTTAGGTTAGGTTAGGTTAGGTTAGGTTAGGTTAGGTTAGGTTAGGTTAGGTTAGGTTAGGTTAGGTTAGGTTAGGTTAGGTTAGGTTAGGTTAGGTTAGGTTAGGTTAGGTTAGGTTAGGTTAGGTTAGGTTAGGTTAGGTTAGGTTAGGTTAGGTTAGGTTAGGTTAGGTTAGGTTAGGTTAGGTTAGGTTAGGTTAGGTTAGGTTAGGTTAGGTTAGGTTAGGTTAGGTTAGGTTAGGTTAGGTTAGGTTAGGTTAGGTTAGGTTAGGTTAGGTTAGGTTAGGTTAGGTTAGGTTAGGTTAGGTTAGGTTAGGTTAGGTTAGGTTAGGTTAGGTTAGGTTAGGTTAGGTTAGGTTAGGTTAGGTTAGGTTAGGTTAGGTTAGGTTAGGTTAGGTTAGGTTAGGTTAGGTTAGGTTAGGTTAGGTTAGGTTAGGTTAGGTTAGGTTAGGTTAGGTTAGGTTAGGTTAGGTTAGGTTAGGTTAGGTTAGGTTAGGTTAGGTTAGGTTAGGTTAGGTTAGGTTAGGTTAGGTTAGGTTAGGTTAGGTTAGGTTAGGTTAGGTTAGGTTAGGTTAGGTTAGGTTAGGTTAGGTTAGGTTAGGTTAGGTTAGGTTAGGTTAGGTTAGGTTAGGTTAGGTTAGGTTAGGTTAGGTTAGGTTAGGTTAGGTTAGGTTAGGTTAGGTTAGGTTAGGTTAGGTTAGGTTAGGTTAGGTTAGGTTAGGTTAGGTTAGGTTAGGTTAGGTTAGGTTAGGTTAGGTTAGGTTAGGTTAGGTTAGGTTAGGTTAGGTTAGGTTAGGTTAGGTTAGGTTAGGTTAGGTTAGGTTAGGTTAGGTTAGGTTAGGTTAGGTTAGGTTAGGTTAGGTTAGGTTAGGTTAGGTTAGGTTAGGTTAGGTTAGGTTAGGTTAGGTTAGGTTAGGTTAGGTTAGGTTAGGTTAGGTTAGGTTAGGTTAGGTTAGGTTAGGTTAGGTTAGGTTAGGTTAGGTTAGGTTAGGTTAGGTTAGGTTAGGTTAGGTTAGGTTAGGTTAGGTTAGGTTAGGTTAGGTTAGGTTAGGTTAGGTTAGGTTAGGTTAGGTTAGGTTAGGTTAGGTTAGGTTAGGTTAGGTTAGGTTAGGTTAGGTTAGGTTAGGTTAGGTTAG